>CM063504.1:63078786-63126286 GCA_032207245.1 Pardosa pseudoannulata
TCTGATCTTTCGTTTATATTCAAATGATTAATGTTTGTAATTTTTAAAAATTACATGAATCCTAAATTATAATCATGTAGGTTGCTTTACAAAAAGTTGCTTCACACAGTTATTATCTCAAATAAAATGCTGCTTTATTGCACCATTTTTTATAATTAAATCTCATCATAAAAAGTTCAATATTTCAAGAGCTTTTTTGTAGAAAGAAGATCATTATACAACGTAGAGTGCAGTGCATTTCATAGATCCGATTTTATTCAATTAAAATCTATTTTAATTCTGGACGTCATGATGTTAGCTTCTTCTCGAAATATTGACTGTTACGCAGTAGTGAATAATAATTATTATAAATTGAAGAATTTTTTTTAATCTTTCACAAGAAATAACGGGGGATATTAATTCCATTTACCCTAGATAAAATGCAGAGAAAAGAAATTCAATTACTAGAAAAGAGAATTTCTTTGCGAAAATGAAATATAAATTTAATGACAGCGAAATGAGTATCTAACCAAAAAAATGTTGTGAATTTATTAAGAAAGGATTTTCTGTCATATATGTAATGTATTATGCATTCGTTACGTCTCCCATAGCAAATAATTATGTTGAATTCTTGGTGAGATATTAGTTAATATTATCAGTGACAGAATTTCTATTTTATGTAATAATACGAATTCTTCCGGAATGAAAGAGATTGCATATTTCCAGATTTTCTTCCCATTATACATTAACAAGCCTGTTTTTTAACGTATTAAGAGAACAGAGATATCTTGAGAAAAAATATTCATTACACAAGAGATTTATGATTACTCGTTAACAAGTTTTACTTAGATTTTTTAAAATTCTTATAATATAGTTATAAGTTTAAATATGCACATTTACATTCGAAATTCAATTATACATTTTTAAAGATTAGTTTATGTAAGATGGATTTATAAATATATATCTTCTTTCCATATACTGCTTATACCATCTACTTTTTTCTTTATTAATTTCTACTCACTTTAATCTTTTATATACCAAATGATGAAAAATTTCCAAAACTTTCATTTTTTGAACAGTAAAATATATTTTTCAAAAAATATTTCTTATAGGTTCTTATTTTATAGATTTTCTCAGAAGCTTCAACAAAATCTGAATAATTCAATGCCATTCTATAATATAGTATATTTCATAAAATACGTCCAAACAATTTTGGATAAATTAAAATAAAATATTAAATTATGAAAACAGATCTTTTTTTGACAACAAATTATATATATATATATATATATATATATATATATATATATATATAAAATATAAATACCTTATATAATATACCTTATATTATATACCTTATAAATATAAATATAAATGCCTACATTGTGACTATCATTCAGATTCCTGGAAAGAAGTTTGAAAAACGACTCAGAGTAAATTATAGTCCATTCAATTTTTTGAATATGTTTTTTCACAATTTATTTATGATGCTACTTATCACGCAATTATAATCAACTAGAGTAAATTCCAACAAAACTCATATGTCTGAATAAATGACATCGGACCCATATTTTACAACACACAGAATCAAATTTCCTATTCTTTGTATTTGGAATTTTTTGGTAGTGTCTTGTTAACAATAATGAAAAAACCAAAGAAATCAAATTAAAAGACTAATATAAAACTACAAAACTAATATTACACTTACATAACGTTAGAAATAAAGTAAGCTAGTTTATTATAAAAACTTGAAATGCTGCATAACAGCATTTACAACGACTTCTGTTTTCCAAACTAATTGGATATGAAAACAAAAGCCTGATTGAAAAAGATATTTCATAGGTAAAACCAGTTAGTTTTAAAACTTTAATAAAATTAAAGAAAAACTAATTTCTTCCTTTCCATTACCTCCTAACTTTAAATTTTTTCCTTCGCTTATTACTTGAATACAAAAATTTTCGAACTGTGAAAATTAATCTTTCAGTTAAATTCTTTTAACTATTAATTTTATTAATCTTAGAGACTTCATCATAGGAAAAATTTATTTGTTAGTTCTTCGATTTTGATTAACTTTAAAATGGGATAATATACTTTAATTTTTTTAGGTATGACTATATAGTTTACAGGTTAATATTATATAATCATATATGGTTATTAATGTGATGAGGCGATTTAGATCTGATATATAATTGTTTCATTCATAAAATAAGTAAGATGTTCGGGATCTAAATCTGACCCCATCACATCCTTGTAGGTAGACGAATGGCCATAAATTTCGATAAAACGGATATGTAGTCAAGTTACGGTTGTCTCGGGCGGGGTTCTGATTCCAGTCCCAGATTAGAATCCCGTCTCCGTACTTGACATTAAATAAGAATGTACCTTTGTGGAGTATTTATGAGACCCTAAGGGACAGGGCCCAATTAGAGGGGATAAGGTTGTTCACGTTGGTGGTCTCAGGGCGGGGTTTGCTGAGACCAATGACTTTCTGGCAACCATCCCGATTGGAAGACAAGATAGAGGAGGAGACTAAGTTTGAGTTAATAAAATATGAAAAATCTAAAAAAGGAGGAGATGGATTAGAAGGCCCCAGAGAGTTTGGTTCGGAGGTCCCAGAAGAGATGTTCGGTTCGGAGGTCCCAGAAGAGATTGGTTCGGAGGTCCCAAAAAGAAGTTGCTCGATACTCCAGCCAAGTCCGTCAGAGAGTTTCCTGCACAAAGTAGTACCGCCGCACCCCAGAAACTCAGGAGAAAGCCCCAGACGATGTCTGTAACAGATCAACGGATGATGTAAAGATTCCCACTCATACCCTTCAACCAGAAGTGTTCCAGGCCCAACACTTTAGACCCACAAAGGTACCCATTTTTTTGCATTACATTTTGAAATCGAGATTAGGTCCTCTCTTTACTTACAAAATTTTCCTAAGTGTATAAAAGATTTGTCAGAAGTAATTTGAATAGATTGACTAAGCTTACTTATTACTTATTACTGGTTTTGTAAATACATGTATAAATATTTTATAAAAATTTACTTTTTTTTATATTAAGCTAGTCTCAGTTGCTATCATTTTAGCGGTTAGTTTATTCTTCATATTTATGTCTGTAGTTTCTCAAAACCTGTGGTTAAATTTTAGTAAAACAAATATTTAACACAACGCAATTTAAAATAAATCCCACTATACATTTGATCACAGGTTGATACTTAAATATATAACGTGGACTACACGACAATTAATTGTTAATTATATAATATTAATTAAACCACAAGGAAATTTTCATTTTTTCATTTCTTAAAATAGTGCAGAATTATCATTATTTATGGCTGTGATGAGACGATTTAGATCAGTAATATAGTTGATTCATTGATACAAGAAGTAAAATGCTCGGGATCTAAATGTGACTTCATCACATCTTTGTAAAAAGACAAATAAATTTATATTTTACGGATATTGTTGACTTGTACGGTGGTCTCGGAAGGGGTTCTGATCCCAGTCCCAGATTAGAATCCCGTCTCCGTACTTGACATTAAATAAGAATGTACTTTTGTGGAGTATTTATTAGTCCCTAAGGGACAGTGCCCAATTAGAAGGGATAAGGTTTTTTACGTTGGTGGTCTCAAGGCGGGGTTTAAGCAGACCAATGGTATTCTTACAACTATCCCGATTGGACGATAAGAAGGAAGAGGAGACGAAGAGATGAGTAAGACAGAAGAGGTTCGGAAGTCGAGACGAGGAGAGGGTCCGACAGAAGGTGTTTGATGGTCGAGACGAAGAGAGGAGTTCGACAGAAGAGGTTCGGAAGTCGAGACGAGGAGAGGGTCCGACAGAAGGTGTTCGATAGTCCAGACGAAGAGAGGATTCCGACGGATCGAGTTAGAGAGTCCAGCCAAGTCCGACAGGGAGGGTTCCTTCATCAAATAACACGGCCGCACCCCAAACACTCAGGAGGAAGCCCCTGACCAGACCGATGAAAGATCCATAGATACTCATCAACCAGCAGTGTTCCGGGCACACCATTTTCACTCCCCAAAGGTACCCCTTTTTACATACATTTTGAAACTGAGATTAGGTCCTCTCTCTATTTATAAAATTAATTAAGTATTAAAAAATTGTCAGAACTAATTTAGAAGATATTGACAAAGCTTATTTTATGAAAATTAGCATCAGTTTTGTATGTACATATATATTATAATAAATTTACTATTTTTTATATTAAGCTTGTTTAGGATGCTGTTAATTTAGCTTTTAGTTTATCTTCATATTTATGTCTGTAGTTTCTCAGGACCTGTGGTTAAATTTTGTATAAAAATACTTTTACACAACGCAATCAAAATAAAATCCCACTATACATTTCATCACAGGTTACTACTCAAATAAAAACGAGGACTACACGACAATGTTTGCATTATATATTAAATTTATTACTTCAGGTGCGGCAAATTTTTTCACTGAAGCCACTGAAAGCAAAAAATTATAAATACCAACCTAGAATCATTAACAAACTGAAGCTGTAGTCAGGAAATTATTCACTATATCTAACTAAATTCTATGCACTGAATGTTAATGACGCACTTTGAGCTTCATTTAAAATCCCTAATCTTTACGCTTCTCTTTTTAAAACGGAATTTGAGATAAAAAAAAACTGTTTTTAGTCGTGCACTTTAGGATAAAAAAATTAAATTTTGTAAAATATTTTGCTCAATTTTTTTTACGAAATTTTAAATACGTGCTGAGAGAAGACACACCCAACATAATAGGATGACATGTAAAACAGGAAATATCCATAGAAATCTAGATTTTTTTTATTTACGCAGGAAATATCTGATTTATAAAACTACTTTATTACGAATACATTATGCATATTTCTTTTTATAGTTCTTCACGCATGCATATATTATTAATTTTTTATTCACCTCTAGTCATTTATCGTTCATTACAATAACTAGTGAGAATTTTCTGAAAGGCATGGCTCCCCAGGAAAATGAATACATCCTTGTTGTGCTTTAAAAATAATTGCCTTTCTTGAAACAGTATTTCAAGACCCGTAATTTATAGTCGGAGAAACAATCACGGTATTTTTATCTAAAAGAAAGGAAAAAAGTAAGAATATTTTTTTTCCTTCCTCTACCTGGACTTTTCATTCGTTCAATTAATTACAAGTCCCCTTTGTGTTTTCAGGTCGAAGCTTCTTTGACCATTTTTTTTCCTAAAACCCACAGAAAAACAAGTTTTTCAAAAACGCCTTTATTAAAATTCCTTGATAAATTATCCAAACGTGTTTACTTTTTGACAATATAAATGATACCACGAAAGATGCAAGAACAAACCTTGATTTTTTTTTCTCAGGATGTAAACATTCACTGGTGAAACGTTCCCCCGAAACAATAATCTTGAATAATTTTCTAATTTATAAAAAAAGGAATAGCCAATTTATCTTGTGGGGACGTCAATATTAAAAAAAATGTTGACTTTGCCACCTTCCTCTAGGATTTAAATTTAATTTAACCTATTGCTGTTTATTTATATAATACCATCTCAGGCAACACTAAATGTCAAAATATAAATCAAATAACATACATAAATATCTATTATAAAATATATAAAATCAAAGAAATGCTTCCAAATGATTTTTAAACTCTAAATTGAATGTAAGAAAAAATAAATTTTAGTAACCGTTGCTAGGGGATGGCTGAATGGGTAAGGAAATTTTTTTTAATTCTTTCTGTGGTTCATAAATACCCTTACGTTATTCCATACAGCTTAGGTTTCGGTGAAATAAAACTTCATGAAGAGAAAAATAGATATATTCAGGCAAAATGGAAAGGAATTTGAATTTTCCAATCCTAAAAGGTAAGGGCTGAGATAAGTTTTAAGATTCCCAGATAATGGAATATTTCGTAATACTGCCAGTGTCAGTTTAGTCATTTTTTCTATAATTCATAGTTTCTGTAAATCTAATGTAGAGTGTGGTGAACCCCTATTAAGATTTCTTACTTCAGAATTGCTTAACATCTCATATATATATATATATATATATATATATATATATATATATATATATATATATATATATATATATATATATATATATATATATATATATATATATATATATATATATATATATATATATATATATATATATATATATATATATATATATATATATATATATATATATATATATATATATATATATAAATATATATAATATATATATATATATATATATATATATATATATATATATATATATATATATATAATATATATATATATATATATATATATATATATATATATATATATACATATATATATACATATACATATATATATGTATATAATATATATATAATATATATATATATATATATATATATATATATATATATACATATATATATGGCATAGATGAGTGGATAAGGCATGGACGACACATTTGCTTTCATATATAAAAACTTCTTTATTATGATTCTTCTGTCCATAGCTATGTCATTTAGAAATTCTTTGTCTTCATACTTTACCAAAACAAGCTTAGACGATGTTATCATCCTAAGTTCTAAAGTGCATGTCCCAAGACATATAAATAGTATAACAATAAATTTTCTTATTTTTATTCAAAACTATCAACTTTGTTAAGTGTGTAATATTTATTTTAGATACTCTTAATTAGCTTATTAGTTTTTAAAAATTTGTCTGTAGTCTCTCGGAACCGGTGGTTGAATTTGGAACTTAAGTAATCTACACAATGCAATACAAATAAATTTTAGTCATAGACTAACCAAATATTAACCATTATATTTGATAACAGGTAAATATCTAAATTTAATGAGAGCTACACGACATACATACAAGTACATACGTACAATCTCTCCTGGAAACACACACACACACACACACACACACACACACACACACACATATATATATATATATATATATATATATATATATATATATATATATATATATATATATATATATATATATATATATATATATATATATATATATATATATGTATGAGTGTGTGCATAACAACCGTCCTTATAGATGTCCTGAAACGTACTATGTAATGACAATAGCAGTTTATAGAAAATATAAAAGGTATTAATATGCAAACACTACAGAGGCCAATTGTTGAAGCTGGTTGTTAGAGATAAATTATTTTCAAGTGTATTGTACCAGGAAGTATAACATTATAGTATCCTGTGTAACACCTGACATAAAATCCCAATTATAACTAGGTATACTAATATATATTATTAGCTAAAAATCTTACAGAAAACGTTATCTGTAGAATGGCTATTCCAAAACCATTGTTGGAATCATTGTTTGTCCCATGGCTTGCATGTTTATCTGCATTGAACGGTTAAATCACTCATTTATACACTTGTACGTAAGAATTTTATCTGACCATCTTAATCTAAATATGCAAATTATGTGGAAAAATACGTGACCAACGTACCTAGGCGACAATGTGGTTTTTTACCCATTTAGAATATTTGTCTTCCTTGTACAAATGGGGATTAATTTTACAACAGATCTCATCTCCTTCTCAAGCTTCTTATATGAATTTAACTGAAACTTTCTGATGAATTTTCGAGGTTTAAATTGCACGGTATGTTTTCTTATCCGTTTTCACTTTTTGAATAGCAATTTTTTTGTAGGAAGTATGACAACATACCTTTGTAATTATTGGGATTAACTTTATTCATCCCAGTGCAAGGACACACTATAATGAATAAAATATTAATCCGTTATTCTGTTAATAAAAATATTAACTCATCTCATAGGAGTTCACAGGTCACCTATCTCCATAATTTTATTATCTTCTCTAACTTTCTATGTGTATAAATATAAAAATATTTTTTATGCATAAAGAGGGGGTACTATAAATATCCAATAACTATATAAAATTTTTATGGAAGTATTAGGTTGAAAAATGTCTTATATTTCATTTAAAATCTCTACGTTTGTGAAAGAACCTAGATTGGATTCTCATAGTCGTAAACTTTCAGATAAATGTTTTTAGAATAAATTCTAATCTGAATGTATTTCAATATATTTTTTCAGAATAAAATCTTTTCCAATTTCCTAACCTTTTTTCTAAGCTTCTTTATTTTAAAGGGTTTAAATGATTCGAAAAATATCAAATGTTCTTTTTTAAAAAACAGACAGTACCGCTCATCTCAAAGACAAATTAAATCTGAGATAATACAGATCGAACTGGATTCTTCTTTTGTCTGTCCACTTGAAACGAGAACAGACAAGAAATGCCATGGTTGTCGTCTTAAGATACATTTTTTTATTGCAGGTCATTTCTTGGGAAGGATTTCTAAGCAGATGGGCGTGAAAGAAAGGCTTGAAAATCACAATTGTCTTTACTAAATGTCTTTTTTTTATTTTAAGCTCTGATATTTTGAAAGAAGGTGAATTCTTAATAGTAACTTGTAAAGTCTGAGCCATGAAATGAAAGTTAAGGAAAGAGTACGAATGTCTTTTAAAGAACGGTAGTATAAAACAAATCATTTGAAAGAAGTTTTGCAAAACGGTTTGAAACAGTTCTGAATCTGTTCAAGTTAAAATTTGATACATTTATGGTTTTTAACACACTATCATTATTTATTTTACTCATATATGGTACTTCTCACTTCAGAGAGTTACAAATCGTTTTTTCAAAATATAAACTTGATTGTCCAGGTTTAGGTTTCTTGGCTTACACTACTTTGATTTAAACTCACTAAATAATCTAAAGAATTCCAATCACTATATTATTTAAATACTATAAGTGTAGAGTATCCATTTGTTTTTACTAAATTTTAATAAAAATATCATAAACATATTCTTTCAGTATTTGCTATATGAGAATTTTTCGATTTTGCATTATGTTAATTCTGTCATTTTTGTTTTATTATTTTCCCAGAAGCCTCTTAGACGTAATTACACCCACAGAGACAATTGGTATTAAATATTAATTTTAAAATATACTTTCAACTATATCCAAGTTATGACCATAAATAATATTGTTACATAAAACAACAAGACTCTAATATCTAGAAGTTATGATCTTTTGGTTAATATACAATTATTTTATGAAATAAAGGTTATTAAAATATTCCTAGTATTCTACATATTAGACATTTGTTTAATGCATGTTTTGCCTTAAAAAATCAGTATCTATTTATATTGAATACAATTTATATATAATTGTTTATACTTTTACAATGTTTTAGTAATTGTATCATTCATTTTACAGTCTTGCACTTTCTATTATCCTATAAAACTCGTAGACTTTTTAAAGAGCGTTTAGCGGATTTCATGTTAAACACATTAACATTGCTCCAAAATTTGCTGAAAGGGATAAAACCTAATGCTTCTGAAAACTGTTGTAATCATACATTAAAACGAAAGACGTTATTTTTTAAGCTTTAAAAGTATGTGAATGAAAATATTCTTTTTAATATAACTATTTGTTTGTGATTTAAAAAGTAATTCTAGCTTAACATTTCCATATTTTGTAGATTACACTGAATATTTTGTTAGTTAAAATCCACTAAACCATCAGTAGGCAATGAAACCTAACTAACGTCTTTTGAAATGATCTTAAATTTTAACATATCGTTATCATTAGAGATTAAGATTTTGAGGTAAACAATTAAACATTTTAATGAATATTAATTGCAAATCCTTCAGATATCGGCTTTACAAAAGGCTCCTTTTCATTCCTTTAATTCATAATAATCCTTTAATTAATTTAATTCATAATTTCAATCACTGTATTACTGAAATACAATAAGTATAGATTAGCCATTCGTTTCTACTAAATTTTAATAAAAAATATTATAAACGTGTTCTTTCAGTATATGCTATACGGACATTTTTCGTTTTTGCATTATGTTCTTTTAGTCATTTTTATTTTATTATTTTTCCAGAAGCCTCTCATTCATAATTACACCCAAAGAAACAAGGGGTATTAAATATTAATTTAAAAATATTTACTTTCAATTATGTCCAAGTTATGACCATAAATAATACTGCATAAAAAACAAGATTCTAGTATCTAGAAGTTAAGATCTTTTAATTAATACACAATTTTATTTTTAATTAAAGTTTATTAAAAATATTTCTAGTATTCTATATATTAGATACTTGTTTAATCCATGTTTTGCCTGTCAAAAATAAATAAATAAATAAAAATAAAAAAATGAAATAAAAAAATAAAAAGAGTTTTAATATCCATTTATGTTGAATACAATTTACATATAAATGTTTATACTTGTGCAATGTTTTAGAATTTGTATTATTCATTCCACGATATTACACCTTCTATTATAACATAAAACTCATAAACTTTTTAAACGGGTTTAGCGGATTTTATGGTAAACACATTAACATTGGCCCAAAATTCGACGAAATTGACAAAACCTAATGTTTCGGAAAAATGTTTTAATCACACATTCAAACGAAATAAGTTATTTTTTAAGCTTTGAATGTATATGAATTAAAAATATCCTTTTGAATTTTCGTATTTGTTTGAGATTTGAAAAGTAATTCTAGATTAACTTTCCACAGTAAAAGTAATTTTGTAGATTAAGTGTAACATTTTGTTAGTTAAATACCACTAAAGCAGCAGTAGACAATGAAACCTAATTAATGTATTTTGAAATTATCGTAAAATTTAACATATCGTTATCATTAAAAATCAGAAGAGATTAACGTTTTGAGGTAAACAATTAAATATTTTAATGAATATTAATTGCTAATCCTTCAGATATCGGCTTTCTCTAAAAGTCCCCTTTGCATTCCTTTAATGCATAATAAAGACATTTTAACCTAAGAGATATATATTGCATCTTATAATAAACATTGATTTTCATAATAAACTTTCACAGAAAATAACCACAAGACAACTTGTAGTGCTTCAAACAAAATTACAATCTAAGATATTTATTTAGGAGATAGCTCTTAGTTTGCCAAAGTATGGGACTTGACAAATCTTTGGAAGAATATTTGGGATATCACTTTGCTTGCTTTTAAAACTATGTAATTGTACTATTAAATGAGTCTGAGAAGTTTTATACTTCAACGTTAAAGCACATAATAGTGGTAATAAGATTTTTTGACTTCCGATAATCTTACAAAATATTACTAGCTAATTTTCGATAAGATTTCTATTTGGGTATACTTAATTATCTAGGTTACTTGGTCTTTTTGAAATATTATTTAAGACTATTTTAATTTTAAACAAGTTTGTAAATAGGTAATTTTTAATGTTTTCTACATTTGACAATATTAGACAATTTATACTTGTGCTTCCTGGGTTTACCTTTTCTTAAATGATATTTTCCATATTCTCGTAGATAAAAGTGGAAGTCTTAGATTAAGTCTCTTTATAAGTTACTTCTTTGACATTACCACTTTGTAAAACATTAAGCTGGAGGGAAGAAATAAAGGGGTTTTTCATAGTGATATGAAAATTAACTCCATATTTATGAGATTGATAGTAAAAGTAATGGATAAGAATGGCTTTGATTAGTTCCATATGTTTTGGCTTGGTTTGGAGTGCTACGGTCTACTTTTTGCGACACGAGGGCTAATGAGACCGGGACCTATAACTTAAAGCCGATTCCGAACGGCTACGGACATCCATGACACTGTGGGATTCGAACCCACGAACTCCGGTACCTGAGGCCATCCCCCTAACCAATCGGCCATTGTTCGGCTCAGCTTCATATGACAACTAAATAGTGGACATTTGAGAAAAAAGGTTCTGGATTCATATTTAAACCATGCCAGTACTTTTGAGACATTTAGGTCTTGGTCAAAATATCAATGAGCTATCCCGAAAAATGTTAACTTATTATTGTCCTTTTTTTTAATAATAAGCACATACCATATCCAATTTCCATGATGCTTTTCTTAAAACTAACTCATGTATAATTCCAGCCCAGTGTTAAGCCTAGAGTTTACATTTATTTAAAAAGGGGGTAGTGTACATTTATCAAAAAAGGTTATTTTAGTCAAGGGAAAAGGCACTTTTTATTGAATAAAATTACGCGTTCCGAAAGTCATACTGAGATTATTTGTCAGTAAGGAGTATATTAAGTGTTTCTAAGGATCCACGTGCTTCACCCTCCCCAAAAGGGAAACTATTTTTAATAATAAAGGACACAAAGTATACGTATTTAGAAAACTGCAGGACATATCGACACTTAGAAATAAAAAGAGGGGACAGCGCATTACTCTTTGGAAATCATAATACAGAAACCTTCTTGTTTTTTAGGTCTAATATGTAAAAAGAACAGGGATGTCAAAATGTGGCTATAAATTAAAAAACTGCGGGAACAATTAAACAAAAATTTCAAGCGGCATTCTGCCTTTGTACATTATGTCTATCTCTACGACCACATCGTGGTTAGATCAATGATTTCCATTCATATTCTGTGGGGAACAACGTATATATTTCCTCCATCACTCCGTATTAAGGATACTTTAAGATACACTAAATTACACGAATCTGGATGCACGTGTTAACAACGTGCTCCAACAATAGAACATGATTTTTAAAATAAAAAAATTACATTAAAATTTTTTTATCAATACCGCTTTTACATACATGGAATTATAATGGAATTAACCATGCCCTTATAAAGTATTTTTTACTATAAGTTATTTTTTGCTTAGACAATTATTTTTTTTACGATTTTTTGAGTTTTACTATATTTTGTCAGTTTTACTCTCCCTTACAATTAAATTTACCAAAATTCCAGTTTAACTGGAAAAAATGCAATACTTTAAAATATATCATTATACACCATATCTTACGGGAATGCAACAAAAGCAAAATTTTATTTTTTAATTTTAAAGGTAAAATTTACCTTTTTATAGCACTGTTCTATTATTGGAACATTGGCGTTACAAAGGATAATTCTTCATTTAGGTGCAAAGCATTGTATAATATTGCAAACATTATTTTTCTTTTGCATTCAGATAAGAATAGCAACTTTTCTAAAGAAAATAAATAGATAAAGATGAAAATGGAAGCTGCAATACTTCGGAAGGATTATAATATTGGCACTTGACATTGATGTATAATCATAACAAGAGAAAGAAATTATTTTTATATGGTGGCTGATCGTGTGTGTGTGTGTGTAAGAGGGGGGTTTCAACTGTGGCTTTGGAGTCAAGTGCAATTTCACATAAAAGGTGTCTTATTGCATATGTTTCCTGAAATAGTTATCAGTTTCCTTTGAGAGAGAGTTTTATTAGTTTTGCTGGATCACAGTGAAAAAGGTGCTTGTGTGCTTTCTACGTGTTTCATTTATAAAGTTTTCATAACTTTAATACCATATCTGAAAGACATGGATTGCATTACAATACAAGATGCTCTAGCTCTTCTAGAAACAGTTTCGGATTCTAATTTGGAAGATGTAGATATTTGCCAGTTAGATCCCGATGAACCTGGTTATATAACAGATGAAGAATATATTGATGAAAATAATTTAGATGCTGTTAAGCCATTCGATG
Source organism: Pardosa pseudoannulata (assembly GCA_032207245.1). Lineage (NCBI taxonomy): Eukaryota > Metazoa > Arthropoda > Arachnida > Araneae > Lycosidae > Pardosa > Pardosa pseudoannulata. The sequence goes on from CM063504.1 coordinate 63,092,298, forward strand.
TGTGTGGAATGTTTGACGCTATTTAAATAAAAAAAGATGTAAGTGCTCCAGATGAAGACAAATTTCACAAACCGGGTTCAAGGCCTAGAAGAAACCCAAAACTAAAAACACTGTAGTCAAATAAAAAAAGTGAAATTCGATAATCCAATACAATTGGAAACACCAGTACCAATATTGCATAAATTCTATAGTGTCATAACATTTAACAATTGTAGAATATTTAAAGATCAATAAACAAAATTTAATATGAAGATGTTATAATTATAAGAATTTAAATTAATTAGTTTTATGAGTTATTAAAAATATGCCAAAATATAATCACGAAACAAGCCAATGTTCCAATAATGGAACATGACTAAAAATACCCTCAAAAGTTTTTTTTATCTAATTTTAAAACTTTATTGTATTTATATAATCTTAATTAATATAACAAATTTCAAGTTGTGACTATTCTTTCCTAATTCGGAATTTAAACGGTTAAACCAAACCGATCTTTCTCGATTATTGCATGACCTAAATCAGATGTACTAAAAAGACTTCTGCGCATACAAACCAGCCTTATCTAATTAGAGAGAAACAACGTGGACATATACACATATGCTATTAATGGTTCCAAGGTCTGCGAGAATTTCTGTAGGCGTAGGCTTTCTGTTTATTTTTTCATTAGGTATGCATATCGATTCTCTTCAGATGTCGTTTCCTTTCACAACTATCAATTTACTTTCTTAAGGCATCCAGCAACGTTTTTAAATAATCTCGAGATGACGCTTCTTGACAATCCCATTGCAATGCCCATTGTAATGGAACCGCATCGTGCTGTCCAACAACTTATCCATATACATAATCGCTTAAATAGCTTGCAGATAGTTTTGCCAAACCACATGGTATTTCACACACTTTTAACAACCTCCCGATGGTATTTATGTCCATACTGAACTCTATCAACTTTCGAACTATGTAAGAGGTTTCGTGTACTTTCTTTTATGGAGATACAATGTCCTGCTATACAAAGGATACAAAGGAAGAAGGAAACAAAAAGAGATATAGTAAAAGTAAAGATCTAGCTAATCTTTAATTGTGGTTCATTTAGATTATTGACAGTTCATTTAAAAAAAATAATCAATAAAAATTTAAAAGAATGGGATATTTAAAACTCTCGATCCTTTTTAACATATTAGTTTTAGCAATAAAAATATTAGGTCGTTAAGAAAAATAATTTTTACAAATTTTACAAAGCATGATAAAAATTTTTATCATACAAATTTTAAGTAATTAACTGCCAAATTTTTCTTGTATCATCAAAATTATCTTTCATAACTTCAGGGTGGGATTTTAAATAAAATAATTTGCTTATGAGAAAAGAAAATAAACAGTAATTTATATGCCAGTATTCATTAAAAAGAGTGCATTTCTAAATATTCTTATTAAAAATAATTCTATTTATTTTACTTAAATGCTTTTGTAACTTTATTAAACAGATTTATGTGATTATATAAAAACATAATAAAGTATTTTTATTCCCGTGCTTTAATTTTAGACTTTCGCACAAAACTTTTAAATTTAATCTTTCAAATTTCAAAATATATAAAAGGATGTCTGACACATATTATTACAGCAGTTAGAATACATTTTAAGTTTTAAATTTTATTCTGCTAAACCTTAATAACATTATGCAATGTTTTGTTTTTTCTCATCCCTGTAAATTAAAATTCCGCAGAAGCAAAAACATTCTTTTTCAGTTTTTAGTCTCATTTACAGATAATAACATTACTCTTCTCGAAAGATAATATTTTAAACCAATGACACAAGTTAAATAAAACAAATATGAAACGAGACTATTAAACAGAGCATTAAAAAAATACAGAGAGTAAAAGTAAAATTAGTACACCACGCTTTTTTACCTCACTCGGTGTTTAAAAGAGAAAAACACGAAATTTTGATAATTTGTTTACTTAGCAAATAAAACTTTTAATAAGTACTTTAAAAAATAATTTTAGCTTCACACAATAACCTAACATACATTTAGATGTGAAAGGAAAAAAAAGCAGAGACATAATAAAATTCGTGTGATATACAAATATTTTCAGTTTTAGAAAACGTTATAATTTTTTTTTAAATTTTTAATTTAGTTCTTTGATAAATAATCTGTTATTTTCTTAGTGCATTTAAAAGGTGTTGTCATGCATTGAATAAGAATATTACAGTAATATTTACTGATTTTATTCTATTCTTCTGTCAGAAACTTTGTCAGGTCGCTTTTGTTAGAAATAGGACGATTTCTAGCCCAACATCTAACTGATGTCTTAATTTTTTATTGAGTTTATATTTGGTGTCTGAGGTAAGAATTTATTTAATTACTCTAGGGAAACCATACAGTTACCACAAGCAAGTATTGATAAAAAAATGTTTCTGTTCATTGTTATGATACTATCAGCAAGTAATTGAACTGGCATGATAATGTGCTCCATAATTTGGATTTGTTTTATAAATCTGATATAAATATACTCATTTTTGTACCCAAATCATTCAACAGCTGTCGTACCCATTCTGTCCCACATAATGAATCTTATATTTATAACATTTTACTGGTATTTTCTGGCATTAACTATTTATTAATTTTTGTTGTATGTTTACAGATTCATTCGACGAAAACTAGCTGAATTCCAATTAATTAAAATACTAAAGATAAAAGGTGATAAAGTCTGGATAAAGAACTAAATTTAGCAAACATGAGACTTTAATAAGGATAAATGTGTCTGATGATATGTAGATGTATGGATACAACAGTTACTGATAGATTAGTGTTGAATAAATTAACTACATATGATTAAGTTCATATAAACCTTTTAAAAGATTACTTAAATCCTAACGCTCAATATCTTGTCTCCAACTGATTTTCAATGCTGTCAGGATAATGACCCGCAACACTCTACGTTCAATACTGCTGGTAACTGTTATTCAATTTTATCAAAGTCATTGAATACCACATTATTCCCATATTTAACGTAAAAGAAAATTTATAGTATCAAGTAGAAGTTGGAATGTGAAATTATATTTCTATAAAAAATGCCAATTGAATGTGACTATGTTAAAAAAATGGAATAAAATTAGTAAACAGAAATATAAAACTCCCATTTTATTTGTGCGAGCACTTTTTGAACATTTTAGGGCAGTATACTGAACGAAAACTCTATATTAATAACTCCCTGATTTTATGTTTTCTAAAATTGAGAATTATATATAATTTGTGAGTTCAACTTAGTAACATCTTTTCCAAACACCTAAATGTGTGTTATGCTATTTAATTATTTTTCTATAATAAAAAAATTTCGTGTGAAATATTTATTGCTTAAAATTTATGCTATAAGAAAAATATTAGTGAAAATTCATATTTTTCCTCTTTAAAAACTCAAATTCAGCAGAAAAGCTGAGTGTACTAGTTTTACTTTGACTCACTGTATATATTAAAAAAAAGTCTTTTTCGGATCTATAAATGAAAGAAAAAAGCTTCCTAAGTGTGCAAGAATATTAAAGACTTGTTAGTCTTACTAGATGTAGCAAAGTATACTCTGATAAAAAAATAAATTGATGATTAATTTGTAAAAACAGTTCAATGTATCCCCCTAAGGAAAAAAGGAAATCTTGAGCGACAGACGCAGTTGAGCTAGAAACAGTTAAACACGTGATCAACTCTTTTATTTAAGAAGAGTTCCGGATGATACAGAGTTCTTTTTGAAAAGGAGTTCGATTTTTTAAATACTGAAATAGTTGGCCTCATTTTTAACCTACTATAAATTAGAAAACTATATATTTAGAAAAACGAAGTTTTAATGAAAGGGAAACTACTTTATTATGATTACCATAAAATATGACAATCTATTTCTATATACCGGTGAATCCAAAAGTCAAGACAAACATAAATTTAAAAATGAATAATTCGAAAACTAATAAAGATAAAAAGATGCACTTTGCACCAAACGAATGTAAAAAAAGCCGGAATTTGTATGGTAATGCAACGAAAATAGTTCCGTTTACAAACAACAGATGGCGCTGTCGGATTTCTGATGTAGGACCGGAATCACTAGCAACACTAATGATGCCTTCCACCAAAAAAGTGTCTGCCATAACGCAAGAAATGTTACTAAGAGCTGTGAACAGTGTGGTGACTCGTCTCACAGCTGTACTTCTGAATGATGGACAGCACATTGACCAATTACTGTAGTACTAATTAACTGTAATTAAGTTGACTTGTAAGTTGTCAACATTTCTTCATTTGTAAATCATCTTTTGGTGCTATAAAACACTACAGCGTCATCTGTTCCTCGAAAATACAACTATTTTTTTTCATTCTCAAACAAAATCTGGTAGCTTTTTCATCCGTTTGGTGCATACCGTATCTTTGGATCTCCATTCGTTTTCGAATTATTCATTTTTAAAATTCGTCCTAACTTTTTGATCACCCGGTACATGTATTCTCTTAATTCTGCCCACTATAATTCCTACCTCATACATATTAAAACATTATGTATTGTATAACAAATTATTTTACGTTGCATCTGACTCAATATAGCATCTTTTTTAAAGTTTGGGTTATAAAATATGCATTACAAGCTTTTAACCAAAAAATTGCATTAGTAATTTAAAAAACTAAAGTTATAAAAATAGTAGTACCTAAAATTTGTACCACTAAATTAGATTGAATTGTTTCCTGATTTATTTTTGTTATTTCCTTTAACCCAAGGAAACTACCTGGATAGTCGGTAAAATATCATATTATTAAACTATATAATTTTTTAAGATTCAAAATGTTAATGTAGCATTTATTTTGAACCAGCTGAAAGTTCAGTACTTTGCATGAGACAATATGAAAACTTTATTATAATGTACTAGAAATGTCAAAGTATATTTGAACAAAAATAATTTAATAATCTTTATTTTCTTTAAAATGAGGGCGAACTAAAAATGGAAATCTCCAGTGTGTGAGAGTGCAGCTATGTTTTACATAAGGTTTGCGAAACTGATCTGCTCACTGCACTCACATTGTGGGTTGCATGCCCAAGTATTTTTTCGTGAAGCCAGGAGGCCAGGGGAAACGACTGCACTTAAACTTCATCATGTTTGGAGAGCTGTGATTGGTCGCCTAGAGGAGATTCAGGACCATGCCTGGAGCCCCGGTCAATCTGGACAGAGCCGGGAAAGGACACATCGTGCACAGGACAATGAAACGATGGACCCATCAGCACAAAATAATGGGACGACAACGAGTTGATAGAGTGTTTGGTGAAAAAAATGATAGGGTTGCCGGAGTAGTATAGAAGGGTTTGGTTTGGCTTGGTTTGGAGAGCTGCGGTCTACTGTTTTGCACACGAGGGTTAATGAGACCGGGACCTACTGCTTAAAGCCAATTCCGAACGGCTACGAACATCCATGCCATAGTGGGATTCGAACCCACGAACTCCGGTACCGACGATCAGCGCCCTAACCAATCGGCCAGCGTTCGGCAGTATAGAAGGGAGGAAAAGAATGTAATGTGCTCCTAGACTTTTGGCAATTTTTCTTTTAGGTGTAGCATATGGAATGCTTCTTTTACTTATTATTTTTTATATTTTTTTAGCATTTTTCCTTATTGTTTCTTCTCACTAATATATTTGTATTTTGTCATATAGATCAGTGTCATTTTGCTATAATTAAAGATGATATAAAGCAAATTTGTATTATTATTTTATTTAAGACTAATGGATTTGAAGTTACAACAGCAATGTACTACACCACTGCACAGTGATAGCCACAATTGTTCTACTTAGCATTTCATAGACGAAATAAATTCATTTAGTGACATCAGCTGATTTATTGATTCAAAGTACAGATTCTTATCTAGTTTATTTGAGTATCTAATATATTTTAACTGCTGCAAATGTTGACCTTGATTTTAGCCTTCATTATCTTAATGCCACACATTCATCTATTTGAAATTTGACAGAAATTACTACTCACTGAATTGTGAAACATAAAAAAGCCTAAAAAACAAAAGAAGTGTGTTTTCATATCTAACACCTTATAATTAATACAGAGAAATTGGGTTTTTAATAAGAACTGCATTTAAAAAACTCGACAAAAAAAATCTTAAATATCTGAAATACCTTAGGTACGTTTCTAATCGTATATGCATTCGAAAATTATTGACAATTTACTTTGTAGAGTAAACAAAAAAAAAAAAAACTTAACTGAAATTTATATATTTCAAACAGTAAACATCTTAAGTTCTTTAAAATTCTCTAAAAGTCTTTAAAAATCTTTTTTGAAATGTAAAGAATTATTATTCGTAATTTGCATAGGAAAGACGAATATCTTCACTACTATTGAATATTTTTATGTTTTCAGAGAATTCTTATAATAACAACTAAAGTTTATCTTTAGGTATAAAAGATATTCTTGAAAAAAAAAATGACAGTATTATACATAAAAGGGATTTCAGAAATATTTTAAAACTCACCTTTTTACACAATAATAATTAATATCTTTTTAAATCGTTAAATTTTTGCCTTAAAGATGCAAACGCTTTGAAATAAATATATTACTAATAGCATATTAAAGTTTTTAAATAGTAATTCAAAAGCAAAATAAAAGAAAGGCTTTAAAATGTTAAAATTTAATATTGGTTTCCTGAAATTATGTGGCATCAAAAGCTTTTTATGTTTAAATAAAAAATTGTAAAATTCTGAAAGAGCACAATTTTACAATTTATAATTAGTTTTTTATTATAATTTTTTTTTCAGAATTCTTACTGCGCACAAATTTGCGCATCTTTTTATGAATATATATAATGACACCAATCTATTCCTTTTATTAATATATTTATTTATTTTCAGTTCTATTGATTTAATTCAAATTAATTAAATATTTTTTAACATCCTGAATTATGAAGTAAATATTACTTACTATTAGTAAAAAAAATTGTTTTTTAGAAAATTCAAAAATAAAACTGAAAATTTGATTGCAAATGTAATTTATATTTCAGAAACAACACAATAGCTTATCCTTATTATAAACATATATATTTTTTAAATTTCAGCTAAAATATTTTTTCATAATAACAAGTATAATCGTGTATGTTTCCTTTAATACGTAATATCAGTAAATATAAGAAATAATATATATTGTAATTTTGATATTAATAAAATTTTCTCTTAAATCTGTAAATTTTTCCTACCATAAAATTAAAAATAAACAGGCAGCTTAAAAGTCATTAATTTCTAAATACATAATTTTTCAATTATGAGAAATTTAATTAAAAATGCCTTCTTTTTGTAGCAGCAAAGTTGCCTTTTTTAACTCGGTCATAATATTAGTTTAAGGTTTGATAACTTCTATATACATAATGTTTTTAATTACATGAATTAGATAGAAGATGATTCTGTAAGATAAAGCATGATTTTACACTCGGAATCAAAAGATGATTCACTCACACAACCACACAAGCACATACACACACATACATATGCATTTTAAAAAAGCTATTATGTAAATATCTTGTAATATTAGTTGGTTGAGAGTGGTAGAATCTCCATAAAGAGAATTTCAGGTAAACATTACGTCCTCTTAAATTACCTTTAAAGTAAAAACGATGATTAATTTTTTATGTTTTTAAAATTTAGAAAACTTTCATAAATATATAAATTATGTAATTATCAGAATAAATTACTTATTATCAATTTTCCCATGGCATTCATATAGATTTAGAAAAGAAAGAAAGAAAATCTTTAGTTAAGAAGTAAGCTTCAGTGAACTAATTTATCAAAAGAAGTAGAGCAAATTTTTCTATAAAAATCCAATGACTCTTTCACTCGTGGGTTAATTTATCCTGTTTGTCAAAGTCTGAAAGAAATAGAAACTGGATATATTAGAAATAAGTACATTTTATTTAAGCCTAATACAATGAATGTAATACATTATATGTAATGAACATAAATATTATTCTTTCGTGTCTATTAGAGGTAAATAATGGGACGTCGCTACACCCCATTGGCTTCACAAAGAGGTTTGTTGAAACCCAGGGCAAGGCGACATTCGGCCTGGAATTTTGACATTAAACTACAAAAGATTTTCTGTTAGACACCCCTTGAGATGTCCGAGGTGATAAGAAGGTCGGACGTGATGCTGGAGAAACAGACCGTCAGGCGACAACAAAAGGACAAATTGGAAGTTAGCAGGATGGTTACGCAGGAAGAGGAGAAAGGAGACGTCAGGGAATAAGTCAGAGATACAAGGAAGATTGAGTACGAGAAAAGAGAAGAGAAAGAGCGAAGGCGAGAGGAGTTGCAGTTTGTTTTTTGGAGTTCCAATCTCCAGTTTTGTGTGGGACTCAAGGAGTCCAAGTTGTACTCCTGTACAACCGTATATCTGTCCTGAAACCTGACCGCAGATTGTTTTGTAGGTTCGACTGAACCTGTAACTTTTAGGCCCGTATCAGAGCCCTGTGATTTTCATTCGGAAAAATTTGTAAATAGCTATATATTTTAGTCAAGAATAAAACTTGTTATTGTTGATAACTGTTCGTGTCACTACAACTTCGACACCCACACGCTACCCGAGAATACAGTGACGTTACAACATACTGCATAAAAATAGTGTACACTGAACTGCTAAAATACCTAAGTCTGAATATTAAATTAATAAAATATCGAATTGAATTCTAAATTTTAAAATTGGAATAGATTAAATTAAGTTTTAAAGAATGTGTTGTCTCATAATAACATAGCAAAGTTTTTCAGAAATATAATTTAATTTTTTAAAGAAGTGAGAATTAAAGTATAAATTATTTTTGGCATATCTATGAATCTATAACTTTCCCTTTGAATACTCTTACAATAATAATGTAAGGTAAAGGTAAGGCTCTGTTGCTGAAGTTTTAAAACTCATTTAATGTTTGCACTGAGGATACCCATTGAAAAGGAAAAATTGTTTAGCTGCTTTGTGTCAGAAATGAATCTAAATCAGAAGAGATATTACTGCTTTGTGTTGAAAATGCATAGCTTTCCAAAAAACAATGATTTTTTTACTCATTTTTTAATATTTACAGGGATTCGTTATTTTCGAGAAGCTTGCAATTAGGTCATTATAATTAAACATCTTGACACAACCCGTGGAAAAGAAAGAAGTTTCAGCAATGAAAAATCATATAAAATTTTGGGAAAACTGAGACTACTCATCAAAAATAAAACGAAAGTTTGAAATTTTACATATTAATACTTTTTTTAATAAAATAATTATTTAGGTAGTATATGAAATATTTTTATATACTACCTAAAAAATATAAAAATTAATCAAATTGACTTAACTATTTATATACTCGTTCTATTTAACACATTCGCTACTAATGAAAGTTACATTTATAACCACAAAAATTGTATAAGAAAAGCATTTAAATAATTAAAACATTCCTTTATTAGTATATATTAATTCTTTAAAGACTAGCCCTTGAAATCCAATCTTTGTAACGCTATTTCATTAAAATCTACCATTTTTATGGTATTCACAAATATTGCAAAGAATTAAAACATGAAATATAAATTATTTTTTACGAGTCTATAAATGACCTTAAAATATTTCAAACACAACCATCGATAAAAGATTCTTCTTTAATGTGTTTAAAAAAATTTAAACTTGTTTAGTTCAATAACAGCATAGTACTGGATTTTATGAAAATATTTTGTAGTGCAAACTTACATTTGAAAATTTGAATAACTTGGCTGAGTCACAAAGTACAATTACGGCCCTCAAACAAATTGTAGACTACATTAATGAACAATTAAATAACAACATAACAGTAAAAAACAAAACGTTACATTGTCCAGTATAAGGTACAGGAGGTCTGTAAAAAGCTAAAAGACATACAAATATTTATGACAGGAGAAAGTTTCAAGGACAATAAATAAATACGCAAGACAGATAGAGGTGACCTTTTCCGGGGTCATTAATCCAAAGTCAAAGCTGGTCAGGGGCAAAGTGATATCAGACAGATCACATTAATAACATTGAAGAAGCTCTTGAAATTATGCAACCAACAGGTCAAATGAAAGACAATTCTAAAAACCACAGTTTCAATTCATACCTACATTCTAAGAGGTATATCTAGGAAGTAGGGAAAAAAGAGGAGAAGCAAATAGTCGCACATACATTGGTAGAAGACTTTGCAATGTGACGTTGAGGATGAATGAACTCTACTTAGCTATCTGACTCAGAGAATTCCTACTGGAAAATTTGACAGAGATGTGTACGAGTATTTAGTCCATTGTCTATGATCCATTTGCATTTGCTTCAGTTGCCCATGTTAATTTCACAAACCTTAAAATTACATTAACCCATGTAGTCTTTTTATATTTATTCCTATATTCTATTCACTTGCTACACTACTTGCCCAGATGTTAAATTGTCCATTTTATACTTGTTCCGTCACAGTAAACTTCTAATATCAATAAATCAAAATGGCTTACCTAAACGGGTCTTTTCGTTGACGCCGGCGCTGTTCTGATCCAATCACACTCAATACGAGTGTTGAAACAAAACTTCCATTTTGACAAGACAACATTTATTTAAAAACTATTTACATACTTCAAATTTCAGATGCAGATATCAGGGTTTTATATTGTTTAGCTGCTCAGCTATATACGCTATCAGGCATCACTTACATTACTTACATAACAGAAAAACATAAACCCAATCTCTTTTTTAAAGAACAAAGTGAAAGAATCACTTGAGAGGGTAGAATGGCCTGCCATCTTATGGCTAGAATTGGACAATACTGGACTGACAATATAATCACCTTTGACTTCATATTATATTTATTAATACGCATTTTCTATGCTTTAAATATTAATGAGATAAATCACTATTAATTAGCTTAATCCATAATAAACAACCATATTTTTATATCCATTTTTAGGTAGAGCGTACCATAAAAATTAGTAATGTTTAATAAATAAAATTATGTTGAAATAGTATCTCTCCTTATTTAGTCTACATATTGCTAAATCTAACTCAGGTCTGTCTAGGTATGAGTAATATTTAAAACACAACGCATTGTTCTTGAAAGTAATTAGTTCTCCACTGCAAGCTTTTATTTTATAACATCAACAAGATGCTAGATGTTTCACTGCTACCTAATATTTTGATGTACTTGTAAATTTCTGTTTGCAGTTGTGAAAATAAAATGAATAAAATGTTGATGTTAAATACCAATAAAATGACAATCTTAAACATGCCATGTTAAAAATAATACTCCTAACATGTTACACGGTGGTACATTCTGTACGTCAGTCATCTTTTCCGAGATCTGCAACGAAAATAGAACATTGTGTTTATATAAGAAAAGAAATTTAAATGCAGTATTAAGTTCAAAAACACTTAATTCTTTCATTACAAAAACCATTAAATATATATTTATATACCACGGCGATACCTTTAAATACGTAATTAATTTTAATAAAGGCATGATTAAAGAAAGAATAGAGATTACCTTTTTGATTCTAATTTTCACTGACGATCTATCTTTCAATGGAGAGGAAGGTGTGCTGCAAACTGATAACAGAAAACTTTTTTTTTCTTGAAAGAAAAGAATTTTTGTTACGAGATTTGCGGCTTTTCGTAAAGAAAAAACAATCAGCGGATTATAAAGTAGAAAAAACAAAAGGAAAGTTTGCTTTATTTTTATTATTTCATTAAGACTTTATTTATGCAGCTGTTAATGAGACACAGTATGTTTTCTTATAGATTTTATTTGGCCTGGATATCCGAATAAAGATCTCATATCTGTTAAATATGTATACAAGGCTCAGAGCTTTTGTCGATGTGAAATGTCTTATTTTTCACGAGCGTTTTCGACAAATTTAAGACGTTGATTAGAAGCTTCCCGCCTATTGTGGAGTTTGAATTTACATACATTAAGGCAAAAAATGAGAGAATTGTCTAACACCAGTTTTTCTACCATCTCGGTAATAATTATATATATAATATAAATTTATGTATATAAATATATATATATATATATATATACATTTATATATATATATGTATATATATGTATATATATATATATATATATATATATATATATATATATATATATATATATATATATATATATATATATATATATATATATATATATATATATATATATATATATATATATATATATATATATATATAATATATATATATATATATATATATATATATATATATATATATATATATATATATATATATATATATATATATATATATATATATATATATATATATATATATATATATATATATATATATATATATATATATATATATATATATATATATATATATATATATATATATATATTATATATATATATATATATATATATATATATATATATATATATATCCTTATAATTATAAAACTGCTGAACAAGGAGAAAGCTAAACAGCTAGAAGTAATAAAAATGCAGTTGGCCGACATTGAAGAGAACGGCACAAGTTTAATTAAAATTTTATTTAAGAGCTGATAAAACAAAACGGACATCTTTACTACTTAACGACAGACAAAGGAAAACACAAAAATCCCTCTGCTCGAACAGAGGTGCACCCAAGAGCGAAGACAGAAAGAATTTTCACACTTACATGGTGAATTTAAATGCAAGATCAAGAAAAACGCAGAGCCATTTCAAGGCGATAGCTGGGAAACGTGTTGAATAAACAGAAAAGTTACATCTTTAGAATAGAAAGCTTTAGGAAGAATTTTAAGTCGAAGTCATTCCTTTGATTAAGACATTTAGAGGCTGAGAAAAAGATTTTAAGGAATTAGAATAGGAGGAGGTTTTTAAGGAAATATTAAAGTTAAATAATTTTGATATATTACACACACACAGGCACACACACAGACAGACAGACACACATACACACACAGATATATATATATATATATATATATATATATATATATATATATATATATATATATATATGTGTGTGTGTGTGTGTGTGTGTGTGTGTGTGTGTTTATATATAGTTGAGTGTGACCTTTTTTACGCTTATCTGCATTAGGAAAATTGCACAATGGTTTGACTGTCACGTGATAAGGAGTAGTTACAAATAGATGTAGTAAAAATGTTATCATATCAACAAATTGTCACAATGCCACATGACAACAATGTCTGGGATATAGCAGCAAATATGCCTGCTAAATCAAATCTCCAAAATTTGACTTTTGTTTTACAGATTATGGAAACGAAAATGAGTAAAAATACACATTTTTATAAGGACATCTGTTTATTTTCTTTAGTTACTTTGTTTAAAATGACATAGAATATGAAATCCAATGTAGGGAGTCAAACTTTTCGTTTTCTTTCAGGTATTTTAAGTCTTTACGTACAATGTTTAATATTTTGATGTACGAGTATTTCATTTAAATATAGAACAGTATGGTTCTACAAGACGCTCTAGAAAGCGTTTAAATCCCTGTATTTATTTTGAAATTTATTTTTGAATACTTAAATATCACTTCAATTTAAAAGTAATCATTCAAAGAATCAATTTTCGAAAGTTTACCTAAAGTTTACTTTAACTATAATAATTATAAAGACCAAAATATTTCTCGATATTTTTCTGTAGAAAATCTTCTTTTGCCGAAGTAATCTCCTTTGTATTCGCATCTAAGAAGAGAAAAAAATGTTTTTAGATCAATAAAAATAAGATTCTCCATCTTTTTCCATTTATATCAAAGAAAATAATTTCCTTTTTAGGAACATTATTATTTCTTATACAGAATGCTTTAAATTTCTTTATAGAAATCAATCAATATAAAGAAAAGAACGGGCAAACAGCAGCTGCTTTAGAAAAAGCAAAATCATCGAGGGCGCTAAAGCAATTCTGACACAATTTCCGGTGGCCGCCGGTATCGTTTTCAAAGAAAAGGAGAGAATAGTTTAAAAATCTTTTGAAAAAGGCAACTTACGACCTGATAAGATAATTAGAGCTTATATATGTCTTTTCTTAGTAACGAAGAAGTTTGATAAAAATACTTTCGCTAAATTGATTGTCATCGGCTACATACAAGGACTTTACAAATAAATAAGGTTTATCTTACTGTCAATCGTTACTACTTTAAAATAGTGTTTCAAGATATTTTTCGCATGTTTTTCTTTAGAGCTCGCAGAGTTATGCTATATATCAACATGCATATAAATTTATGCTATCTATTTTGTTTCTATACATCAATTATGTACTTAATTGCAATATATCTGTTATTCTAGATAAATATTGCAATAAATATGCAAAAACTTCATGATTAGGAGGCTTTGAATCGGAAGAAAACCTTTTTGTTAATATAAGAGATATAACACAATTTATCGGAAGTGCATGTAAGAATCAGTTAATGTCCACTTTCAATTTTAATAACTAGCGTCCACACGTACATATTATAAATACATGTCGCAGAAAGCACAGAATGTAAGAAAAATACGAAACAAAGAACTTTTAAAATATCTAGCTTACGTTTCCAAACTTTTACACAAGTTTACAGTTGAGAGTTAATCTCACATTTGGTCATACATCCTGATTTTTTCATATAGCTTTATTTTTTTCATTGCTGCAATATTTAGCATGATTGGACATTCTATTTTTAATGGTTTGGGTATAATTCAAGGTTTTTAAGTAGTTTTTAAAGAACCTTTAAAATTTTACTTCTCTTTTTGTGTGTTGCGTATAATATGACTATATATGTTTCTTACACACGTCGTCAGTTTATTGAACTCAATTTTTATGAGCCATTCAATACGATCCCTATTCAGTAACAAATGTTTTGAGTTAGGACTGACTACATCTAATATTTTTAGGAATGTCGAATATGGATGATGAAGGTAGACAGGTAACAACATACGTGAAAAGCACATTTTCCTCTTGTTATCTACTATTTTTCTTATGTGACAAATTTTCAAAAAAAAAATTGTTTTTAGCACAATATGCAAAAGATGCTGACTTTTTATGGATTAAAGTAGGCCATATTTACTATTTTTCAACTGCACGGTTTTAACTGCATTGACACAACTTTACAGTTAAGGGATACATTTCACATTTGCTTACATATCCTGATTTTTCAGATAGCTTTATATTTTCCATTACTGCAATATTTTAGCATGATGGAACATCTTATTTTGAAGGGTTTTAGTGTAATTCGGATTTTTAAAGTAGTTTTTAAAGAACCTTTAAAATGTTACTTCTCTTTTTGTGTGTTGCGTGTAATGTGACCATATATGTTTCCTACACTCACCGTCCATTTATTGAACTAAATTTTTATGATCTGTTCAATACGATCCCTATTCAGGAATAAATATTTTGAGTTATGACTGACTACTCAAATTTTTAGGTACATGGATTGTGAGTAATGAAGGTAGGCAGTTAACAACATAGTCAGAGGCCCATTTTCTTCTTGTTATCCCAATATGTCTCTAATGTGACAAATTTTCAAAACATAATTTGTTTTTAGAACAATATACAAAACATGCTGACATTTTACTTGTAAAGTAGGCACTATTTACTATTTTTCAACTGCACGGTTTCAACTGCATTGACACAAGTTTACAGTTGAAAGGTAATGTCATATTTGGTTCTATATACTGATTTTTTAATATAGCTTTATATTTTTATTGCTGCAATATTTAGCATGATTGGCCATCCTATTTGTAACGATTTGGGTATAATTTGGACTTTTTAAGTAGTTTTTAAAGAACCTTTAAAATTTTACTTCTCTTTTTGTGTGTTGCGTATAATATGACTATATATGTTTCTTACACACATCGTCAATTTATTGAACTCAATTTTTATGAGCCGTTCAATACGATCTCTATTCAGTAACAAATATTGAGTTATGACTGACTACATATAAATTTTTAGGAATGTCGAATATGGATGATGAAGGTAGACAGTTAACAACATACGTGAAAAGCACATTTTCCTCTAGCTATCTAATATTTCTCTAATGTGACAAATTTTCAAAACATAATTTGTTTTTAGAACAAT
Source organism: Pardosa pseudoannulata (assembly GCA_032207245.1). Lineage (NCBI taxonomy): Eukaryota > Metazoa > Arthropoda > Arachnida > Araneae > Lycosidae > Pardosa > Pardosa pseudoannulata. The sequence continues at coordinate 63,108,354 of CM063504.1, forward strand.
ATACAAAACATGCTGACTTTTTATGGATAAAGTAGGCACTATTTACTATTTTTCAACTGCACGGTTTCAACTGCATTGACACAAGTTTACAGTTGAGAGATAATCTTACATCTGGTCACATATACTGATTTTTTCATATAGCTTTATATTTTTCATTACAGCAATATTTAGCACTATGGGAGACCTTATTTTTAATGGTTTGGGCATAATTTAGATTTTTTAAGTAGTTTTTAAAGAACTTTTAAAATTTTACTTCCATTTTTGTGTGTTGCGTGTAATATAACTATATATTATTGGTACACTCACCGTCAAGTTATTGAACTAAATTTTTATGAGCTGTTCAATACGATCCCTATTCAGTAATAAATATTTTGAGTTATGACTGACTACATAAAATTTTTTTAAGAGCTTGGATTGTGTGTAATGAAGGTAGGCAGTTAACAACATAGTCAGAAGCCCATTTCTTCTTGTTGACTAATATTTCACTTATGTGACAAATTTTCAAAAAATAATTTATTTTATCACAATATGTAAAATAGATGCTGATTCTTTATGGATAAAGTAGGTACTACTTACAATTTTTCAACTGCATTGTTTCATCTGCATTGACACAAGTTTACATTTAAGAGAAACATCTCACATTTGCTTATCCTGATATTTCATATATCTTTATATTTTTCATTACTGCAATATTTAGCATGATGGCACATCTTATTTTTAATGGTTTTAGCATAATTCGGATTTTTTATGTAGTGTTTAAATAACCTCTAAAATGTTACTTCTATTTTTATATGTTGCGTGTAATATGACTATATATGTTTGTTACATACATCTTCAATTTATTGAACTACAGTTTTATGAGCCTTTCAATAGGATCCCTATTCAGTAACAAATATATTGATTTAAGACTGAAGACATATATTTTTTTAGTAACGTTGAGTATGGGTAATGAAGGTAGATAGCTAACAATATACGTTAAAGGATATTTTCTTCTTGTTATCTAATATTTCACTTATGTGACAAATTTTCAAAATATAATTTATTTTTTTCACAATATACAAAACATGCTGACTTTTTACGGATAAAGTAGGAACTATTTACTATTTTTTAACTGCACGGTTTCAACTACATTGACACAAGTTTACAGTTAAGAGATAATCTCACATTTGGTTCCATATCCTGATTTTTTCATATAGCTATATATTTTCCATTACTGCAATATTTAGTAGGATGGGACATCTTATTTTTAACGGTTTGGGTATAATTCGAGTTTTTAAGTAGTCTTTAAAGAACTATTAAAATTTTACTTCTCTTTTTGTGTGTTGCTTGTAATGTGACTATATATGTTTGTTACACGCATCGTCAATTTATTGAACTAAATTTTTACGAGCTGTTCAATACAGTCTCTATTCAGTAACAAATATTTTGAGTTATGGCTAACTACATAATTTTTTTTAGGATCGTTGGAGTATGAGTAATGAAGGTAGACATTTAACAACACAGTCAGAGGCCCGTTTTCTACTTGTTATCTAATATTTCGTTAATGTGACAAATTTTCAAAAAATAATTTGTTTTTAGTACAGTATACAAAACATGCATTGCATCATCAACTGCATTGGCACAAGTTTAGAGTTAAGGGATATATTTCACATTTGCTTACATATCCTGATTTTTCAGATAGCTTTATATTTTTCAATACTGCAATATTTTAGCATGATGGAACATCTTATTTTTAAGGGGTTTAGTATAATTCGGATTTTTTAAGTATTTTATAAATAACCTTTAAAATGTTACTTCTCTTTTTACGTGTTACGTGTAATATGACTATATATGTTTTTTACACACATCGTCAATTTATTGCACTAAATTTTTATTAACCGTTCAATACGATCCCTACAGTAACAAATATTTTGAGGTATGACTGACTACATATAATTTTTTTAGAAACTTCGAATACGGGTAATGAAGGTAGACAGTTAACAACATACGTGAAAAGCCCATTTTCCTCTTGTTATCTAATATTTCCCTTATGTGACAAATTTTCAAAACATAATTTGTTTTTAGTAAAACATGCAAAACATGCTGACTTTTTATGGATAAAGGAGGAACTATCTAGTATCTTTCAACTGCATTGTTTTCCCTAACATCCGATTGCTATTATCCCTGGAGAACAAGCGAATTTTAGTATAATTCGAACAGGGACAAAATAACATTGTGCTCCCAGTGCAAAAAAAATAGGGGGTAGTATACGGGGTAAGGGAGAAAAAGCTTTCGCTACGGAGAAAATTTATTTCCAGGAAAACGTGGTCAACAATCCACAGCGCCCATAAATTATAGAGTTCTGAAGTGAGAGCTTATCCATGCTTGCATAATTTTTTCTGTGGGATTTTTTTTCAGCTTAACTTCGGTTTGTTTACATATCAGATATCAATAACAGGCATCTCGGTATATGTGTAACACTTGGGAACAGAAAAAAACTTGTAAAATAAAGAAGACCAACTCTATATACGAGAGCTAAGACAGAAAAAGGAAGAGAAATTCTTAAACATTTTCAAATTACAAGGTAGAATACAAGTTTGAAGGACTTTGCAATATTTGTAAAAGATCTTTTTCACCCATATCTTTATTTCAAATGAAACCTTGTAAGTAAAATATTGATGTTATGATTTAAACAGCTTTTAAAGCTCTAAATGAAAAATATAAATCTCTAAAACACTTTCAAAATTTCCATCTTAATAAAAAGCTTTGAATAACATATTATTTTATTAAGGTCAGTATCTGTCGAACCCGATGATGGCTGAATCGAGAGAGCTTTTTGATCTTTAGGTATCGGACTTGTTGTTCTAAAACCCAACTTCAGTCACTTCATATTAGAGAAATGTACTGTAGTCAACTCTGACTTAGTGAATCAATTTTGTAAATTTTATTAATGAACGTTATAAATGTGAAGTATATGAAAAAATTTTTTACATTCCTAGGGAGGGTAAATTGTGGGGGTTATAAGTACGAAAACTATTCTGTTATATTGCGTGAAAATTATATTTTATTTAAATTTTAATTATTTTGAGAAAACAATGACTAATTAATAAAATTGTATTAAAATTATATAACTAAATAGTAGTGATGCTTTAGTAAAGTCATATTATTTGGGATTATAAGTGTTAAAATTTCAATTCCACTTAAATCAAGTTGCAGTAAGTAAATATAGGAAGATTAACTCTGCCAAATGTACTAAAGATCCCTGTAGCAGATGATGAAAATTAAGGAGATTTGTGAAGATAGAAAGAATGACTTAATTCCCGGACTCTGTAGAAGGCCTATTGCAATGAACTCAAACGGACAAGTTCATAAGTGACACATTAAGATGCACTGTGTTAGAACAAAAGGTCGGGATTGAAGAGGTCCGATGATAAAAGAATATAACACCCTAGAATACATCTGAGGGAGGATTTTGAATACTCATAGTTATCAAAAAGCTAAATGGTTGCACCCAATCTTTATTACTATGGTCAAATCAAATTTTATATGGCTAAAATTTGGGTGACAAGCTATGAAGACTAGCCTTTGTCCGAGCACGCGCCCAAACAGCTGATCGGAGCCCACCTGTTTATCAGGACAATAGCGTGGAGTCGCATAGTCTGGAAACTTGACAATCGGATTGAATAGACGAATACGCCCCTGATGGATCTCTTTAAAGAATGCTCGGGAATTCCGGAAACAGACAGCTAGCGAATGAGAATCCAGCTAAAAAATCTAACTGTAACTTTAGCTGGAATTCTCAAATAACTGGGATCTTAACTGACCCCAAAAACAGTTGGCGCGACCGTAACTGACCCCCAGGTATAAAAAGACTACAATTTTGCGACTCAGCGCTTTTCGTCATTTTTTACGTAAGTGTATTGACCTCATGTAGGCTTTCGTGTTTGTTACCGGAGCCAGCTTTCTAGTTGGAGAGATTCATAAAGTCCGTTCATATAGGGAGCGGCAGAGTCTTGGATACCGAACGGGGGATAAAGTGGGTTTGATTTCACCCTGAAAAGCCTAATCACTTGTAAGACATTATTAAATCTCTTGTTTTTATTTCGACTGTGATCGTCATGAGGAAGTTATACTGACAAACATCTTTTGCAGTTCTACATGATTTGGGAATTAAAATCCCCTTGTAAATAGCCATAGGTAATCAAGAATAAAAGAAATTTCCAATTTTATCTTTGACTGTGATCACTGATGATCACAGTCATCAATGATCATTGATTGATATCTCATTCTTCACGTTACCTCTCACTCGAGAATATTGAAGTCGTCAAAAAGCAAATGAGAGGCAGATATGTTTAAAAAATGATAGGGCTAATGAGGACATGAGAAGAGACTGCAGGAGATTACTGGAGGTGACGACCCATCTGCCATTACTAACTCCCGGAGAGTTTCCTGAAAGTGAAGTGCCAGCTGCCCTGTTCCTGCGACTGGTTCCTCAACTGACGCCTGAGCTATCTTGCGTCTGACTGCCGCTTGTCACTCTTTTATGTGAGCCCCAGTGGTCTTCACTGTACTTCATCTCCCAACTTCGTTCGAATAATTCCTAATTTACTGTCATTTACGACAGGCACCATTACATCTCATATTTATAGTGTTAAATCGTTCCGGTTGTCACAGTATTGTCCTGATTAGATGAGTCAAGAAAATTGTAAATAATACATATAAATATAAAGATATTAAGAGACGAAAATGTTAGTTATTATTTTTGTCCAATCACACAATCGGGGTTAAAGTTATAGGTAGCTAAATATTATGAATATGTGTAGTAAACTACCCGTACATTATAATAGAAAAATGAAGGCCTAACAATGAGAATAGTAGAGTGCTGCTCTTCGGATTCCGAGTTCGAGGGTTCGAAATAATAGCCATTCATAATCGGCTTTAAGCAGTAGGTCCCTGTCTTAATAGCACTCGGGTGCATAACAGCTGACCATGAAGCCCCAAACCAAACAAGTATAAAAACGTATACTGCGAAGTAGGAAAAAAATTATTATATTGCTGCCATCTGTTAGTGTATTGGAATGTTAAAAAGGAAAATCAAACAATAAAAAAAGCATGTATATGTATATATGTGCATAGAAGTGTGTTTTACGCTGACCCATCCGAAGACATACAGCAGCAACTAATGAGGACGTTGCCTCGACAGTGACTCCTTAAATGGCTACCAAGCCACCACTGACCTACGAGAGGCCCATCATGATCCGATTTTAATGTGGTCCAACTCGATAAGGAGCAAACACTACAAAGGTAAGCTTGAGACTACCAAGAAGAGCGCTAAGGAAAGATCACTCAGGTACCCTGGGGTCGTGAAGCCCGTACACACCTAAAGGAGGTGTGCCCCTGTTAACATGTGCATAAATACATTGAGAAAGAGAGAAAAATTATTTAACCTGTGGTTTCGCAACACAACCACTATGCGTCAAAGGGATAAGCAATTTTTCCCTCTCTTATTACCCCTCGTGTAGAAAGTCTATAGTGCACCAACATAAACTAAACCAACCGCTTATAATGAACAATTACTGAGCGCATGTACCTGATTTACTGTTAATGTTTAAAATTGTAGACTTTGAAGTGATGTTCTAGTTGCTAAATTTTTTTTGGGGGGGAAGGGGCTAAATCTTGCCTTACTTTTTATTCTCCATAAATAACAAGAAACTGTAGAACTATAATTGATGAAACAGTAGACAACACTTTTCTACATTTTGAGATTTTAATTTACTTAGAGGCAACTATCACATGTTGAATTTAAGAATTTTTCTTTCAGATAGGTGGTCAGAGTGTAAGACACCTACCGTAACTGAGACATACAAAATCCACTAAAAGCAGGTGAATTTATACTTTCGGTTTTTAATTTTTATGTTTATCCAGCAATAATTATCAGACAGAACAACGTTTATAAACTCGTTCTATATATATCACACACATATCATATAATTTTTTAAATCGCGGAATGATTTAGAATACAGTTTTAACTTTTCAAATCCCTTATATAATTAAAGCCTAAATTATCTGTCCATCTGTCCTCGAATTTATGAAGCGGTTGTACCTGGAATGGATAGAGATATCCATATTGATTCTTGATGAGTTAGGGTATTAACGTTCGAAATCCACCCCTTCCCCCATTTTCTAACATTTAATGTCATTATTTCAAGCTCTATTTTCCCCGGTTAAGAGCAGGCGATTAAAAATTTATCGATTTGTCACAAAACGAATACGTAAAAATAACTTTTTTTTCTAACATTATGACGTCATTCCTTTAACCATCTCATTTAATCATTTTTTATTTTAAATTATTTAAATATCGTCTGCATTATTTTCATACGTTTTATCAATGAATTTAGATATAAAGTAAATAATTTTCTTTTATATTTGAGTTAAATGATAGATTTGGTATATATGTGATAATTTTAAACTGATTATTTTTTGAGGCAATACAAATTTTATCATCGATATTAACAACAAATTCTATTTACATCCAGTGTATAGTAAAAATGATAGTTTCATTCCTTTATTCTCTTAATTACTGTGGAAAAAATGGGGAAGAACTTAACGATAACTTCGACATAGCTGAGGAAACTTTGAATTATCTTTCTAAATATATTTAACATGATTCTAAACTGCATTCACAATATCAGGAGACATTAGAGGACGGTGAAGATAAACAAATAATTGAGTATGTACAAGATAATTCTCATACAAATATCAAATCATTTTTTTACCAGCCTTATAGGGTACTTTACAAATCTGGAAAATTTTACTGATCCTGTCAAATGACGGGCTATATGCAGGTCTTTAAGAATGTTCAATTTTGTCAGTTGGCAAATTACTTAAAATTAATGGAATACTTTATTCAAAGAGGATTCTATACTATTACGGTGGTAGAAGACATTTTGAAAGTAAACATGGGATCTCTGTCTATTACACTTGTAGGAAATGATTCACGGGTACAACTTTGATATATCCCTCAAAAAGTTATGCGCCAAATCTGGCACACCCTACGGACTTTTTGGTTTGCTGTTTCTTATTTTGGTGTTGACAATTTAGGTTTTTTCAGCTTTTAGGATTTTGTTGTTGCCAAATTTAGTAATTTCTTGTATTTTGTACCATTTTTTGAGTTTTTTAAAGTTTTGTGGCAACAATTTTTGTATTTCTATATGTGTTACCGCCATTTCATTCATTCGCCATTTCTTTGTGAAGTGATCAAGCGGATTTCTGACTTGCTGTATTTTGCTGCAAATCTGGTTGTATTTTCCAATTATATTTTTTCTATTAATTATTTTTATCTTTTAGCTTTCAATATGCCTACTGTATATAGTGTTGTTGAGAAGTTTCAGGGAATTTTGAGTCGAAAAATTGATAGTTGCGATAGTTGAATTCAAAATTTCTGTATAAATAATTCTTTTTATTAGATTGCCGACACGTATTTTCAATTGTATTTGTTAAAATTTTTGTGTAAATGGCATATAATATGTTATTCAGTGTCATTTATTTGTATTTTTTATGTATTTATTGTATTTTTTAGGTATTCTTTTTTTGTATTTAATGATTCCGTATTTTTATGTATTAATTATTTGCATTTAACGAGCATCCATCTTGGCGAGAAAAAAAGGCGCCAAATTTCCGATTTGGGGGGTATATCAAAGTAATTCCTGATTCACGATATTAAGTTCGTACGTACTAAAAATCTATTAACCATAAAATGTTGAAATTTTGTATTTAGTTTGTTATAGCATTTAGTTGTTGTATATTTACTTTTGAATTTAATCGTACTCTATGCAAAGGAAAATCTCTTTATGACTAATAACAATGGAAACGATCGCCGTAAAATGGAAATACTTGCGCTAAACGTTATTAAAACTAAACATTGCGCTAAACTTGAGAGCTAAACATTGTAAAACGTTGGCTTTAAATGTTAACACATAAGCAATGGGCTCTAATCTATATATATATAAATGAATTTGTGTCTGTCTATATGTACTCAATAGACTTAAAAACCATGCATCCAATCGCCGTGAAAATTTGGGAAATTTTTAGTTATATCCCTGGGAAGGTTTTTGTAAATTTGTAACGTTCGAAATCCATTCCTTCCCCCTTTTTCGAACATTTCATGTCATTATTCCAAGCATTATTTTCCCCGGTTAAAAGCAAACGATTAAATTTTTAATTTATCACATGATAACTAAGTAAAAGAAACAATATTTCTAGCAATGTGACGTCATCCCAAATAATCGTTTTAAACGCAGTTTTCCTCGGTTAAAAGTAGAAGATTAAAATTTTTAATTTATCACATAATAAGTAGGTGAAAATGGTATTTTTCTATCATAATGACGTCATTCCTTTAAATATCTCAATTATTAATTTCTTATTTTGTATTATTTAAACATCGTCTGCGTAGTATCCATTCGATTTGAGCTGGGAATTGAGATATAAAGTGATTAACTTTCATTTCTATGTGACGCAAATTACAACATTTTTATATGAGAACTAATTTTAAATTTAATTCTTAGTTAGTTTTTACGTTACAATGAAATGTTTATCAACAATATTCTATGTACAAAAAGTACAAATTTCAGTGACTCTCATGGCCAAATAAAACCTATCATTTTATATAGTTATTTTCATATTCATTTGGTTGTCGATATGAATGTGTGTTTCTGTTTCATACAAAACTACGTGGTTTGTCATAAATTTCCTTAATTTTGGACAACATTTATGAATACCAACAAAATTAGCACTGTTGCTGTCAAAACCTCTGCTTCCTATTCTACCACTTAATATGTCAAGATCTATTAACGTTGCTAATCAATGTACTGTAGTAATACAGTAGTATAAAAACTGAATACTGTTATAATACGCTTAAAATAGAAATATATAAATATACTAATAACTCGAACTGTACTGTGAGGAATTTAGAGAGTTATGCACGAAAAAAATAATCTCTCTTTAAAAGATATATTAAGTTCACCGTAGTAAAGCAGGGTACACTTGCTAGTTATTGCTAAAAAGTAATTGTTTCAAGTTAACGTTAACATTTTATCTATTTTGTAATTGTTTCCATTCAATAAAAGAATGGGAGAACAGTGCCTCTCAAATTTAAAATAAAATAAATTTAAGAGATGTGCAATAGAATATTACTATATTTTAAAAGGTGTACAAGGAAGATGTACAGATTCCACATCAAATTTTGTGTCTTATTCAACATCTTTTGCTTATAAAAGTCCATGAATGTAACTGAGTTAGCCTTTTAGATGATGTCAATAAAAATTAATAGAGACGTTGTATTTGTGTAGAGTAAACATTGATTTAGTAATCAAAAACAGAGTATTGAAAATAATTAATTTGATACTATAATAAAGAAAAAAAAGCATTTAGCTACCATATAAAATATAAATTCTAGAACCATTCTATAATATAATAAACTTATTTTTGTAGCGTCTCCCAAAATTCTAATCTCTCTTTTACATAAACCTTTCCTCCGCGTAACCCAATTTTCATCTTTAAAAGTTAGAATAGGCAACTTTAGCGTTTTCTGACCACGTATCCGAACCAAACATCGAAAAATGGATTTGTGTCAAAATAAAATTAAATAAAAATTCGCTTTTGAGCCCCCAAACTATCAGAATGCCGCTGCCGAAAGTGAGAGAGACAAGAAAACTTCTTTCTTCTTCTAAACAATGTGCGATGAATATAAAATTGTTGTCGCGGAAGGAATTGTAAAGCAGCATTTTTGGCTTGGAGTTCTCGACTGGAAATAAATCAGCCAGGGGAAAGCAAACAATGTTTGACCAATGGTCTTAGACCAGCTTGCTGTAGCCTGAATCATACTTCTGGAGGATATGCGATTTAACGGAACAGATACTATGTAAATAGGAGAATTAAATAAACAAAAAACATAAAAAAGAATATAAGAAAATTGGCAAGAAGTTGTTTGGAAGCTTTAGATTTTTATTGCGAAAACAGAAAAGCTCATTGCAGAAAATTTAAAGTACAGCATGTACCGAGGTCACCCCGATATTTATATTTTTCACTTACGGATTTTGCACAAAAGTTACTTGCTTAAATAATTCATCCATGTTGTAGAAACAAGAATTTATTTCACATAGTCATAGTGTACGGTTTCAGATGTATTTGAGCACGTGTCATGTTCCCTTACTCAGGCATGTTTCTATACAGCCTAAAACAGGAAGGTTTGAGCCATTTTGAGAGGTAGGTGATTTTTTTCATTTTTTTATTCTAATACTTGGCGTGGATCATTTGGAAAGAAGGTAGAGTAAGAATGGCAGAGATAACTTGGAAACATCAAAATATTTTAACAAAGATAATTACGGCACTTAGATTAGTTCAGCATTGTTAGCTGATACATATTCGTTCACCGTTGAAACGAATGCATGCACCAAGTTTATAAGTGAAAGTCTTAAAATCTACACATGTACAGTGATAAAATGAACAATAAATTATCTGAACTCCACTTGGAATTAGTTTATAAATTTAAAATTGAATATTTATACATTAATATTTTCGATTAAACTGCCCAAATTGTATAGTGGTTAGCGTATTGTGCATCAACCCAATGAATTTGGGTTCGATTTTCGAGTAAGGATAGGATGTATTTGTGTTACGTCCCCTCATAGAGCGAAGTTTACCTATCTATATGTTGCTTCCATAATAATAAGGACAACAAATCAGCGAACTGAATTAGATAAGATGCTAATAAAGTGTTATGCGTTTGTAATATAGTCATGTACACACACACACACACACATATATATATATATATATATATATATATATATATATATATATATATATATATATATATATATATATATATATATATATATATATATATATATATATATATATATATATATATATATATATATATATATAGATATATATATATATATATATATATATATACATATATATATATATATATATATATATATATATATATATATATATATATATATATATATATATATATATATATATATATATATATATGTATGTATGTATGTATGTATGTATTCGATTGCATGTGTTCTCATTCCTAATACAACAGTAAGATTTTAAAAATTAACACTTTAATCATTTAACCCGCTAGGCCTCGTGCTGGTACTGGCTTTGGTAATGCAGATCTGGTTCATATTCCCAAAAGGACACCATAATGAGGTTTAAAAGGGTCTATTTCGAGGTATAGGAAGGTGTACACAGCTGCAAAGACGGGTTGCTGTATAAATTTCTTACAAATAGTAATGCACTGTAAAAAATATGGCAATAATGTCATTTATCTGTACTTTTCTCCTTTCTCTTTTCTGTTCTTGAGCCAAACAAGAGCACAAACAGAAGCTGAATAAGAATTTAATTGGTAATTGTCCTATTTTATACTTTATAATGTAAAAAAAATAATCAGTTGAAAAATGGATACTTGTTATATAAGTGATGATTTTTTTATACTAAATTTGTTCATCGTAATTTTACTTACGTGAATGTTAAAAAGTTAAGAATAGAATTCAACTGACACGATTTTAAATTTTCAGTAAAATTATACATTATAAAGAATATTTACGAAATGCACGTTAAGTTCGAAATCACGTGCTGCCGATAAAGTATAAGTACGTTGCTAACCGAAGTCATATATATGTATATTTTAATAATACAGGAGAATATATACTAATTAGAATGTTCTTATATTGATTAATGGATGGCAATAATTTATTTATTTAGCCTATTTTAAATTAACTCATCCGTGGCAATTACAATTGACACTTATTGCATCTTTGAAATATATTTCTCGCATTTCTAATTATTTTAATCTAAATCTGTTACTAATAACATACATAAATAAATAAGTTTGGAAAAAATAAATTATTCTGAATGCATAATTTAAGGACAACTTGATATGTAATTGTCACAAAAAAGGTTTTTTCGAATGAAAAAACATCATTTTTAATAGAGTTCTTTTTAATGCGTTTTCAAAGAATTCATTTTAATGACGCGTGTTGAATACATTTCAATTAAATGAAAAATACCTTAATTGAAACTTTCTACGTTTGATGGAAAAATGCGTAAAGAAGTATTTAATAATATGTTAATAAACGTCCATTATAAAATATTTAAACTCTATTATCAAAAAGTTCTTTAGCACATTAATTTTGATCCAATTATTTTGTACAACTAACGTGACTGTTAATTAAAGTTCTTGACAAATTGAAAAATTAAAAATTAGGAATTAAATGTACCCTATTCAGTTAGGTATAATCCATCTTATTAAGTTAGAAAATTTTGTTGAATTTCGTTTTATTTATAATGTAGCATAATAATTTATGTATATGACATGAGGTTTTTGTCTTATTACAAAGGGAATCAGCTGTAATCAGCATGCAGTCTTGGAACCGTTGATGAGTGAAAAACATAGAAAATGAAAATTAACGGAATATTTAGATCAAACTGATCTAGTATATTGTGGCACTCTCACAAACGACTGTCCGAAAAAAGATACATCGGGTTTTAACATGTACATAGTTGCTTGTGCCAACCAATCAGAGTTTAGTTACACATGTCACATGCATGATGCCGATGATGTAGTTTAAGTGTTAAGATCTATTTTAAGTTACTTATTAAACCAGAAGAAATCAGTAGTGGAAACAAAGGTTGCTAGAAAAGAGTTGCTAGAAAAGGTTGCATTCACTAAGGTTGCTAGTAAAGGATACAAGAAAAGGATAGAATCGCTCCAAAATTAGTTCAAAATAAACATAATTATGTTGGTTAATTTTTAGATTGAAAATGTCATAACACACACACATATATATATATTTATATTCATATTTATATTCATATATATGTAACGATATTTTTATTGCTTTTGGTTCTTATTCTGTTTTTCTGGAAATTATTTTCTAGCAACTCTAGCGAATGTTCTCGAATGTTCTTTAGTAGATTCCTTCCGGTTGCATAGCTAAAAACAGAGTTCTGACTGTTAAGACTGTCGAGTCATCCACGTGACTTGTACTGTTCGCTAATTGCCGACAACTACAAAAGAAGTTTTTAGACATGTGATTTGTCTGTTTCGATTCTTTTCTCTCGTTAAAGAAAATAGGAATAAACTTGGATTTTTTGAGATTTCATTATCTTTATTTCGTTGTCATTTTTGTCTCAAGTTCCAAGACTGCAGAGCTGTTAGATCAGCTAGGAAATTCAATTCGGAATGAGGTAAAATGCCTCACTTATATATATATATATATATATATATATATATATATATATATATATATATATATATATATGATGAAAAGGCTGCAAACACAGTATAAAATATTTGCACAATTGTCACAATTCTGTGGATTTTTTAACTGAAAATAATTATAGGCATATGTAGTTGAATTGAAAATATTATAAGTATATATATCTAAATGTTTAGGGTTTCGAAGTAACAATATTTTTGATGTAGCTGTGTCAGTACCTCGATTTGGTCTATTCATTATACGGACATTTTATCTCATGTCTCTATAGTTCTTTACGAGGTTTTAGACATTGGAAAATAAAGCAGAAGTATATTGAGTATATTGAGTACCTCGCTATACAGAAATTCAGTTATATACAGAAATATCCCAAATATATTTTCGGGAAAGTATAACAACAAATGTCACCCAACACAAAACTAATAAGAAATAGAATTTCAAATAGGACGGTTTAAACCAATATATAACAAGAAAAAATTCAAATTCTGAGTTGACTAATGTACTCATCTTTAGATTAAACTTAGAATTACTTGACAATAAAAACTAATTAAACTAAAAATAAGTGATCAATACCTACTATGTATACCTACGATGTATATAAAAGTAAATGTGTAAAAATTTAAAAAATTAGGTACCACATATCTGTAAAACTGTCACACAGAAATTTTTATGCTTGAAAATAAAATAAAATAAGTATTAAAAATTGAAGTTGAAATATAACTTTAAAATAAATTAATTTTTATAAAATACAATGTGCATGTTTTAAAAGGAGTGAAATAAAGTTTGTTAAAATAGGTAAAAAAATATGACATTTGTTAATCCCAATTCATGCTGCCAGGTGAACAGAATTATAATCAACTTAACATTCAATAAAGGAAATATATTCAATAAATGAAAACTAATTCAAAATCCCATCCACCGGTGATTATGGAGTGGGTGTAACTGAAATTGTTTCAACTGCATCTTTTATCATTATTCCGTCCAAATTCCTTTTTTTATTAAATCCACAAAAAGAAAATCTTGGTGTGAAGATAATCTTCATTTATGACCCCCCAAACGTCATAAACTTATAATAATTTTATTTCTATATTGAATAATCGTATTGTATGCATCATTTTTAAGTTATTCGCCAGGTTGTTTTGTGGGTCAGGTGGATGTTTATACATCAAATTTACACGTGCTTTCAGATAACCGAATACTTGCTACAACTTGATCTTATACGATTGTTTTATTCATAGACTAATATGATATAATATGTGTAGCTTGTAGCATAATTTCCTTACGTAATACGAGCATTAGTTGGTCCCGGTGTATGATTTTACAATTAAAGTCTCTGCAAACTTGGAGTAGAAATTTTCTTGATCTTTACCTTTCAACAATTTGCCAATTCGCCCCAATTTGTCACAGAACAGATTATATTGACTAAACATTGGTTATTATACATTTTCCCTGTTTGAAGTTTCAGCAAAAAAATAAATCAAGAAAATTCCAGTTAATTTAATGATGTGTGCACATGAACTCGACATAGATTTTGCAATGTGAAATTGTAAAATATTTTCCTCTAATAAATTCACTTGCATAAACAGATAAGCTTACATATTCAGCACGCGAGACTCATATCTTTATTTTAAAGCAGAATTTTTATATTTCACCAAGATATTTTCATTAAATTCTACAAAATATGTAAATTCTCTTAATTTTGGATACCGTGTAGATATAGTAGATAGAATATGTGTTCATTGTGTAAAGGTTTGATTAAAATTTATTAAGCAGTGTGATCGGCAAGGACAAATGAAATTTCTCTCTCTCGAACCACCTTTACGGTCAACGATATCAGCGGAGGCAAAGTGATTTCAATTAGAAACGCGGCATTATATGCGGAGTGAATGCCTATCTCGGCGTGCATTCTGAACCTCCGCGTAATTAGATTTGGGAAGGAAATACCGAATCGTTAATCATACATAACCCAGTTCGTGTCGTGATTAACTGTCTCTGAAGTGCCTGCACCTGCTCAATAATTTATAGGTACGTCACGGACTGCTAAGGTCAGAGGTGGAACATTATAGAGTGCGACACATCGGGAAGAGGGGACACTGTAAATGCACCTACGCGTGCTTTAGGCCGTTATGCGCGCTAGAGGTTGAGGAACAGATGCGGTTATTATTAAGCGGAACGTGTTAAAATACCACATTTGGCAAAGCCAGTGATTACAGTAAGAATGAGATTTATTCCAGTTTCCCACACGCTCTAAGAAAATTTAGTTCTCTAAGAGATTATTACTTCTTTCCCTCTGTAATTTCAAAGATCCTATTTTGCTTGAGATTCTTGATATTATTTATTAAATATTAAAATGTTGTCTTCCAATTTGCATTAAAAATTAAATGAAATTGGAAAGCATTCCCACTTACATACATGTAGTTTATTTACTATATCTTGCTTTTCACTTGGCTGGGGAGAAATCAAGAGTACTTAATTAACCTAGATTGTGTTTCAACAATTAAGTAATCCATCTTTTCACTTTTGGTCAGCACTAAATTTTAACAAAACTCTTAAATTTGTCCTATTGTTTTTATGTGTATTTTTACATTTCTTTTTTATTAATTTCTTATTTTAGTATCTCCCTATTTCCCTTATTTCCTTAGCTTCTTAGCCGAACAATGGCCGAATAGTTAGGTTGCTGGCCTCCGGAACCGGAGTTTGTGAGTTCGAATCCCACTGCGGCATGGATGTTCGTAGCCGTTCGGATTCGGCTTTAAGCAGTAGGTCCCGATCTCATTAGCCCTCGTATCGCAACAAAGTAGACCGTACACTTCAAATCAAACCAAAAAAGTCTTTAGCTTTTTATTTATAAACTCCTTAGCTTTATTTATTTGTAATTATTTAAAATTATTTTGGGATACATCGTGAATGATTCAGTAACTTTATTCTACATCCTCTTAACCCTGCTTTTATACATACACTCAAGATCCATAACATTATGACCACCCCTAAATTTTGTAATGAACTCGCCTGAATGACGTGGAAGGCACATGATTAGGTGGAAGTGGTATTTAACTGCTGCTAGAAAATACGAAGAATCATTCTTTCACTTACTTCTGTGTGTGATGGGAAATGCTGCGGATCTAAGCGATTTTGATAGAGAACGGACTTAATGGTTCGAAGGCTCGGAAGAAGTATTTCCGAAACTGTATGACTCGTTTGTTGTTCGCTATCTACAGTTGTTAGTAATTATGCAAAGTGGATGAATGACGGTGAAACCAGCAATAGACGACATGGTGCTGGACTTCCACACGCTATCAAAGAAAAAGGTAGTCGGAAACTGTCTTGCATGGTAAAGCAAAACCGGAGCCAGACAGTGGCTCAGCTGAAAACCCAATATAATGCAGGGACAAGTAAAATAGTATCGGAGCACACTGTCCAGAGGACACTGTTGGATATGGGGCTAAGCAACAAGCGTCCCACTCGTGTGCCTTTTCTGACCCAGCGCCATCTTCAACAGCGCCTACACTGGGCCCGGGAACATCGTGACTGGTCCATGGATCAGAGGGAGAGAGATACCTGGTCAGATGAATCACGGTTTTTCATTCCTCATGCCGATGGCCGTATCAAGATACGCCATTTTCCAGTTGAACAGTTGCTCCCTCAATGTACAGAAGGTCACACACAGGTTGGTGGTGGCGGTATTATGCTTTGGGGGACATTCTTTTGGGCGTCTCTGGGACCCGTAGTTACATTAGAGCAGACCATGAATACCACAGGGTATCTGAACATCATTGCGGGACAGTTGCACCCTTACATGGCCTCTGTTTTTCCAGTTGGAAATGAAATGTTCCAACAGGACAACGCCCAGTGTCACAAGGCTAAAATTGTGTTGGAGTGGTTCCAGGAACATGATTCTGAATTTTTTCCAATTTTAGTAACAAATTATTCGAATAGATGACTATACTTGACCAGTAAATGATAGTTTGCAGTTTATTGTATTTTCTACTCTGATTGGTTCAAAAGCTCGGGATTTTTCTCATGTTTTGTATCAGAAGACGAATTGTTATCTTTCAGTGTATAGCTTTCTGGTTATATTTTACTAATCGCCTGATAATTGTGTTGATGTAAGAGTTGAATAATATATCTTTACTTTTAAATAATGGATAATTCAGAGCATATGGAGCTGATTTCTTGTGAATTGAACTGTGACTCGGAATCACAAACTGAATTCTTTGTAAATGATAGTAGCCGAAGTTGACTAGATGACCTGGATAGTAGTGACTCTGATAGTTGTACAGATGGAATCAGTCAAGCAAGATAATTTTTTGAAATTATTTGTGATAATCCTTCAGATCCGCCTCCTACATTTACTTTCACTGAAATTCCAAAATTAACTTGGATATCGATGAGACTAAAGGTAAACTTCAGTTCTATGATGCTTTCATAGAAAGAAGAAAAGTTGTAATAAATGCTTAAAAATATTAGAAATATTAATTTTAATAACATATCTTTACTTAAAAATGTAAAATGAATAAAAAAATGCAATAAAAAATGTGACATTTTGTTTGACCGAATTCTGGAAAAAAATGAATCTGTCAAAGGGTTAATATCTATTATAAAATAAGACCAATTATAATCTAATATAAAATAATCTACTATAAAATAAGATAA
>CM063504.1:63138786-63141286 GCA_032207245.1 Pardosa pseudoannulata
GATTGGAAAAATGGGGATATTAAAACAGGATGTCACAGAGCTGAGATTTCTAAGGAAAGCTTCTGTAGGAAAAGAATATTCGTACAGCAGAATGGCTAGAAACCTTACCAAGTCTAAATACCATTGATTATCTTATTATGTAGAGATATATCACAAAATAAGTTAACTGCCAGGATTATCTAAAAGCCCAATCTCAATTGGGAGAATAGTAATTGTTTTCACTAATTCTAACATTAGTTTAATTTTACAAACGAAGCAATGGGATACTAAAGACAAGTACCTATCAATAGCAACATTTGATATCTCAGTCGTCAAAGGCAACGATCTCGTAACTGAGAGGTTGAGGGTTCGGAACCCAAACAGACCTAATAACCGCCGTGTTTCTTAAATGTGACTGAGAATTGTAAAATATGTCTATGGATCTTCTGTTTGGTCCTTGCTTCAAAATTAGGAGGACCCACTTGAGGAAAGTCGTTCTTTCACCCTAGAGGTGTTCTTTAAAAACGAATGACACCCCCTTTGCCTTGATACGAGTAGGGTATAGTTCAATCGGGATTGGTTTGCCCAATAGGTGTTAAACAGCAACAACAATTGAGCACCAAACCAAGTGTGTAGAGCCGTGAGGCCCTCTAGGAATTTCCTGGTGGTGGAAGGGTGATCGCGACATCGTTCAGGACATCGCTCAGGAGCTCTCATACCTGACTCCCCTGGGCCAAGCACTCTAAGTCAGATTTCTGGATTTGCATGGAATGAGATATAACAGATATATTGCAACACAATATTGAGGAATGGGTCATTCTTACCCCTAGCACGCTCTTCTCGCCGCAGGCAGAATCCTAGGGTAAATGCAGCAAAGATGAGATGAGAAGTGAATTGGAAGACTCCTAGATGCTAAGCGAACCTCTTGAAGCCGGAATTAGCAACAACAACAATTTATCAATAACATCCTCAAAAACACCAACTTATCAATATCTTTGTTGTGTATATTTAAAAGGTTTGTCACTAGACAAAGCGGTGTGACATATTTATATATCCTATATAAATTGTACTTAATGATAGTTTAACTAATAGGATGATACACTTTGGTAGCTGTGTCAATGAATTCAAATTCTACAGCCGGGTAAATTATTGCAGGTTTCAGATATCACCTATAAACATTTGGTACTGAACTCAGTATGTCTCGTATAGCTAAAAGATAAACCATGGAGCACAAAACCAAACTGTCACCTATTACAATATTATTCTTACAAATGTAATGGATTATGTTGTTACCCATTTTTGGACACACTTGTCTATAAAAATATATTTAAATTTCTCATTATTCTATTACCATTTCATGCATAATTTTAGACATTACTCTGTAATCGATTTTATTGAAATAGAATTAAAAAATCTGATATGTATATAAATATCTTAGTAATTTTTGGAAAGTAAATATGCTTATAGTCATAAACTTGAAACCCTGTGCGATTGTGTAAATATATATAATAGTGTGAGTGTTTGTACATACATTCATACATACATATATGCATATACACATATCTTCATGCATCTCTTTATCTATAGGAAAAACACCGTAAAATAGACTTTTAGCTCAGAATCCATTTCAGAAATTTCTTCTTCTTTGAGAAAGGAAAATGTCGAGGGAATACTTTTTCTTTTTTTTACTTTGAAAGTGGAAAGGAAACAGGGAATATAATTTTTTTTCCTTTCACGAAAGAAGTGTGTATCTGTTCGCGATCAGATTCTGATCACGGACTGTCTGAAATGATATGGAAATGCAAAAAACGTCCATAAAGCGATTTTCCAATTTAATGGTTTCTCTTCCCTCATCTTCACTCCTAGGAGGGATGTCAGGTGCAGTAGGCACCCCTTTTTCTTGGCGACCCCTACGTTTTCCGAAAGTATCTTGCACGCATTCTTTTCTTTCTAGACTTTTTCTCTTTTTCTTTCTCCCCGAGATTTGTTTTGTTTAAACCCTCAGCATTTAAACCAAACGCTCTTTCTCTTCCATGACCCATCTTGCATTTCCTGAGGCGTGGTTGATTTTCCCTTGGAGGAACAAATTTATTTATTTCTTCTGACAAATGATTAATTGTGCTCGCAGAGTACTTTTCCAATGATTTTCTCATTTTCTAAAAAAAAAAAGAAAATATAGAGAAAAATAAAGTGACTTAAAATACAATGAGTTCTTAGCCGAAAAGAAATGTTTAAGCTTTAATTTAGAAATCTGAAAAATAATACCATGGATAGCTTGATAGTTTATGAATATGAAAATATAAATAGAAATTTTGCTAGAGTATATGCTTTTGTCTTATTTCACTCATCAAAATTAAGTAGATTCCCATCTCTGCTATAGAGGGGTATTTCGGATATATATATATATATATATATATATGTGTGTGTGTGTGTGTGTGTGAGTGTGTGTGTATGTGTATGTATATATATGCATATATGTATATATATTTATATATATATTTGTGTGTGTATATATATGCAT
>CM063504.1:63143786-63156286 GCA_032207245.1 Pardosa pseudoannulata
AAGGTACAGCTTACTGTGGTTTCCAAACAGCTATGAAAATTATTGGTTGCTAGAGAATACGAGCATACGATAATTGGTACAGTAACGTATCACTCTTATTTCGATATCGTACGATCCCCTATATTTATGCATATATGTAAAAATTTTAATGAATATAATATAACATTCCAAGTGACATAATTATAAATACGTATCTGAGCAATTGATTTGACCACAATTTAAAATTTTTGAAAAGCACCAACATCATATTTAAATTAACATTTCAGTGATACGTTATATCCTTTCTGACATTTTAATAGTCCGTTGGAAATTGAAACTTTCTAATAGAAGTCCCAAAATGTCCGATCTGAGCACAAATAAAGTACCTTTCATTTATTTTCCCTTTTCCTGTTCTAAATAAAGCCTATAAAATCCTCGTATCTCTTATTTTAGCCAAATTCACCTATATTCGAGGGGAAGCGTTTTGCCTTCCGTTTTATGATCACAAAGCATATTGAAATTTTATGGTAATCGATGGATTCCATTTACTGCCTCACTGGGTTTTCCCGTTTTGCCCCCTCAGTATCGGCTGAAGTGCATTACGTGCAGTTTATACTCCTTGAACGGGACGCGGCGACTTCCCCGGAAATCGATTCGGCTTCTGGCAAATGGGGACGCACTATCCCGTCGATGACAGTTTCTGCATATAAACGCTCATGCGTTACGCTATATGCATGTTTCGAAATTTGGGGGGAATAAAACAATAAGTAATTTGCATTTCGAAGTTTATTAATTACGGACAAATTCTAACTGCGACCGTGATGCTGGAAGCACGCTGTTAGAACGTATTCGATTCCGTAACGATTTCTGTCCTCCGGGGAGATTCGAGACTTCGGCATTTCGAGAGAGTGCTTCAGCAGACGTTGCACATCGCAACAACGCAAATTCTTGTTTCAGAAGAGGGAGAAGTAGTTTCGATCAAAGTTGCATTCTATCTGTGCTGTTTTAGGAATCAAATCCGTTTTAGAACTATTTCTGTAAAATGAATACAGGATTCAGTTGTCATTGCTATTTTAAATTCATCATTTTAGTCATTTCTATTTCAAAAGCAAAAATAAAAAATAAAACTTTTTCCATATTAACTAAAGTAATTTAAAAAATATAGTAAACTTGAAGTAATGTAAAAGAAAGTAAATTTTAAGCAATTTAAAGTACTTAACCCCTTTCCTGTTTTACCCGTACGCCGTACGGGCACAGCTTTCGGGCCTTTACTGATTTGCCCGTACGGCGTACGGGCAATCTGATTTCTATTTCGCTTGCACTGTTTCGGCCTTATTTTTTCCAATTTTAGTAACAAATTATTCGTATAGATGTCCATTAAATGATAGTTTGCAGTTTATTGTATTTTCTACTCTGATTGGTTCAAAAGCACGGGTTTTTTGCATGTTTAGTAACAGAAGACGAATTGTTATCTTTTAGTGTATAACTTTCTGGTTATATTTTACTAACCACCTGATAATTTTATTGATGTAAGAGTTGAATAATATATTTTTACTTTTAAATAATGGATAATTCAGAGCGTATGGAGCTAATTTCTTGTGATTCGAACTGTGACTCGGAATCAGAAACTGAATTATTTGTAAATGATAGTAGAGGAAGTTGACTAGATGATCTAGATAGTAGTGACTCTGATAGTAATATAGATGGAATCAGTCAAGTAAGATGATTTTTTGAAATTATTTATGATAATCCTTCGGATCCACCTCCTAGATTTGTTTTCACTGAAATTCCAAAAATAAACTTGGATATCGATGAGATTAAAGGTAAACTTCCGTTATATGATGCTTTCATAGAAAGAATAAAATTGTAATAAATGATTAAAAATATTAGAAATGTTAATAACATATCTTTACTTAAAATGAACAAAAAAAAAATGAAATAAAAAAAATGTGACATTTTTTTTGACCGAATTCTGGAAAAAAAATGAAATTTACAAAGGATTAAGTAATTTAAACTTCTCCAGGTTTTATACATTAGCATACACATTTTTTCAACTTTATTTCTCAATTCTTCTCCGCCATCATTTTAGAAATACGATTAAAAATTTATTTAACTCGTACATCTAATTTTACACTATAAGCATGACTATAAAATAAAAGCAAAGATGGCGTGAGAAATATTTATGATAGATTTCAAGGGTTTATTTGTATTTAAGACATATTATGAATACAATAGCTATGATAAATATTTCCTCTAGTCACAATAGTTATGTAGACCCTATTTATTTTCTTGCCTGGGCTACTGGGCAAGGAGAAAACTGGTCAGCAATAGCGAAAGATGGAGTCTAGCCACATTGAAAGAGATTGGGACAAGTCTAATTAAAACTTTATTTCAGAGCTGCTAAAATGGACATTTTTACTAGTCAACGACAGACAAAGGAAAGACACAAAAATCACTCGAACAGAGGTGCACCCAAGAGCGAAGACAGAAAGAATTTTCTCACTTACTCAGCGAGTTTAAGTGTAAGATCAGAAAAAACTCGGAACCATTTGCCGGCGACAGCTGGAAAACGTGTTAAATAGACAGAAAATTGACATTTATACGATAAAAAGCTTTGGGAAATGGATTGTAAGAACTTTAAGCCGAGAACGCTCCTTTGATTAAGACATTTAGAGGCTGGAAAAAGTACTTTAAAGAATTAGAATGGGAGACTGGAGGTTTTAAAGGAAATATTAGTTAAATAATTTTGATATATTGCATACATAATTATAAAACATTAAATTTATAATCCATATATTTTTATATCTCTAAAGCGACAATCTATTCTACATTCAACTCTCTTCAAGATATTTCTATTATCGTCCACCTGACATCCTAGGTGTCCAATCGACGTCCAAATAATTTTGTTAGTAACAAACTTCAATAAATACACAAAACCAAAAGTATACTTCTGTTAGGAACACACTTTAATGCTTTGTTAACGAAGTTGCATTCAAAAATATTAGTATGCGTATCATAGATTAAATATAAAACTGAAGAACTGCATAGTTCAAAAATTGTGAGTAATGAACTGTAAAATATTTATTAGTCTTTAACTGAATTACTGCCACTTTTTTCTAGTCTTTGGACTGATACAGCTGAGAAATAATACTGTGCAAAGATAAATTCCCGTGACATGTGGTGCGAATGATACTCCTGGAAGGCAAATAAAAGAACGGTGGTGGTGTAAACACATACCATGATGCATTGCCGATTCGAATCCTGGCTAAAGACACACACACACAGACACACACACACACACACACACACACACACACACACAATATATATATATATATATATATATATATATATATATATATAATATATATATATATATATATATATATATATATACATGTATATATATATACATATATATACATGTGTGTGTGTGTGTGTGTAAGTGAAACCTTCTGACAGTACCATATCAGAATAAGAAGAGTTTTTTCCCATACCTGCCTCTAATAAATACGATTCTCTAAAATAACAACACCTGCTTTACCATTTCGAATGTTTCTGTAGTTCATATGGAGATTTGAATATATATATATATATATATATATATATATATATATATATATATATATTTATATTTATATATATATATATATATATATATATATATATATATATATATATATATATATATATATATATATATATATATATTTATATTTATATGTGTGTGTAAGTGAAACCTTCTGACAATAGCATATCAGAATAAGAAGAGTTTTTTAACCATATCTGCCTCTAATAAATACGATTCTCTAAACTAACAACACCTGCTTTACTATTTTAAATGTTTCTGTGGTCTATATGGAGATCAGAAAATCACCCAAGAGCTTTTAAAAGACGATTCAAATTAAGTTACATTTTCTTTAGTGTAGACATTAAATGCGATTAGAATAGGAACACCTCCGGCTAAAATATAATGCGATTTTTTTTGGAAGGAAACATGACTTTTCCATTAGAAATATTACGCTGAATCGGAATTTTAAACTGTCCGTATCAGACTAAAAATCAAACTTATTCTATCGTCTTTAGACACACACACACACACACACACACAAATAAATATATATAATATATATATATATATATATATTATATATATATATATATATATATATATATATATATATATATATATATATATATATATATATATATGTATATGTATATATGTATGTATATGTATGTATATGTAATTTTTACGGAAATTTTGTATCGGAAGTGAGTTAGTGTTGCACAAGCTGGAAATGTCAGTTTTGTCATCAAATCAACGAATTTGGCTATATAGTAAATTTCTATTAAGAAATGAATGTAATAAATTATATAAAAAAGGAAAATGCATATATTCGATATGTATGTATATTTTTTATTTAAGTTTTATTAAGTTGCCATAGTTGATCAAACCTTCTCTTTTATACAAACTAAATGGAAAGCTTTTGAGCTTACATTACGGAAATGACAATTACAATTAGTAGTAAAGTATTATCTAGGAAAATACAAATCTCATGCCTCAAACCGTAATAGCAAATTTTATTAGTCAACGACATTGACTACAGAGAATCCTTAGGAATTTTTGCACTGAGATGGATTACAAGAAAAATTAATAATTTATTTGTTGCTCAAATACTTAGTTTTAGAAATCCTTTTATTTTCGTATAGATAATGCACTTTGAATTTTAAGCATAGTAAGTTACTGTCTTCACAAACTTTAACGGTGTCATTAGCCCTCGTGTTGCAAAAAAGTAGACCGTAGTGCTTCAAAACCAAACCAAATATAAACTTTAAAAAGTTTTGTTTGTAGCATAATGACTCCTATTTCTATTTTACAATGCTTTATGCACTCATACAAAGAAATTTTCTACTCAAAAAATATTTTCTGTAGTTTTCATTCATGCTGAAGAGCAACTTGAGGTCTCTTGCTGGATGATCATCTGCGATTATTGTGTTGTATGGTTCATTAGTGTTTCTTGCATCACAACATGTTGACGTTAAAATCAATATTGCATTGTAAGACTCATCAAGCACTGTTTGGAAACCATTGTACAACTATGTTTAGGATGCTTAGGTAATATATTATAAAATAACCTTGAGGGAAATATATTCATGTGCAGTTTCTCGAACATAGAAATTAAATATAGTTTTATTTAGATATCCGTACCTTTTTAGAAATTTTTCTTACTTTTGTATGTCGATATTTCAAAATTAAATCGTGATTTTTCTATAACAGTTATATCTTCATGTGAATTCATTTCGAGGGATTAGGGTTCCTAGGTAAACTCAGTCACCAATTTCCAATTAACGACCCTTCAACAAATAAAGAATTTTATAACTCAAAGATATTCCATAGTTTTTAGGCAAATCATGCCAAACAGTCACTGAAACGACTGTCCACATTCAAGTACTGGATGCAACTGCTTTAAGTCATTATTCCATATGATATCAAATTTACCAGTTTCAGTATCAAATATGAAACATCCATACATCCATATATATATATATATATATATATATATATATATATATATATATATATATATATATATATATATATATATATATATATATATATATATATATATATATATATATATATATATATTTCAATCAACTGTCATTATGTGCACAGTATGCACAACAGCAGAAAATAACATATCTGCTGGAATATCCTGTACAGTCCGTGATATGTTATTCTTCAACATAACCAGTTCCTGGACTACTCCCTGATAGACCTGGGACTTAAGGTAACCCCATAGCCAGAAGTCGCATGGGGTAAGATCAGACGACCGAAGTGGTCATGCAGTTGGAAAGTAGCGGCTAATGACTCTTTCTGCTGTGAATTTCTATCGTAGCAGTTGTTGCACCCCTATAGCAAAGTGTGGAGTGGCTCCATCTTGCACGAAAATGATTTCCCCCAGGCATTGTCTTTGCTGAAGTGTCGGAATGACAAAGCTGTTCAATGAGTGGCGATATTTCTTTCCGATAACAGAACAGGTTTCCGGTCCTGTCGGGGTAATGTTCCCATAGAAGAATGGACGTACGATAAATTCCGCTGTGAACCCACACCTAACAGTTACCTTTGGTGAATGTAATGGAATTGTTGTTACTGCATGTGGTGATTTGTCATCCT
Source organism: Pardosa pseudoannulata (assembly GCA_032207245.1). Taxonomy (NCBI): domain Eukaryota; kingdom Metazoa; phylum Arthropoda; class Arachnida; order Araneae; family Lycosidae; genus Pardosa; species Pardosa pseudoannulata. The sequence goes on from CM063504.1 coordinate 63,149,947, forward strand.
AAATTCAACAGTTCTGGGTATTCACAGTTCCATTCAGGTAAAAGTGGGTCTGTCTCCCCACAAGATTTTGCATGGCCAAGCATCATCGACCTCCATTCTGGCAAGAAAGGTGAGAGCAAATGTCAATCGCTTATCATGGTCGGGGTACAGTAACTCCTGTACAAGGTTGATCTTGTACGGATAGAAGTTGATAATATTTCTAAAGATTTTAAATACCGTACTATAAGTCATATCCATATTCCGAGCTACTCCACGAGCGCTAGATGTGGCAGCAATATTGTCTGGTCCTCTGTCGACAATCGCCGTGGCAACTTCGATTGCATCCTGTGGTACAGGTTTTCGTCCTCTGCCTGACTGAACCTTATGAGAACTGGTTTTCTCAAACGTCTCATTGTTAACACTCTATTTTCTATAACACAACGCTAAATATCCGCCTAGCGGGGACTTTAGGAACTAATTTCTTTTTCGCGGAATCCTTCGTCCTCCATCTTGTTTAATCTTCCTACAAAATGTGGAGTCATTCTCGCAAATAGATCGCGCTACAGAACACTGTGAGCACTGTCAGTTTAATTATGGCCACCGGGAATAAATAAATAAATATATATATATATATATATATATATATATATATATATATATTTATATATATATATATATATATATATATATATATATATATATATATATATATATATATGTGTGTGTGTGTGTGTGTGTGTGTGTGCATGTGTGTGTAAATACTTTCTAAACTACTGGGTATGTCTCGAAACATTTTTTTTGTCTAACTTAAAAACTAAAGTTAAAATAATATTAATTGGCAACCCCTACCGCCCCAAACGTCCTTACTGAACGGATCAGTATTCGAAAATCCCCCAACAAGCTTTCTTTACGAGGTTTCGCACTTCATCAAAAGAAGTATCAAATTATATAACACTTTCTTTAGTGTAGCCGTTAAATGCGATTAAGGTAGCAACGCCTCCGGTGAAAAAAAATAATCTGACTCATTCTGGGAAAGAACAGGACTTTTCCATTAGAATTATTTCGTAGAATATCAGAAGTTTAAACTTTCTCTATCTATTTAAAGGCAAAACGGTTTCTTTATTGTATAGAATAATATTCACATTATATAATGACTGATATTAGTGCATACAATGTATAAATGTCTCAAATGTTTTCAAAAATAAATTTATGAAATATTCCTGGAAGTTATTTGTAAATATAAACTAACCCTTCTTTTATATATCAACAAATTTTTTTTGCATTTGTAAAGTAATATAGCTGTTCTTCTATGGAATAAAAATCAGGAATTTCTGAAGCAATTAGAGGAAATTGCTCTGTAAAAACTTTTCTGATGTATTGAATTTCTTGCAGTATTTGTAAAATATCAATTACTATGCTGTTAATATGTTTCATAAAATTAATTGAAATCTATTTGGTTTGGGATCTTAAAATAAATATTGGCATTGCATTTTAAAATTTCATTAAAAATTGTAGCATATAAGGCTATAGAAATATATTAATTCTTACTCAAATTGACATAAATTCAAGAGCATTACGTGTACAGATATGTGTAATATGAAAATATATCAATATACAAACCAAGTTTTCTGTAATCTCTAGAAATAGACATACCCAGGCGGTAGTTGGAACTCCTTTTACCATTGTTGTAGTATCATCTTATTAATGATAATTTCTGTGTAACTGTTCTATTTCATAAGCTCTTCTAATATTTTCCGGTATTTGGAGTGTATTAGAAGGGTTTCTTATATGCCCCGATAAAGAAGAATTCGTTAATCATTAATTCAAATGACCTAAAAAGACCAAGGAAAGGACACTTAGTTTCTTTGGTCTCAAAAGTTACCTTTAACCACAAGTAGAATAAAGCGATGTAGAATTTCATCCTTTCTCTTTTCCTTCCTCTTTTTTTTTTCATAATTTCATCCCTGTAGAATTTCATTTTTTTTCATCCTTGAATCCAGGTGTTCGCGAACATAGAATAGGATTCTAAATGAAATCGCAAGAGTCGTATCATATCAGAATATAAAAGCGTTTGTTCCTACTCCTACCACTTAAAACTACGATTCTATAAACGTCAACAATTCTTCATAATATGTTGTAAAGAATTATCTTCATATAAATTATTAGTTGCTATATTACTAATAAGCTAACTCTTTCCGTCCCATGGCGAAATGCATGTATATCATCTACTGCTATCTTTCAATAACCAAAGCGGCTAATTTCCTTTATATTGTAATATTTCATAACAGGAAGGACGGAAGAGATTTTAATATTAACAATACTAATAAGGACCAAGGAAATGACACTTGGATTCTTCGGTCTCAGAAGTCAACTTTACTCACAAGCAGAATATAGCGATGTAGAATTTCATCCTTCAGATATTCGCGAACGTAGAACAGGACTCTAAATCGCAAGAGAAAATTTCTAGTCGTATCATGTCAGAATATAAAAGCGTTTGTTCCAACTCCTATCACTAAAAACTACGATTCTATAAACGTCAACAATTCTTCATAATATGTTGTAAAGAATTATCTTCATATAAGTTATTAGTTGCTATATTACTAATAAGCTCTTTCCGTCCCATGGTGAAATGCATGTATATCATCTACTGCCATCTATTGTTAACCAAAGCGGCTAATTTCCGTTATCGTAGTATCATACCGTATCCGTCGTATCATACCAGTATATAAAATCTTTTATTCTTACTCCTACCACAAAAAACTACGATTCTATAAACGCCAACAGTTCTTCACGATATGTTCTAAAGAGTTATCTTTATATAAATTATTAGTTGCTATATTACTAATAAGCTAACTCTTTCAGTCCCATGGTAAAATGTATGTATATCATCTACTGCCATCTTTCAATAACCAAAGCGGCTAATTTCCTTTATATTGTAATATTTCATAACAGGAAGGACGGAAGAGGTTTTAATATTAACAATACTCATATGGACCAAGGAAACGACACTTGGTTTCTTTGGTCTCAGAAGTCACCCTCACCCAGAAGCACAATATAGCGATGTAGAATATCATCATTCAGGTATTCGCGAACATAGAACAGGACTCTTAAATAAATCGCAAGAGAAACTTTCTAGTCGCATCATATCAGAATATAAAAGTGTTTGTTCCTACTCCTATCACTAAAAAACTACGATTCTGTAAATGTCAACAATTCTTCATAATGTGTTGTAAATAGTTATCTTCATATAAATTATTAGTTGCTATATTACTAATAAGCTAACTCTTTCCGTCCCATGGTAAAATGTATATATATCATCTACTGCCATCTATTATTAAACAAAGCAACTAATGACCGTTATATTGTAATATTTCATAACAGGAAGAGATTTTAATATTAACAATACTCGTCTGGTGATATTAAATAATTTCTGTTTCAAAACTGGACAGTCTACGATAAGCTATTTTGATTTATATAAACGTCTTAAAAGTACACTTTTTTTTAAATAAATAGGTATAATTTATATATATATGTACAGAGTTTTAAATATATGGCGTCGTAGAAATGAGTCAATTATTTATAGCAACCTTTTTTTGTAGAAGTTTTAAAAACAAAAATATTTTTAATAGAAATATATGCCTTCTCGCTTGTAGCAACAGTACCAATAAAAATATTTGAATGATGCAAATATTATTAATGCAAATGAAAAAGTCTCAAAAGTAGACATTTTTATATAAATAGGTATAATTCATGTTTCTACGTATAACACTTTTAAATATATGGCGTCGTAGAAATGAGTCAATTATTTATAGCAACCTTTTTTTGTAGAAGTTTTAAAAACAAAAATATTTTTAATAGAAAAGTATGCCTTCTGGCTTGTAGCAACAGCACCAAATAAAAGTCTCAAAAGTACACATTTTTATATAAATAGGTATAATTCATGTTTGTACGTATAACACTGTTAAATACATAACGTCTTAGAAATGAGTCAATTATTTATAGCAACCTTTTTTTGTAGAAGTTTTAAAAACAAAAATATTTTTAATAGAAAAGTATGCCTTCTGGCTTGTAGCAACAGTACCAATATAAAAGTCTCAAAAGTACACATTTTTATTTAAATAGGTATAATTCATGTTTGTACGTATAACACAGTTAAATATATGGCGTCGTAGAAATGAGTCAATTATTTATAGCAACCTTTTTTTGTAGAAGTTTTAAAAACAAAAATATTTTTAATAGAAAAGTATGCCTTCTGGCTTGTAGCAACAGCACCAAAAAATATGCGAATGCTGCAAATATTATTAAATTATTATCAAAATATTACAATTTCAACATTTTTATTGAAAAGTATAATCAAAATTTCATTCTTCATATTCGGAAATACGTCTCATTATTACAGTTTTCAAGTTTTCAGTAGGTTTATTTATATCACAAAATGTAAAAAAAAAATCTCTATGAACCTACCGCAAAATAATTTTATTTTTTGTTAGAAAATAATTTTTTTGAGGTTTAAGTAAACGAAATTCAAAATAAATATTCGTTTCCAATTTGCAACTCCATTAGCGTCGGTAATTATCTCTAAATAAAAAATTTAGGACCTATTACTTATTTACTTTTTTCTTTGCTACACATAGGATCTGCACTGAAAGAAAAAAATATATAAATAAACTTGGGCACATCAGGAATATCTGTAAATAATTTGTTTTTCTAATTATTTAGCTTTCGAAATGTTCCGTTCTCAATGCTTTCTAAGATGGAAGATTTCATTAATTTATAAATCTGAGTAATTATTTAGACCCACTTTTATTTTGAGTAAAAGATTTTTATAACCATACAAATAATCCTGAACTCTCAAAATGCTGTGTTTTAATAATATTGTAAAAATTGTTATACTGGTTTTATGCAAAAAAAAAAAAACTTTTCTCTCTAAAAATATGAATTTATGTATAAGTACACTTGCACACCAAATGCATATATATATATATATATGTGTGTGTGTGTGTGTGTGTGTATATATATATATGTAATGAGACTGACTTCTCGATGGGGGGTTGCAGTCATGGCCATAAAAATGATACCGTTTCAGCTAAAGACCTTTATTAGGATAACTTTGAAGGACGGGTTCCCACTTCATCATAGGGACAAACTGAATGGTCAGCTAGCATGAAGTTCTATGTACAAGACAAGTAACACCTGGGTCAACATCTGTGGGAAAATATCTCTAGAAAAATCTGTCTCCGCTAGCGTGTATCTCCTTTTTATTTGGAAATTTCCTAAATTGTCCGCTAGGGCCATGTAGGTTTATAATTGGCCAGGCCCCTTCTCTGAGGGCGTAACCTGTAGACCCAGTGGTCAATTTAGGTTAGGGGTTAAAAAGGGGAATGTAAAAAGACGCGGGAATTTACCCTTGATTTAAGTTTTGAAAACCCCTGAGAATTTTCCTTACATATATATATATATATATATATATATACATATATATATACATATATATATATATATATACATATACATATATATACATATATACATATATATATAATATATATGTATATATATATATATATATACATATATATGTGTATATACATGTTTGTATATATATTTATACATATATATACACACATATATATACGATACATATATATATATATATATAATATATATATATATATATATATATATATAATCTTCGTTGTATACCTGCGGTGTGTAACTTAGGTTGGGTACTTTGTAAAATATAAACCTAGTGTCAACAGGGGTTGAATTATTTATTTTTATTCAGTTAATGTGAATTATAATCACATTTACAATATGTTTTTAAATGAAATTTTGATGCATTTCTTTCGTTACTCCTTGTGACTTAACATAGTTACAGATTTGTAGAATGATGCTTTGATTACTGTAAGTTTACATAAAAATAACTCTGTTTATCATTTGCTTTATTTTGTCTTTATGCAGATTAATTAAACGATATTTATATTTAGAAGATTTTTAGGTATAGGTATAAAAAGTTTAAAAATATTTCATAAATTAGTTATATAACCGTTAACCCATTAGCGCCCAGTGATCTATTTTTAGATCGCTAAACATAGTGTGGGAAATTCGCTTTTAGATGACCTTCAACCCACCCCACACATTCCACACTGCACATGGAGCAAGACAAGGGATGCACCTGTTTACCAACAGGTCGTATTTTTTGTTTTTTTTGTTTGGTTATTGATTTAAAGCGATAAGAGAAAGTTTGAATCGCGATTTTGTTCTGTAGTTTTTCGATGTTTCTTAACATAAACTCTGAAAGCAGATAAGCAATACCAGTAACTTAAACTTTTTTTTGGTATTTTAATATCTTCATAGATGT
>CM063504.1:63168786-63178786 GCA_032207245.1 Pardosa pseudoannulata
ATACATATATAATATATATATATATATATATATATATATAAATATATATATATATATATATATATATATATATACATATATATATATATATATATGTATATATATATATATATATATATATATATATAGTGTGTGTGTGTGTGTGTGTGTGTGTGTGTGTGTGAGAGAGAGAGAGAGAGAGAGAGAAAGTGCAGCTACGTTTTACATAAGGTTTGCGAAACTGATTTGCTCGCCGCACACACACGTTGTGGGTTGCATGCCCAAGTATTTTTTCGTGACTTCAGGAAGCGTGTGGTGTGAAACCGTTGCACTTAAACTTCACCAAGTTTTGGAGAGCTGTGATTGGTTTCCAAGAGGTGAATCAGGACCATCCTTAAAGGCTTATCACACGACAGTTTAAAAATGCACAGACAACTGTTTCACATTGCAGTTTCGACCGATTTTTCAGGTTATGGGGATACTATGCAGTCGAAGTGCCGGTTCTTCTGAACAGAGCCAGGAAAGGATGCATTGTCCACAGGACAATGGAACAACGTGCGCATCAGTACAGGATAATGAAAAAGTCTAGTGTTGCTGAAGTAGTTTAGAAGTAAGGAAAAGAAGGGACTTTAGCAACTTTTCCTTTCAGGTGTAGCACGTGGAGTGCTTCTTCTAATTTTTAATTTTTTATATATTTTTTTAACATAATTCCTTGTTTTTTGTTCTATATTTAAATATTGTAATATAGTTCAGGGGCATTTTACTATAATTAAAGACGATATAAAGAAAATGTGGGTTATTAATGGCTTTGAAATAACAACAGCAATGTACTACACCACAGTATATATATATATATATATATATATATATATATATATATTCAATAATTGACCTTGAAATCTTTGTCGAACTGTTAGAAGATCTACTCTCGGGAAATCGAACGAAGAAATTTAGGATTTATTACAGATTTATTGAGATTAAGGATTCCTTTATATTTCAAACATAATCTGATGTATAAATCCCATTTCCTCATTAAGACAATAGTCTTAATGGCAAAATATATTAGTGTTGTCCTTAGGAGTGTTGTCTGCTATGTGTGAGATAATATTTAGCTGTAAATATGATTAATTTATATCATTTATCCTACTTACTGAAATTATCGATCATTATAATAATAGTCGAAAGTACCTAATTAGTTTATACGACACATACAATTACATAGATATGTTTATTAATACCTGTTTACATCTCTCTCTCTCTCTCTCTGTATATATATATATATATATATATATATATATATATATATTTATATATATATACATTTATATTTATATATATATATATATATATATATATATATATATATATATATATATATATATATATATAATATATATATAAATATATATATATATATATATATATATATATATATATATATATATATATATATATATATATATATATATATATATATATATATATATATATATATATATATATATATATATATATATATATATATATATATATATATATATATATATATATATATATATATATCGGTATATATTCTATATATATATATATGTTATATATATATATATATATATATATATATATATATTATATATATATATATATATATATATATATATATATATATATATATATATATATATGAAACACAACGTAACATGCATGCTTCAGGGATTTAACTTGGTCGAAGGAGTGTAGTCGTCTGCGAAATGAATAAAATTTATCAAGAGAATTTTAGCAGCGTTTTTATTTAAAAACGTCCAAAAGCAACACCTCACAAAAATGGTAGTGTGGCTTTTTATAACTTTGGGGACGCCACAGGCGTGAAAAAATGAAGCTTCTTAATCACCAAAGTAGAATGGCGAATTAATAACAGAAAGGAGATTTTTCTAAGACAAAGGTGTTTAACGTCAAGAGGCTACTAAGAAGAAGACGAAATCTCGAATTCGGAAGTTTTTTAATATAGGAGTTAGTAATTATAGTTTCAGTTTAAAGTATTAAATTTTTACATTTCATATATATATATATATATATATATATATATATATATATATATATATATATATATATATATATATATATATATATATATATATATATATATATATATATATATATATATATATATATATATATATATATATACATATATATATATATATATATATATATATATATATATATATATATATATATATATATATATATATATATATATATATATATGTGTGTGTGTGTGTGTGTGTGTGTGTGTGTGTGTGTGTGTGTAGGTTGACAGAAATAAAGTATAATGACAGAATAAAGTATAATTAATTATTTTAAAATATCCTAGCTAAAGTAATTTCATAATTATACATATGCAAATAAATACGAATATTTCTGTCTACACTTTTATCTCTTAGACGTTTTCGTGAATACAATATATTTTGTATGCAAACAAAAACCAGACTTACAAAACATCCCATGATAGGATTTAGTATCCATTCTAAAGTGGAACGGTCAAGTTCTTAAGAGTGAATTAAGCAGCCAAGCGCAGTCCAGTTCATAAATGGCCCTTGATGCGTCAAACTGGGAAAAGTTTCAATTTAAGGGACACACTACAAGTCACACGAAAATGCCATTATTCCAATAGCCTCAAATGGAATTCTGACTCTTCGAATAGACTATTAACGTAAGTGGAAAATGGCCGAGTGTCGGATTAGGGGAAGTCGGGTGCTTTATTTTGGGGTCAATAAAGTGCCGCGTTTGGTGCTGTTTCACCTCTCCCGGGAATGTGAAATTCGAGAATGTTCTTTGAAACAATAAAACGAAAATAGAGAAAAGTGTCTTAGTCTCATTTATCTTTGTATAGGGAAATTTTCTAGCTAACTGACAGGAATGTGTTTTATCTTAAATTGGAAAAAATAGGAATGCGGAGGGAATGTATGATGCTTTAGACAAATTTGGACAGATTTTTCACTAGATAGTTGTTATACAACAATGAATACAATAAATACAATGAATACTATAATACAATGAATATAATATACATACAATGCCTAAAGATTAGTACGATGAACTCTCGATTCCTAATTTTATGTCTTTCCATCTATAAGACCTGATAAAATTTATTTCAGTCATTAAAATACCATTAGTGAATTATTAAAATAGCATGCTTTTAAATCTAAAAACTAACGAAAGTAATTAAAGTAAACTTAAAATAGGTTTCTGACTTTTCTAACTTATTATAGCAAAACTTGGAAATTATCTTTTGTTCTTTCTATCAATTTAGCGAATTCTAAAACATAGAAATTAATTCCTGCGTCAATCAGAATTTCTTATGCAATATTTTGTATAATTCGTTGTGCTTCCTCCTTGTCATTAAGTGTCTCCATGTGATTAAACAATATAAATCTGGAATGGCGGCTAATACAGCTTTAAATTTTCATTTATGGGTTTTCATTACAGAAACCTTCGGGAGATGATGTAACAATAAACTTCATTTCTCTTTTTCAAAGTTCTTTGTATACTCTTTCGCCAACGTTATGATTTACGATTGCATCCAAACCAATGTGGACTATCTTCATTATTTGCTGGGCTAAATTGCTCATTACACACACACACACACACACACACACACACACACACACACACACACATATATATATATATATATATATATATATATATATATATATATATATATATATATATATATATATATATATATATATGTGTATACATGTATATGCACAAACACATAGATGCTTATGTATACACAGTAACACATGTCTGCAATAATTAATGTCCCCTTGATTAAACTATATTCGTTACAGAAATACTTTTGTTACAAAACACTATTGCAATCACCATTCAATAATTTAATACCAACTGATCATTGTTTTCTGTCCCTCTGGAATGATATTTGAGTTTTCAAATGCCGAAAAAAAGAAGGCGTGTAAAATATTTTAACAGTGAATGATGAGATTTTGGCAGGAATTTGTAACGGAACGTTTCTTCTTTTCTATAAAGTAAGTAAAAAAAAAATTGCTCTAATGTTACAAGGCGAATTCCTCCGTGAAGTAACACACGCACACACACACACAACACACAATATATAATATATATATATATATATATAATATATATATGTATATATATATTTATATATATATATATATATATACATATATATAATATACATATATATACATATATATATACACACAACACACATATATATATATATATATATATATATATATATACATTTATATATATAAAATATAATATATATATGTATGTATATATAAAGAGAAAGAAATATGAAGGTGCGTAGTATTTTGGGTAATAATTGACTGGTTTCTTTTCTTTCCTTGTACAACCTCTGTCCAATTGTTTAAATGAATATCATGAAGCCAGTCAAAAATCGTTTTTGTAAACAAATAGTACAAAATAAAGCATTTTTTTTATCTTGCCGGTAGCATCTTTAATATTTTTTTCTCTTTCGACAATAGTGGACACTTTCTTTTCTCTGTTTTTAGACTTAGCGTATTCTATAAAATGACAATATTTGTCTCTGTTGAGATACTCTCTTTTATTTAATTCTCCTCTTATTAATGTATTCAAAGTATTGTATAATCTGACTTTTATACTAAAAGCTGGTTTCTTATCAAATATACGCACCATTACCTAGACATTTATTGAATCCTGAAAAAAGCATCGGATAACCTGTAGAATAATAAATCTGAGTAATAAGTAGTGTACATATTTTCACACGTACACACATATATTATTCTTCAAGAATGAATTTGAATGCATGCAAAATTTATAGGTGAATCTTTATAGGGTGAATGAATCAATGTGACACAAACAGATTTCTCCTCACTCACACTAATGCAGATTTTTCTACTAAAAGTATAGTGAAAAGCATAAACTTCACAGTGATTTCTCCAAATAAATCCTTTAATCTAGAAAAGGACGCATTGTAAAAATACAATTGAACAAGAAACATCATACAGATAATGAAAAGTTAGTTGCCTATAAAAGAAATAGGAAAAAAGCAGCTTTCTCTTGGAATGCCCATATTTTTATAATACAATAGAAATAAAAATATTTTTTTGCATATTTCGTTTGCAATTTTGAACACTGTAATATAGATCAGATTATTACATATATTAAAAGCATATAAACAAATTTATTATCAATGAATTGAAATAACAAATGGATACGAACCACAGCAAGGTGGATCAATATCAAAGTGGTAACTATCAATGCAGATTTCCTTCATACATGCAGATTGTTCTCCACAGTAGGATGCATCTGTATACAGGGTGTTAAAAGCCGCATAAACTCTGCAAGCTAGATTTCTCTTGGGAGTACATAAAACTGCCCAAAGAAGCGTTCCTGTACGATCCATAGTTTACGAGAAAAATACGAAAAAGAAAGTATGCGTCACTGCGCAAGTACTTTTACTGGACATATCAACCACAGCATTTGCATATCTTTCCAGACGATAATGTTTAAAATGTTCACCTCCCATATCGCGTCATGCATGCTTTCGCGCCATGGAATGGCGTCAAGCCGCCGTTGAATTAGTATTTAAAAGGCTACATCTTGTAGCTACCGGTAGGCTTTGCATGGTGGACATGTATTCCGTTCGTGACTACTGCACCATGTACCTGATATACAGCAGATTTGGAAATGCCTTACTAGATATGAGAGGGTATGCCCATGCATTTACTGCTGTTTATATGTTCAATAAATTGTTTTTTCTTGCACCGGAAGTGAGGTTTTACTTTACTTCTCATAATTTTCTTGTAAACTATATATTGTACAGGAACACTTCTTTGGACAGTTATTATGTACTCCCAACGACGAATCTAACTATGCAGAGTTTATGCGATCATTTCGAGACATCCTGTATGAGATAAGGCAAAATATTATAGAGGCCACAGAGTGCGTTCGTGGCTAGCAGCGTATGAACATGAATTTCAGATCACAAAGATGAGTGTAGAGTACTTTTCTGGGACTTTATATGTCCTGTATTCCAACATAAAAACGATACTTTAGTATCGAGTGATTTTTTGATGCTCGATGAGTTCCAGGAGTTATCCATGGAAATGGAGATAGCGTGATAGTGGATCTTCTGTGACTTAACCACTCACTTCTGTTTATGTAATGAGTAGAACACACATAACTGTGATATATTTTCTATTAACTAAATATATAAATATTTAATGCACATAATTGACTACTAAAGAACATTTTTTTCATCATTTATTCAGCATTATTTATTCAATTCTATTAGTCATTGCCGATCAAGTAAGATTAGGTAAATTTTGCAACTGTTTTGTAAAAAAATGAAAAGTATATTTTAGATAAAACTTACCCCTGGTTAACTAACTGGTTAATCTAGTGTAAATGTTATATGAATTTGAAGCCTTTTGTGATATTTAAACTAATAAGAAAACATATCTAACATTTACATAGACACATACAGAATTGAAGAAATGAGTATGACACACATAACTGTTATATGTTTTCTATTAACTAAATATATAAATATTTAATGCACATAATGAACTACGAAGACAAAGATAAACAAAGTAATATAATGGATTAATTTAATAAAGTTTTCTTTGAAAAAAAAAAGATGAAATCTGTAGATTAAAAGTAATATTTAATCTATTTAAAATCCCAGTTTTTTAACAATTATACTTTTGTCTACAAAATGGGTTTGATTCTCTTCTTATTAAAATAAATTAAATAATGTAATATTTAAACAACTTGTATTTAACTATCTAGATAATTTAAATAATTTTCTTTTCAGTTTGAAAAAAATGTAAAATAGTTTTTTTCTTTTTCGAATTAATACTTACTTTGATAATGCATTTATTTATGTGACATTGTTTTTCGTTTAATATTTAAATTCCTCTTTATGATATCATTATTGATCTTCACTTTCATATACATATACATACACACAGATATATATATAATATATATATAGATATATATATATATAATATATATAAAAATATATATATATATATAATGTGTGTGTGTGTGTGTGTGTGTGTGTGTGTGTGTGGTGCATGTTTAATACAAAACTGAAGCATTTATAGGTTTTCAAGGACAGATGCGTTTTTTGTGATATTTGTCAAATCATGTGTCAGTACTTTTATACGTGTTGCATTAGCGAAATTTCAAAGTAACAAGTTATTAATTTCAAATATCATTCAGCTTTGAGTTTGAGAATAATATGATATTCCCTAAAAATGTTTTGAGCAGAATCTGGGTATTAGCGTCAAGGTTATAAAGTTTAAGAAATAGAATTATTTTTGAAAGCATGATGTATGTTAAGCAGTGTGTTCTGAATTTTACATCGCAGCAAATACAAGTTTAAGAAATCTTAAACTCATATTATGAAAAGTTTTTTATTAGTTTTGCTCTTTTATGAAGGTATTAAGCAAGGCTCAATAAATCACCGACTATTCTGTTACTTTTAAAGATAATTAAAAAATGTAATGTTGGTTGCTTTATACAGTAGAGTATGAAACTGCTGTAGATCACAATTATGTTTTTCTCCCATGCACAGAAAATGTTTCATATAACAACCCACATTTAACAAACAATGTAATATATTAATTTGCAGTACTGCCATTTTGTGACCATATAATTTACAAATTTAGTAAAAATTTTAAAATTGTGTAAATAATGAGGTAATGCGCGTAAAAAATAGACGTCTATTTCAGCATAGTTAAATGATGTGGGATCAAATAATTGGACAATCGGATTATCTCAAAAGTGTTTTGATGTGCTCAGCCTACTCTGCAATGTTCCATTTGTGATACTCATCTCACTGTTTATCGTATTGTAACTTCATGAACTGCTTTAAAACATTTTTATTATATATTTTAAAACTTTTGGGTGAGCATCCTCATACAAAACTATTTGAATTTCTCTTTCGCACTAATATTTTAAACCTCATTTAACTTTTTAATGATTTAATGTGAGTTTTTACCTCGCTTTTGCTTATTTTTTCTTAAATTTTGACTATTAATTTCTCTTTTAAATTATATAACTTTGTTTTAATTTGTGCTCTACCAACCAACCAACCAATCAACCTACCAAAAATTTTCTGGCAAGTTTAAAATTTTGAATCAGGAATATGATTAATGTTTTGGTATAATAAACTTAAACTTATCAGCTGTTTAAAATTTCTGTAAAAGTGATTCAATTTTTTCTTCACTCAATTAAAAATTTCGGAATAATTTATCAGTATCTTTGATATCAGTAAAGATACTGACAATTATTGATAACATAAAGCTTTAGAAAAGTTGAACAATATAGTTGAGTTAATAGGAAATCGTAAAACGTAATACTAAAGTTCTTTAATTTTCAGCATATCCGGACTAACAAATATTCTTTTTCTTCATAATATAGACAAATTGATATTTATTTGAAAACTATTATGTAATATTTTATATTATCTTCAGCATCATAACTGATACTTTAATGAAATACCTAGAAGGACGTGAAAAAATAACAAAACGGATTCTATAAGCAATCATTTTTAGTAAGAGTACCATGCAGTATAGAAAGTCTACAAAAACAAACTTACAGCAAAATTCACATTCATTGATATTTAAAGTTTAATCATTCATAAAAGTTAGTACATAAAATTTTCAACTGCAATAATTTTCGAGTGTGCTTTGCTTATTCTCCAAGTGATGTAAAATTGCAAATGTGCAAAAACCTGTGTGTAAAGGCAATGACTGTAATGGCAAAACTGTCTATAACGATATTATATTTAGTTCTGCTTTATTTCAATTTATTCAATGTAATTCTGATTTAAGAAATGAAATATAATCTAAAGGTTTGTAATTAGATTATAATGATTATAATTTTTAATGTATCAATATAAAGTTAAATTACATAAGCATATTATTTAAGCATTCTCAAATATTATATATATATATATATATATATATATATATATATATATATATATATATATATATATATATATATATATATATATATATATATATATATATATATATATATATATATATGTGTGTGTGTGTGTGTGTGTGTGTGTGTGTATGTATATGTTACGTACCTAAGTTTAGGATGCAAAGTTAACCATACGATACAGAACAATAATTTATCTATTACAATATATTTTAAGAATCTAGCATATTACGCATATTACTATACACAAACTTTAATGTAGATAAACTTTCAAATGTTTACATAGCCAAGACATAAAATCAAATATATAATTTTAGATGTGTGCAATAAACATATAAAAATAAAGAAAAATATTTTATTTTTCCTTATGCACTATATGGAAATATAAGTTTCGTGGAGCAATTTCTATTGTTCCACATGTCTGACAGCAAAAGTTTGCATTCCTTGATATGTAAAGTTTAATCATTTATATATTTTGGGCAAAGAAGTTATTACATAAAATTTTCAGCTGAAATTACTTTCAAGTGTGCCTAATTTATTCTTCAAACTCATATGTAAAATTGCAAGTTTGCAAAAACCTGTGTGTAAAGGCAATATCCGTAATGACAAAACTGTGTATAATGGTATTATATTCGGTTCTTTGGTATTTTCATTTATTCAATGTAATTATTATTTAAGAAATACAATATAATATAATATAAGGTTTATTATAAGATTATTATAATATTATTATAAAGCAATATAAGGTTTATTATAAGATTATTATAATATTATTATAAGACAATATAAGGTTTATTATAAGATTATAATAATTTGCAATATTTAATTTATCAACATGAAGTTAAATTAGATATTTTACGCAACTCATATATTATAATTATGTTACGTACCTAAATTTTAGATGAAAAATTGACCATACCATATAGAACAATAATTTATCTATTACAATATATTTTAAGAATCTAGAATACTACTATAGACAGACATTAATGTAAATACATTTTCAAATGTTTACATAATATCA
>CM063504.1:63183786-63186286 GCA_032207245.1 Pardosa pseudoannulata
ACTTTTATATTCGGATAATTTTCAATTTACTTTATAGTAATATACTTTACTGTAACTATTAATATATATATATAATATTTTTATATTATATATAATACAATATTTTACATTATAAGTTATAACTTTATAATTATATATAGAATTACTATATGGTTAATAACATATAAGTCCAGTTGATGCATTTTATCACACTAAATTTAAATTTCAGGCAGATGTTTGATCCAAAGAATGTTTTAAAATGTTTACAGAGAAAGTTGGCAAAATTATGCGATACTTACGAAGAACTTATAATACATACTAAACGTTTATTTCTGCATTTTGTTCGGTGTAGTTTCCGTCACACTACGCTTTTAAATGGTACTTTTTCATTAATTTATGAATTAATAGAAAATAAATAAGTTATAATTACTTTTATATTCGGATAATTTTAAATTTACTTTATAGTAATATACTATACTGTAACTATAATTTTATATATAATATTTTACTTTATACTATATTTCATAAAATATTTTACTTTATAACTTTATACTATATATATGCAGTTACTATATGGTTAAGAATATTTAAGTCCCTTTGATGCATTTTATAACACTAAATTTCAATTCCAAGCAGATGTTAGATCAGAAGAAGCTTTAAAAATGTTTACAGAGAAAGTTGACGAAATTATGCTATACTTACGAAGAACTTGTCATACCTACTAAACATTTATTTATGCATTTGATTTTGAGTATTTCCCATCACACTGCTCTTTTAAATGGTATTTTTCATTAATTTATGCCTTAGTAAAAAATAGATAAGTTATAAATACTTTTATATTCGGATAATTTTCAATTTACTTTATAGTAATATACTATACTGTAACTATTACTATATATATAATATTTTACTTTATATTACATTTTATACAATATTTTACTTTATAACTTTATACTATAATTATATATACAATTATTATACGGTTAAGAATATTTAAGTCCCGTCGATGCATTTTATAACACTAAATTTAAATTCCAAGCAGATGTTAGATCAGAAGAAGCTTTAAATATGTTTACAGAGAAAGTTGACAAAATTACGCTATACTTAGCAAGAACTTGTCATACATACTAAACATACATACTAAGCATTTTATTTATGCACTTTTTTGGCTTATTTTCCATCACACTACGCTTTTAAATGGTTATTTTTCATTAATTTATGCCTAAATAAAAAATAAATAATTTATAAATACTTTTATATTCGGATAATTTTCAATTTACTTTATAGTAATATAGTATACTATAACTATTACTATATATATATATATAATATTTTACTGTATACTAAATTTTGTACAATATTTTACTTTATAACTTTATACTATAATTATATATACAATTTCAATATGGTTAAGAATATTTAAGTGTCGTTGATGGATTTTATAACACTAAATTTAAATTCCAGGTAAATGCTAGATCAGAAGAAGCTTTAAAAATGTTTACAGAGAAAGTTGACAAAATTATGCGATACTTAAGAAGAACTTATCATATATACTAAACATTTATTTATGCATTTTGTTTGGCGTAATTTCCATCACACTACTCTTTTAAATGGTTATTTTTCATTAATTTATGCCTAAAAAAATAAATAAGTTATAAATACTTTTACATTCATATAATTTTTAATTTACTTTATAGTAATTTACTATAATGTAACTATTACAATATATATAATATTTTACTTTATATTTTTGTACTATAATTATATATACAATTACTATATGGTTAAGACTATTTAAGTCCCATTGATGCATTTTATAACACTCAATTTAAATTCCAAGCAGATATTGGAAAAGAAGAAGCTTTTAAAAATGATTACAGAGGAAGTTGACAAAATTATGCAATACTTATGAAGAACTTGTCATACATACTAAACATTTATTTATGCATTTTGTTTGGTGTATTTTCCATCCCACTACGCTTTTAAATGGTATTTTCTCATTAATTTATGCCTTAATAGAAAATAAATAATTTATAAATACTTTTATATTAGGATAATTTTCAATTTACTTTATAGTAATATACTATAGTGTAACTATTATTGTATATATAATATTTTATTCTATAACTTTATACTATGAATTTATATATACAATTACTATATGATTAAGAATATTTAAGTCCCGTTGATGCATTTTATAACACTAAATTTAAATTCCCGGCAGATGTTAGATAAGAAGAAGTTTATAAATGTTTGCAGAGAAAGTTGACAAACTTTTGCGATGCTTACGAAGAACTTGTCATACATACTAAGCATTTATTTATGCATTTTGTTTCTCGTATTTTCCATCACACTACTATTTTAAATGGTATTTCTCATTAATCTATACCTTAATAAAAAATAAAGTTATAAATACTCTTATATTTAGCTAATTTTCAATTTACTTTCAACATTTAAACGGTATAAGGCTAGAATATAAAAGCTTTGTATATCGTGCAGCTGACTTTTTTATATATACTAA
>CM063504.1:63191286-63208786 GCA_032207245.1 Pardosa pseudoannulata
TGCACCCCTTAATTCGGCGATCCAACTCGTTCCAGAGGTTCTCGATAGGGTTCAGTCTGGGTACAGGTTAGTCCATTCGATGAACTCCATTTTAACCCTTACCAAGAATGAAAACCTTAAAAGAAGACAACTGGCATTGTCGTCGAAAATAGCAGAAGTCCAACCCTTAAAACTGCCACAACGTAGGAAGCACATCGTCATACAAGACAGTGCAGTAGGAATCGACGTTGAGGTTACCATGAATGGGGACTAGGGGTCCCAGTCCATACCAGAATAAACACCTCCAGACCATAACAATACCTCCACCGAAAAGTTGGCACAATGCATTCAGACAGGAGACGTTCTCCAGCCAGACCCAGACCCTGCCATTCGAACTGTAAAGGGTGAACCTTGATTCGAAGCTCAAAAGAACCCGTTTAAACTGATATACGGTCCATAAAGATCGGCCATATTTGTGATACCCGATAATTATACCTATTTCGAAATCAGAGAGCTCCGAACTGCGCGGCATCATGCATGCAACTAATGCTGATGCTTTTTCCTACACGATGTACACCTGCAGATGCTGTGACACACATCAGGACTGCAGATATCGTCATTTGCATAGGTGTCTACTTATTGGTAGACAGTGACATGGTAGACAGACATATATATATATATATATATATATATATATATATATATATATATATATATATATATATGTGTGTGTGTGTGTATGTGTATAATATATATATATATGTGTGTGTGTATATATATATATATATGTAATATACATATTATATATATATATATATATATATATATATATATATACACACATATATATATATATATATATATATATATATATATATATATATATATATATATATATATATATATATATGTATGTATATATATTCGTATATATATATATATATATATTTATATTTATATATACTTTTAAGTCTGTTGTGTTTTATAATGTTGATGTCTCCAGATATTTACATGGAAATACATGTAATTTCTTATTTAAAACACTGTAGAGTTTAGATTGAAAGATTAATTATTTTGTTGCAAACAAACTAAATTTTAGGGGAAAACAGCGTTATTCACATAATGTTTTTTAAATATTTAAAATTCTACAAAATATTTTTTCTACGAACATAAATATTTGAATTTTAGAGATAATATTTTATTAAATGCTCTTACATAACTATATTTTCTGATATAATGCAAGTTTATATTCTGTTTGAAAAATGCAAATGTTATTCTAAAAAAAATGCATACAAAAAATAAAACAATATGTAAAATCTTACATTCTTCTTTCAAACAGGAAAAAAATGAAGCTAATACGGTTAAAACACATTTTTCATCACGTGATGTAATTACATTTTTCTACTTCTCTAGCACTAGAAAAAAATTACTTTTCTGAATTATTATAAACCTTAAATGTGCAAAGATGTAAGCTTTTTAAAGTGTGAGGAATGTTTATATAAAATTTTGTATATTGCCTTCTTTAATATTTACACAAAAGTAAAATTTAATGTAAAACAGCTGCATAGAAATACAGAAAAAGTAGTTTATATTGTATTTTATCGTTGCCAGTTTACCCCAAATTATTTGATTTTTAAGAAAGTTTGACTGATGTTAGAATATTTGTCAATTTGAAATACTTGCTTGGTTTGGTTTGGAATCGTATGTGATGATATTTTGCATTAGGAAGGTAACGAGACAGGAACCTACTGCTTAATGCCGTTTCCGAACGGCTACGAACATCCATGCCACAGTGGGATTCGAACCCACGAACTCATACAAAGATCTCCGCCCTAATCGTTTGGCCATCGTTATTTTTATTAGGGGTACCGTATCGTACATTTAAGAAATAAAACAGCAAATCTATTTGTAGTTTCACAGAGGGCATGTAACGATCAAAAAATTAAATAAGTTAAAATTTTATATTATTATATTTTTAAGTTCTTTTATAATTTATGAAGTCAAAATATTCAACAAAGGAGTTTTTAAAAATGATGAGGAAAAAATTAAAAATATTTTAAAGTAAGAAATACATTAAAAATATCCGAAATTACTCATTAATATTTCATACAGACTCTATGTAGAAAAAAGCTAATAAATTAAGTATTCTTTCATTTGTCGCAATTAACATTTTTTAGCAGGGTCTTTTTTGTCATTTTGTCATGAAAGAAAATATTCTGTTACTTAAGAAGACGATAAATATTTATAAGGGTTTGCATGAATGTGTTGTTTTTTTCTCTATTTTTAAAACAATTCGCTTGAAACAGCTTTTCAGACCATTCTATTTAATGAGGTAAAATTCAGTCCGATTTCTCAATAAAACGTTTTTCGTTTATTTTTATCAAATGCCAGTACAGAAAAATAAAACAAATACAAAACACTACATTACTTTTATTTGATTTTTTTTGTCTGATAATATATTTAAAAAGCAATAAAAGGTAATATATTCTGACCCTGAAATAGAAAATAATTTATATTGCGTGCCAACAAATTGATGGAGATAAAACTCACAATAGTTAATACACTATAAAATCTTTTAAATATCAAATATATGTTTGGTAATCTTAAAATATACTTTAGACGTTTGTAAATGAAAACTACATGCTTCAACGACAATTATATGATGAGACATATTTTATTGTTTTATAATGTTAGCATAAGCTATGCCTTCTTCTGAAATTAATAATTTGTGTTATAATATAAAAAAAGTAAATTTCAATTATTTGGCAATTAATTGTACAATCATTTTGCATTAATATTGTTAATCTTCTTAGTACATAAAATTACTGTAAAGTGTAAAAAACAGACTAGTACTAAAATCTTTAAGTCCAATGATCTCGGAACAATTGTTTTCAATATTTGTTAAGATTTAAATTGATATATCTCAAATTTTATTTTAATTGCGTGATTAAAATTTGCTACAGATATTTTTTAAATATTTTCTACGTTTTCATTTCCGGATTTGTAATTATAAACAATTTTTTTTAAATATTGGGCAGAAGTGAAAACATCCCCCACCAAAACCATATTTCTTACTTTTTTGCTATTAAAACATTTGTAATTAATATCTTTACAAATCCGAAAGGCATATGAATTTAATATTTGTTATAGAAATAGAAAGGAAAAAATATTTTAAAAGAGTTATCTATCCATGAGTTATATAAAACTAAATTAACACTTATTTTGTAAGCAAGATCACAATTGTCTTTATTACCCCCGACCACTGAAATGTAGCAGATTTGGTTCACCATTGTATTTTGGGTTGCCAGTTTAACTCTACCATTACACCATTACTCGCTTCTTTCACAAAAAAATCCATCTTAACTTTTCTCGGGAACAGAACTCAAGCCCGTTGGGTGAAAGTACAATATGTTAACCACTATACAATCCAGATGGCTTTATTAGTATTGTCACGTGGATGCAAGTACTGGTTGCACACAATGAAGAGTCAAGTTAAACAATAACAGCGATTATTAAATGCCAATCTACCTAGCTCGTAGTCGAACAACAACTGCCGCTCGCAGTTTTAACACAAGCTTTTAGGTGGTAATAGAATATTCTAGAATTATTTTAATGGTACAGAAAATTTGCATATTTTAGGAGTCTTCTAGACTACTTAGCAAAGCGAATATAAAATGACGGAAATAAATTTGTCCTGACTTATGATTGAACCGGAGACCTTTCGGTTCATAGCCCACCACTTTAACAAATGCGTCATGGAACTCATCAGATTCTGAGTGAAATGTGGCAGTATTATTAGGGCCTTTTATTGAAAAGTGGACTCATTAATGCCAGCAAAGAAACCGTTTGTACTACAATCAATTTTAGCTAGTTAACACTAAAACCGCGGCAGTTTCGGTACACCTAAAACCGCCAGTTGGGTCAAATTGACCCCGATTAATATATCTCTGTGTTTTTATACAAAAAGTTCTATGCATTTTTAAGAAAATGATTAAATTGTTATAAGAGATGAAAAATAATAACATATTACAAAATAGAACATTTTAAATTGTTAGAAAATTATGCAGACAACCTTAATTAAAATACTTAGTTTCTTATCAGTCAAGATTTCTAGCAAATCTTATGTTCAGTTTCGGCAACTTTTTAATTTTATATATTTTCCATAATTTTGGATTACCAGTATTTTATGATCAGAACACATATCTATAGTTTTGTTTCCACACTTTCTTGATAAAAAACTAATTTTTTCATATGCACATATTCTTCAGTAGTATCAGATGTTGTTCTTTGTATGTGATTGGTAATTTTGTTTGTAAATATTACGCTTAGTATATAACTCTTTAACCAGTTGTTGAACATATTCTCTACTAAATTATATTCTAAAAACCTCTTTCTATAAAATCCATGAATTAATCCGAGCAAGGTAAAAAAATATTTCAGAATACATGAACTAGTCACTCCTTGATCCTGACTTCACAGAATATTTCTGATCCATATGACGGCAACGTGGACACCAAATTTGTTTGAATTATAAAATATCGTTTCAGAAAGCTTTTTTAGTTGATTAATGTGAATATTGAATGTAGGATGAAGAAATCTCAATGATATATTTTCACTGTATTTTCTATCATAAACTGTCAAAATTATACTGTCATGATTGAATAACAATGTATCGCATAACAGCATCTCTACTTTTTTCACAAATAAAGGGATTTTCTTTCAGTTCGCTCCTGTTACACAAGTGTTCTCCTTATTTAATTTTTGAAACAGTGTTTAAAAAAAATCTGAAGTATTATGTGTTCTTTTATTTTGAAAGAAACTGTCAAACTTAAAACGACATATTCGGAAGGAGTAAAGTTTTCAGGGTGTTTACCCAAATATAAAAAACCCTTCAAATATGCAATTTTTTAAATGGTAGATATTTAATGTTATCCAGTTAGACTTCAAAAGTGCCATTGTTAGCATTGCACTGTAGGTAGATTTAACATCTCATTCGATAGGACAAAACCATAAACAGCAGAACGAATAAGCTAACCAGACGCATTTTCTCCCATAAGCAGTCATAACGGGATGCCTCTAGTAGATAAAAAACATTTTATCATTCGAATCAAAGTATATTATCAAAGTACTGTAAAGGCCAATTTAGTATGCAAAAATGTTTACTATTACTACATTAATGATTTTAAATGTCCTTCTATTATCAGTAATAGCCATTTGACTAACTCATGTCCTTGTAAGTTGATCATTTGACCTTAACCCTTTAAAGCTCACGATTAAAAATTCTTTCAGATTTAATGGAATTAGGTTAGGATTAGGTTATAAACAGTGAATGTGAAGTTTATAAATAGGAACCATATAAAAACAAATTTTTCATTTCCTTGGAGGCGGGATTTTTTTTATGGGGGGAGGGATAATTGTGAAATTTTTTCCTTTTACAGCATGAAAGAAAGAGTTCGTTTAAATTAATTATATTGGAAGAACAATGTATAATTATCATCAAAAATTATATAACAAATAGATAACTACACAATTTTTCAGGGTAGGTGTTTTTATTTGAAGTCATAAGGTTTGGTTTGGAGTGCTACGGTATACTTTTTGCAACACGAGGGCTAATGAAATCTGGACCTACAGCTTAAAGCCGATTCCGAAAGGCTACGAACATCCATGCCATAATGGGATTCGAACCCAAGAACTCCGGCATCGAAGGTCAGCACCCTAACCAATCGGCCATCATTCGGCTTGAAGTCATAAGGAGAAAAGTCAAATTCGAGATTTTTCTTATAAAGCAATTTTAAACTACTATATTTCAATGGGAAATATAAATTATGCAAAATTCTATTATCTATTACTACATCAAAGAGTCAATAACACAGAAAATCGAAAAAAAAAACTTTTTGATGTTTTTAAAAAGGAGAGAAAAAATTCTTAATAATTGCTGTTTCGCTGTGAAACCACTGCCCGTTAAAGGGTTAAGGCATTGTTCTGCTTACATATGAGCAATGAAAATAAAATTAGAAAATCATTATCTATTATAGGCAACGTTGAATTGCAAAAGTCGTGCTTTTGATTATAATGGAGCCAAACTGACCCATTCCACGGTTTTACATGTAAGTATTAAAAAAACTAAAGTACAAAAATATGTATTTACTGTTCCATATAATCATAGATTTTTAATGGTTTAAAATTACGAAAATTCAAGACTATATTTTCAATTCCATCTCTAAATTTTCTTAGAAAATCGGAAACAAAATTGTATATGGGTCAAAATGCTCTATTTCGTTTTTCTAGAGTTAAATTTAAAAGACCTGCTAGGTAGTCAGCTTTTCTTTAATTAAATGTGAGAAATTTTATTTTATGTTATTTTATGTATGTTTGAATCTACAGGTTCAAATACTGCTACTAATATTATGTATGTAGCTTCCCAGAATAAATTATAAATTATTTCTTTTCTAAAATCTTTCGGTACTAACAGAAAAGCAATATTAAAGAATTAGAATTTGGTCCTTTAGCAACAAAATATAGCTTTATATGTTGTTAAGAGTAAAATTTATAACGACCACTACAAAGAGGTAATTTACCATATGGTTTATTAAATTTGGTAGGTTAAAAGATTAGAATTTGGTTCATTATTTAACAACAAAATATAGGTTGATATAAATTAAATGTTGTCATAGAGTAGCATTTATAACAACCACTACAAAGAGGTAATTTACCATGATACTTATTAAATTTGGCGAGTTTTTACGAGGGTTGCTATTTATATTTCTGGTCTAGGCAATAGTAAGTGTTGCTAGGCGACCGCAGACGCTTTTAATCGAAAGTTGGATATTTTAAACATAAATTTAGCAGATGATTTACCATTATAGCTTTATTTGTGTTGTTCACAGTAAATGGAAAAGTTCTTCTCTTTCAAAAAATGGAATTGAATCGTGAACATTTTCATGCCATTATTTTTCATAACTTTCGACGTGGATTGTCAAGACAAGATTGCTTCGATGAACTTAATTCTTTATACAGCGATAAAGCGCCATCCTACAGCACTGTAAAAAATTGGTATAACGAATTTAATTGTGGTCGATGTTCGATCCAGGACGAATCCCGTGCAGGTCGTCCAAAATCCGTTGTTGTGCCAGAAAAGATCGACCATGTGCGTGAACTGATAAAGCAAGATCGTCATGTGACATACCGTGACATAAAGGCGTCTTTGGACATTAGTATGACTAGCATCAATAAAATATTGCATGAACGTATGAGCGTAAAAAAAATTTGTTCGCATTGGATCCCGTATAATCTGACAAACGCTCAAAAAAAGGCTAGTGTCGATTGGTGCAAGGAAATGTTGGAAAAATACATTCAAGGTACATCAAAGGCTGTGTATAACATCTACACAGGTGACGAATCATGGATCTATGCTTATGAGCCGGAAACAAAACAGCAATCAACTGTATGAATCTTCCAAGACGAGGCAAAACCAACAAAAGTTGTTCGAGGAAGAAGCACATCGAAACGAATGATTGCTTGTTTCTTCGGCATTAAAGGTAATGTGGCAACAGTGGCGTTAGAGCAACGCAGGATGGTCAATTCTGAATGGTACACGACCATTTGTTTGCCAGAAGTCATCGGAGAAATTCGAAAAAAGCAGAAGAACAGGCGAATCATTCTTCATCATGACAATGCGAGCTCTCACACATCGACTCAAACAAAGGCATTTCTGAAGGAGCGAAAGATCGAACTGATGGGTCATCCGCCGTACAGCCCTGATTTGGCACCCAATGACTTCTTTTTCCCACACATCAAAAATAAATTACGTGGACAACGATTTTCGACCCCCAAAGAAGCGGTTGATGCATTCAAAAGGCATGTTTGGGAGTTACCTCAATCGGACTGGAAAAATTGCTTTGAAAATTGGTTCAAACGCACGCAAAAGTGTATTGATAGTCATGGAGAATATTTTGAAAAACAAAAAACCAATTTCGATTCTACATATTTGTTTTTTCATTATTAGGGCAGAAATATAAATAGCAACCCTCGTATCAATTTCCCATTGCATTGCTCTACTTAAAAATCGATATAAAATTTGTCGGAGTAAATCCCATAATCTCATTAAATCTTCTAATAACGTGTTGTTTATTGAATTTAAGTGAGAATTATTTATAATCAGGTTTAGCAATAGAAGTCATGTCTGCTCGCTTTCATTATTTGCTACCGGAATTTGAAAATGGATAAAATATTGGATACTGAAGGTAGTTGTAGTCCCACGAGAATTGATTTATGAATATAAATTACATACTTTTGAGGATATGAAAATGGTTTTATAACGTTATGCAACAGAAAGTTGAATTGTTATCGATTATTTCAGTATAGGTCTTGTCAGATCAATGATGGTGAACTTCATGCGGTTCAATTTATAGGCGTTTGCGGATTTTGAGAGTTCTATCTTTATAAGCTTCATCAATATATACAATATATAAATACATATAAATATATAAATAATGACATCATCATCATCATCAGCATTGGCACGACAGCCCTTTGTGGGCCTGGGCCTTCCTTAGAAGCTTTTCCCAATCTGCCCTTCTCCCAGCAATTGATCTCCAGTTCTTTACCTTTAAGATGGCAAAATCTTCATCCACACAGTCTTTCTACCGTTTCTTAGTCCTTCCTTTTGGTCTTTTATTGGAAGGGAGTGCATTAAAAACCCTCAAAATTGTTCGTTCTGGGCTCATGTCCTGCCCATCTCATTCTATTCAGCTTTATAGATTTGATAACATCATCACTGTTAAAGATCTTATATAATTCAAAATTATATATTTTTCTTCAGTTGTTATTTTCAAAGACAACACCAAAGATGGTTCGCATTATCTTCCTTTCGAAGGTTGCCAACATTCTCTCTTCTTTTCTTGTTAGGGTCCAAGTCTCCGAGGCATAAGTCAAAACTGACTTGATCAATACCTTATACAGTAATAGCTTTGTGTTTCTTTTTATGAAGTAGGATTTCAGTAGTGATCTTAAACCAAAAAAACAGCGATTGGCTGCAGTAATTCTTTTTCTAATTTCAGGATTTATGTCATTTTGGCAGTTTATTTCTGATCCTAGGTAGGTAAAATTTTTTACAGATAAAATAATGACATACATAATATAAATGTATATCTGATATATTCCCTTATAATCTTTTATTAACAATTTCGTTAATTTTTCTCGAAATTCTATTGACCCTTTCTCTATATAACGGATCGCCCGCAATCTATGTTATAATTAATATACAGGCTAAAAATCATGAAACTAAAATTGTAATGCATAACTTATGGCATGTGTTTCTGCTAATATTATAATAAATAATTATCCACTAATAATCACTAATGAATAATTGTTGGTATTCACATTTCCTTGTTACATAAGAATGCCAACATCTGAATCTTAAAAAATGTGAAAAAGTTATTTTCAAAAAAGAGAAATATTAATTGTGAATCTTATTTGGTAGCATACAAAATTGAAAATCAAACATTCATAGTAAAGCATTAATTCTGTAATATAAATAATTACAGAAAGTTAAAAGTTAAACATGAAACATTAAATTCTAAACAAAAAAATACAGATAAAATAATTTTGATTCTAGCTAAATATTCCAATTAAAAAAACTACGTTTTGCTCTGCTTGAAAAGTTAGCACGAATGAAAAATTAAAACCTTATAATAGCTGAAAATCAATGAGATGAAATTATATTACTTTGCAGGATAAAATTTGACTCTTATTAGTTTTTGCAAAAAGTACACTTTTTATTGTACATTATATATATATATATATATATATATATATATATATATATATATATATATATATATATATATATATATATATATATATTTGATTGATATTAGTTCTATAATCCGGATATATTTTCAATATAAATGCAATTTCAAGATGTGCAGAATTTATTTAATAAGGTACAATTTCATGTATAAGTTTAATTAGAAAACCGATTGTGTTTCTGTTTAAAAAATTAGCTAAAAAATTTCGATAACGGTCTGCAAAAAAAGAACCTTATTAAATAACATGTTAAGTTTTCAAAATTAAGATTCTGCACTAAAATTGTATAGCTCATTTTTATAAGGCAGTTCTATTTTCACGTTCAACTTATGCCATTGAATTTTCTTCACATTTTCAAACGTTCTTACAGTGCTTAATTAGCTCATATAAGATTTAAATTTTAATAGTAATCAAAAGGCAAATACATTATATATATATATATATATATATATATATATATATATATATATATATATATATATATATATATATATATATATATATATATATATATATATATATACATACATATATATATATATATATATATATATATATATATATATATATATATATATATATATATATATATATATATATATATATATATATATATATATATATATATATATTATATTTTGAGTTGTGTGGAATGCATCTGTAAAATACTTCCACAAACATAAAAAAAATTTGGTGAAAATCTTAGGACATTGGTTAAAGATTGCCTTTATAATAGTACAATAAATGTCTTTCAATATCACTATTAATAAGTTCTTATTATCCTGTAGACATTGTTTTCGTTATCATTCAGTCTTGAATTTCTGCAAAAGGATTCATCCGAGTAGCAAAATTTTGGTCATGATAATACAGAAAAAAGAATGTAAAAGAAAAGTAATGAAAAAAAAAAGAATTAAAAAAGAATTAAAACCTTATAATAGCTGAAATTCAATGAGAAGAAATTATATTACTTTGAAGGATAAAATTTGACTCTTATTAGTTTTTGCAAAAAGTACACTTTTTATTATACTTTTTATATATATTACTAGCTGCTTCGCACCCAGCCTTCGGTCTGGGAAATAAATGTTGCTATTTGAAGTTTTATAACCTTTATTATAGGTATTCATATTCATAAAAAATCTTTAAAAAATCATAAAAAAAGCAAGATTGTTGACGAATATGATAGTTTATTTAATGGATAATCATTGTTATAACTATATGCTCTGTGTTTAATATTACAATAGATGTCTTTCAATATCACTATTAATGAGTTCTTATTATCCTGTAGACATTCTTTTCGTTACCATTCAGTCTTCAATTTGTCGAACGCTGGCCGATTGGTTAGGTGCTAATCGTCGGTACCGGAGTTCGTGGGTTCGAATTCCACTGTGGCATGGATGTTCGTAGCCTTTCGGAATCGGCTTTAAGCAGTAGGTCCCGGTCTCATTAGCCCCCGTGTGCAAAACAGTAGACCGTAGCGCTCCAAACCAAACCAATCAGTCTTCAATTTCTGCAAAAGAATTCACCCGAGCAGCAAAATTTTGGTCATGATCATACAGAAAAAAGCAAACTAGCTAGTTAACGATTGACTAAATTATGGTTCTTTTCATAGAATTTAACTACAAAAAATATTGGTACGAAGCAATAATTTTTTAATAACTGTATAATTAAAATGTACAAGTGCTTTAAAAACATATGTGTATGTTGTTGTTTTTCACAACTGTAATTGTTTGTTTATAAAATTTTATTTATATCTCAGTTCCATCAGAAATCTTAAATATTCACTTGGTTATCATGTTTAGAAAATCAGGAATTAATGGGGATTTTGAATAATAGTTTCAATATTCCAAAAATGGCACTGAAGACTGAACTACATAATATAAATATAATAAAATGAATCCTATATTACTCAAATTAATATAATGATATAATATATATTTATCCCTTGAGTGGATAACTTCTTTGATCGGATTGATATTAGTTCTATAATCCGGATATATTTTCAATATAAATGCAATTTCAAGATGTGCAGAATTTATTTAATAAGGTACAATTTCATGTATAAGTTTAATTAGAAAACCGATTGTGTTTCTGTTTAAAAAATTAGCTCAAAAATTTCGATAACGGTCTGCAAAAAAAGGACCTTATTAAATAACATGTTAAGTTTTCAAAATTAAGATTCTGCACTGAAATTGTATAGCTCATTTTTATAAGGCAGTTCTATTTTCACGTTCAACTTATGCCATTGAATTTTCTTCACATTTTCAAGCGTTCTTACAGTGCTTAATTAGCTCATAAAAGATTTAAATTTTAATAGTAATCAAAAGGCAAATACATTTTATTGCAACAATATTTCATAAAAATTATTCTAACATAAACTCTATTTTAAATATATTTTTATTTTCCTCCAAAAATATTTGGCGAAACAATATTTTCAGTCTCAAGGTATTTAAAAACATTTTATATTTACTAATCAATTCCAATCTTCAACCGTTTTGCAACAGATTAATTGAATGACAAATTTCTTGATTTCACGTTTCGCTTACATTTACACAAATGGAAAAATATTTAAATACTTGAGAAATAAAATACGTAAATGAAGACATCAGTATCTTTATCTAAATGCAATAAGTCAAATAATAAGAAAAGATTAAACTTCAATAAGATAATAAAATGAAAAAATACTATAACAAAAAGTTTAAAGCAACTGAATTGCACATGTAAAATGTATTCATTATTCAAAATTGAAACGCTGAGATTCATTAAAGAAAAGAAAATTCATTTTCTATGATTATTATTATACTTGAAGGGGAAAGTGAATGTTTAACATTTCGACTAATGTGTTCAAAGTTAAATTGCTGCTAAATCCTTCTTAATATCGAAAGAACATAATATTATTTCTCAGTTTTCCTTCAAAAACTGATGTAATCTTCAGTAAGAAATATGATAAAGAAAAAAATGGCTGTTATATAATGTTTTGAAGTTTCCCATATAAAAGAAAAAATGATTTTCTTGTTGATTCCTTATAAAAGTTCCTTCTATGAATATTTTTTTTTCTAAAAATAACCTGGTATAAAGTCCTCTTTTCACGCTCAGGCAATTTAATATAGAGTAGTTTAATAATATTGTTTCTGAGAGCTTTTTCTTTTGATGTAAGATATCGTTGAAGAGAAAAAAAAATAGTTGGTGTATGTACATAACATGTTCATTAAAGGCATATAAAATTAATCTTTTAGAACTTTTGTGCAAATAGGTTTTAAAGAATATAAAAATTAAAATTTTCAATATTTGAGTTGGGTACGCATATTAATGTGCAGGCTGTACGTCTCACCAGTGTACCCCAACACCCCCCATATATATATATATATATATATATATATATATATATATGCATATATATATATATATATATATATATATATATATATGCATATATATCTATCTATCTATCTATATATATATATATATATGCATATATATCTATCTATCTATCTATATATATATATATATATATATATATATGTATATATATATATATATGTATATATATATATATATATATATATATATATATATATATATATATATATATATATATATATATATATATATATATATATATATATATATATATATATATATATATATATATATATATATATAGATAGATAGATAGATAGATAGATAGATAGATAGATAGATAGATAGATAGATAGATATAGATATATATATGGTTTGGTTTGGTTGGCACCCTAACTATTGGGCCATCATACGGCATATATATATGCCGAATCGTAGAGCGCTACTCTTTGTCATTAAAGTTCGTGAATTCTAATCTCGTCTCTGGTATGAATGTTTGTACCCTTTCGGAATTGGTTTTAAGCAATAGGTCTCGGTCTCATGCAGTTTAATCTTCTCATAGGAAAACAGTAGATCTTAGATCTCCAAACTAGGCTAAATCGAACCACACTCAAAGTCTAGCATTTAAGCGTGCCTCCACAAACCGTTTTAGATCCGGTTGCACTTTGAGATAAATGCAAGGATAATTCTTTGCAGTAGTTGCACAGTTGTGAGGGTAAACTACTTACATTTAACCCAGTGACAGTTTCATTTTTTCCAGAATTCGGTCAAAATATATGTCACATTTTTTATTGCATTCTTTTTCATTTTACATTTTTAATTAAAGATATGTTATTAAAGTTAATATTTCTAATATTTTAAGCATTTAATATAACTTTTTTTCTTTCTATGAAAGCATCATAGAACTAAAGTTTACCTTTAGTCTCATCAACATCGAAGTTAATTTTTGAAACTCCAGTGAAAGCAAATCTAGGAGGCGGATCCAATTAAAGGATTAACACAATTAATTTAAAAAAGTTGTCTTGCTTCACTGATTCCATCTGTACTACTGACAGAGTCACTACTATCTAGGTCATCTAGTAAACGTTCGCTACTATCATTTACAGATAATTCAGTTTGTGATTACGAATCACAAGAAATTAACTCCATACGCTCTGAATTATCCATTATTTAAAAGTAAAAATATATTATTTAACTCTTACATCAATAAAATTATCAGGCGGTTAGCAAAATATAACCAGAAAGCTATACACTGAAAGATAACAATTCGTCTTCTGATACAAAACATGCTAAAAACCCGCGCTTTTGAACCAATCAGAGTAGAAAACACATTAAACTGCAAACTATCATTTACTGGACGACATCTTTACGAATAATCTTTTACTAAAATTGGAAAAAATACGGCCGAAACAGTGCAAGCGGAATAAAAATCAGATTGCCCGTACGGCGTACGGGCAAAGTAGGGAAGGGGTTACTGTTTACTATTTTTGAGCATTCTTTACTAATTTAACAATTTTTTATAGTGTTTTCTCAATATTACTGCACTCTCGTCATATTATCACAATACAAAGTGTCACGAAACCCAGCTTTAGAAGCACGGTATTAACATGCTGTTTTTTGATAATGTGTGAAAAGGTATGACTAGCATCTAATATCAATAAATGCAAACAATTACAAAAAAACTTTGCTTAAATACGAATGTCTGACAGAAAAATTTAAATAAACCCAAAAACATATAATCTTTCTTTTTCTCTTTATATAATTATCTAAATAATTATCTAGAACTTTATGTAGAAACATTTTTCTTCAATGATCATAAAGCAAATCATATATACATCAATGTTATCTTTATGAAATACATAATGGTGAACTAATAAACTACACAAAAATAAAATATGGATGAGATACTGAAACTTTTCTTTCATTTCTCCCATGTGTACATTATTGAATTACATCCCTCCCCCAAAATAGTTCCTGTATGGAAGTAAATTTATAATTTTGAATGAAACGCACTGGTTTAAATCTTCCAAATCTTTCCCTCTCAGTCCCAAAAGATATTAATTAAAGGTAATTAAACACCGAAAGAATATCTTGAAGAATGTTCGAGCGCATTTACTGAAAGGCTGGCCTTCAAACAATGAAAGCCCGTTTTTTGGTAACTTTAAGATTAAACTTTCTTAAATGATTTATTCTACACCAAAGGGAGAACCATTTCCCCATAAGAAATTAGTCTGATTAAAAATAAGATAAGATTCTGCAATATTTTAAATACAGTGGCAGTATTAAACGTTGCTTTTAAAAATGTAGAAACACACTTTGAGAGAGGTAGTTTAGATTCAAATTTTCAGGCATTGTAATATCATAAATGCATGTTATAAATAAAAACAAAATTACATTTGAAGTAAATAAGATCTAATATTCATATTTATGTGTACATTATTATGCAGGGATTAAGTTTAAGATTATATATATATATATATATATATATATATATATATATATATATATATATATATATATATATATATATATATATATATATATATATATATATATATATATATATATATATATATATATATATATATATATATATATATATATATATATATATATATATATATATATATATATATATATATATATATATATATATATATATATATATATATATATATATAATATATATATATATATATATATATATATATATATATATATATATATATATATATATATATATATATATATATATATATATATATATATATATATATATATATATATATATATATATATATATATATATATATATATATATATATATATATATATATATATATATATATATATATATATATATATATATATATATATATATATATATATATATATATATATATATATATATATATATATATATATATATATATATATATATATATATACATATATATATATATATATATATGTATATATATATATATATACATATATATATATATATATATATATATATATATATATATTTATATATATATATATATATATATATATATATATATATATATATATATATATATATATATATATATATATATATATATATATATATATATATATATATATATATATATATATATATATATATATATATATATATATATATATATATATATATATATATATATACATATATATATATATATATATATATATTATATATATATATATATATATATATATATATATATATATATATATATATATATATATATATATATATATATATATATATATATATATATATATATATATATATATATATATATATATATATATATATATATATGTATATGTGTGTGTGTGTGTGTGTGTGTGTGTGTGTGTGTGTGTGTGTGTGTGGTTTGGCTGGCACCCTAACTATTCGGCCCTCTTGCTGTGTACATATTAAAGAACAGATAAAACAGTTAAAATCAGTTATAACTTAACACTTTATCTGGCGCTATGATCAGTCAGATACGCATGTTACATACATATGCTACCAATATATATGTTACATTCATGTTCATAAAATTGAAGATTTATTTGGTACTCTGAGGTGTGTCCTTCAAAACAATAAGGTATAACTTATTAATGATACTCAGTGAATATTACTTTATTGTAAACTTATTTGTTAATAAGTAATTAAACATGTGTCTTAACACATAATTATTGAACATGCGATGAATCTTTTGTCTCTTTTTTA
The DNA here is from genome assembly GCA_032207245.1 of Pardosa pseudoannulata. Classification (NCBI taxonomy): domain Eukaryota; kingdom Metazoa; phylum Arthropoda; class Arachnida; order Araneae; family Lycosidae; genus Pardosa; species Pardosa pseudoannulata. Next base: position 63,208,178 of record CM063504.1, read on the forward strand.
TCACTATACTTATTTAAGATTTAGCAAGTAAAATTAAACAGTACTAAACCCTTTCTAATTATATTTGTGCTCTTAAAAGCAATTTTACGAGGAGGTAGTTAAAACACAATTCTTCTGTCCCATGTCATTTAGTAAATAAAGAATCGGAAATCAAGTGCTATTTGTCGTGATATCAATCATTGAAATAACATTCATGGTAAGAGAAAGGATAATTATACAATATATTAATATGTGAAACCAAAAGTTTACATTTATTTCCACTCTCATTATAATTATCTTTCAATAAATAGATAATCATAACCTTATTTTATAAATAATATCATAAATTATACATTTTAAATTACAGGAAGCAAATTTAGAAATGCTTTGTTATTAGGGAAACAAAATCTACAAAAAAATTAGAGTCTTTATAAGAATGATAAACAACAAAGAATAACATTCATTAATTAAACGGATTCAAAATATGTATTTTATATTTTTTCCCGGTTAAACAATTTTTTGACAAAATTTTATATATTTCAAATATTTAGAAAAATTTCATGTATGATAATATAGAATATGTGATTTATAAATTGGTTTAATACATACGTTTTACACATTGTTTTATAC
>CM063504.1:63216286-63221286 GCA_032207245.1 Pardosa pseudoannulata
ATACACATGTATATATATATATATAATATATATTATATATATATAAATGTATATATATATATTTATATATGTATATATATACATATTATATATATAATATATATATAAATATATATTATATATATATATATATAAATATATATATATATATATACATATATACACATATATATTATATATATATATATATATAATATATATATATATATATATATTATATATACATATTATATATATGATATATATATATATATAATATATATATATATATATATATATATATATATATATATATATAATATATATATATATATATATATATATATAAATATTATATATATATATATATATATATATATATATATATATATATATATATATACCTGTATACCTGTATATATATATATATATATATATATATATATATATATATATATATATACAGATAAAGTATTTGTATTTAAAGACAGAAATACTCTAATCTCTCTTTTAAAAATTTTTTTCGTGGTCCAAAATTTTCTTTCCCTACATAATTAAATCTAATTATAAGAAATGCTAATATAAAGCTAATGAAAAATACTGAAAAATAATTTGATAAATTTTATCTTCATAATGAAAAATATTTCAGAGAGAAAATTGTTTTTTAGATATTAGGTATTTTTGAATTAATTAAAACATATTTTTATCCACAGTTTTGCATGTGCCATATTCAAGGAAACAGAAAAATACTATCCGTTCCTACACTCTGTTAATTATAGGATTAGTGTTTTTTCGCAGTTGAGAAATATTTATTATAACAATTTTTTTAATTATCGCTATTCTGTTTAGAATATATTTTTTTAAAATTTGTTATTAACATTGAGCTTTAAAAAATAATTTTAACATTTTAAGTATTTTATATTGAAATGAAATATTTTTTAAAAATAATATATATATATATATATATATATATATATATATATATATTATATATATATATTTATATATATATATATATATATATATATATATATATATATATATATATATATATATATATATATATATATATATACTACACGGATGGAAATCTTAAAAATATATTACGTATAATTTTTGATATTGAATGGTTTTTCTCTCTAACACAAATCTCCAAACTTATTAAATATTTATAGATGAAAAAAGATAAAAATTAAAACTATAGAATATTTATTTTTCTCTTAAATAAAAAATATTGCTCGTAAGTAATTAGTTCAGCTTTAGAAAATAAAAAAATATATTTAAATATGCAATTCCTCCCAAAAATATTTGTAAAAATGTTCTCTTGCTAAAAAGTGTTTTTAATGATAAATTTTTTTATAAATCTTATGATTTTTACATATCGGTATGTGAATATATAATACTTATAAATATATATGACAAAATTAAATATTTCCGCAATTATCGCTTGAGTAAGAACTAAAAAAACTGAAAATATTCATGTTTTATGTTGAATGAAAAATATTTAATTTATTTACTACAGATATATCTCATTATTTTATAGCTTCTGGTAAAATAAAAGTAGAATCTTCCACTTCAATTTTTTAACAAATATTTCTTTTTAATAATTAAAAGTATATTAACTTTTATAGTAAGTAATCTATAAATACGTGTGAAAAAATATATTTTTCACAAGAAAAGTTTAGTTACACAATTGCGTTGAAAATTATTTTTGTATAATATTTAATTATATTAACTGCCGTGATATGAAGGGAACCTATGATTTAAACATTATTACAGGGTTATGAAATATGAAAGGGAATTGCCCAATCCAGAAATTAAATAAATGTATCAGGAAATTCTTGTAATTATTTGCATTTTTTAGTTAGGGGTCAACCGATATAGAGAATCGAGTCTTTTCAGGAAAATATTTGAATAGATATAAACAAGAAAAAATTAAATGATTTTCTTTTATTTTAAAGTGAATGAAAAATAATTGCATAACATGCCTAATTATTATCCGATTTTACTGAATTTCTGTCAGCAAAAATATGATAAATCAGTTTTGTTAAATTGTAGTTTCAGGAGACACGTGTTTTCATTTATGGTTTAATACACTGATTTATCACAAAGGGCAGTAAGTGCGTATTGGATATCATGCAGTCTTAGCGAATCATAGTCGAGTGGTAAGACCTCGTTGAACAAAATGACAAAGGAATGTTTAACATCAAAGTAAGCAGAGTTTATTCACACAATTTCTCTGACGTATTTCTGTATATCTCTGTTGAATAGTTGTCTACTAATAGCCAAGTAATCAGAGTTTAATTACCAGTCATATGGACGCCGATGAATGAATAATTGACTTCTGTAAAAGTTGCCTTACTACCAAAATATGAAAGTTAAATTGCATTTAATTGCATTAGAACATATACGGAAGACATATACGTCATCCATTTTTACTAATTTACTTCAAAACTCAAAGGGTTTTGTTAACAGTATTACAAATTTATATTTTACTGAAGAGAATCGTTACTTCATGGCTATACATTGACTTTTAAAAAAGCTTATATTTAATAGAAAATTTTTAATAGAGTGTCAGTAAGACAATAATTCCCTTTATCTTACTATGACTTTTAAAAGAACGATTGCACATAGTCAATATTAACGAATAGCTTAACACTCGTCGTGATATTTGACCTTATTAGTCCTCATTTCCATTTTTCAAACTTTCGGTCCACCTAAACACTTGAACTTTAGAAAACATTCCTTGCCGTTGGCTTTTTATAACATGTCAAGCCTTTCAAAATCTAATTTTGTCTTTCAAACCCAAATCCTAACTCCACGTTGAAACACGTATCTTCTTCATGGTCACTACGAACGATGCAAAGTCGAGACTCTGCAAGACTCAGCATCTTACTCAGCCACAGCTTTCACTGCCAACATTACCACCCTTTCTACCCACAAACTTTGCTGATACTTACGAAACAAATCTGTCTTATATAACCAGTTAATGGCATTGTCTTGTATGATACATAATAGTACACTAATCATCATCTTAATAATATTCAAACTCAAACTTGCTGATTCAAACGTGTCCTCTAAATCCCGCTTGGTACAAAATATGTGAAACAAAGAGTAAAAATTATTTGTATATTCGTGCAACGGCCCTTTAATAAACAACTTTTCAACTTCTACAACTTGTTTACGTACATAGATACATATAGTACTAAGAAAAAATTATTTTTTCTACAGAAAGAAATGCTTAAATTTTTATTCCAATCATATGAGGTAAAATGCGTAAGGATAATTTACTACTAATCTTCGAGTTTAAAGAAAAGAAGTTGTTGCAATGATAATAACGGAAAAAATTTTGAAAGAAATAGATTACTCTACCAACAATGATTAATAATAAAATATGAACTTAAATGATTTATATAAGTCAAAATATTACTTAGAAAGTTTACAAGCGTATAACAAACAACTACTTGACAACATAAGGGATTATACACACAATATCCACACAACTTTGTGTGTATAATAACACATTGTGTGTATAATCACACATAAGTGTGATTATACACACAATATCCTTAATACTAGGAGTTTTATTACATTATTACTGCATGTAGAAAGGTTTGTTGCATACAAGACAATAATTTATAAAAGCATAGAGAAAATGAATATTAATGAATAATTTCTTATGGGACTTCATATGGGATTGAAACTAATACTATGTATTAATAATTTTAATACTTTTTTCCTCACGTTTGGTTAAAGTAAAGTTTTATGGAAAATTGAATTTTATCTCATTAAGTATTCTTGCTCTGACAAGCTGTCTAAAGTAAACTGTTTTAAACATAGAATGTAAATAATTGTTTTTGAAAGATCTTATAAATATTTAAAATGTTTAAAAGCAACAAAATAATTTCTATCTATTGATGATATTTATAGATTATAAATGAAGAGTTTCTGATAAAGCTATTAATTACATTTTTGCTATGCTTGAAATTATATTAAAATTTTTACACCATAGTTAAAACAATAATAATTTTAAGTATTTAGAATCTAATTAGAAGAGCTGTTCCTGTTTTAATGATCTACACTTTTCTTAATATGAAAATATTTTTTTATATAGCAATTAACATTTATTCCGAAATATAAATTATATTTATTGAAAAACATTTCTCCTCCCACGCCTGAAATATTTTTCACTCCGCCTTGTTAGGTATCACTGATTTAGAAGAAAGCAATTCAGAAACAAAATATAATAGTTTTATATAATATTTAAATTCTCAAATATTAATTGATTTTTGTTAAAGTATGAAATTATTTGACGTTTTCAATATGTAGTGTACACTAAAAATTCATCATAAAAATTTTTCTAGAAGCAAGCGACATCCTTTAAATTTATGAAAAAATAAATGATCCAGGTAAAATTGCCTGAAACACTGCTTAATACAACTATATTTGAGACACAAGATTTTTTTGTCATTTAATATTTTTTAATTTTATTCCCTGTGCAAAATATTAGGGGTATTACAAGAATAGATCAGTGTAAAAATTTCTCACGCCATAAAAAACCAACATCTTTGGTCATTAAAACTGTATGATACTCTTGAAATGCACGTACATTTATTTTTTATCGTCGTAAAGATTATTAAAAAATGAATTTTTATGACGTTAAAAGAGATTATTTTTTAAATGCATGGTCTTAAATATATATTTCTAGCTTGTATGACGTGTTTTAAATATTTCAGATAAGATCTCAGTTTTTTTATGTCTGTACTTCATTTGCGCTTTATGACAAAAATACTTGCATTAATTACAAAAGCAACTTTTTCAATATGTTTCCAAAAGGAATTAAAAAATAAAAACATAATCTGATTAATACAAAACATATAAAGTGTTTCAAATTTCAAAATTCAATATTTAAATTTAAATTTTTATATACGTTTTTCTAATTATAGAGTAAATTATTGAATAATTTTAACTTAATATTCTATGGTATATTAGTAAGATATTTTATGGGTTTTCAATTACAT
>CM063504.1:63223786-63226286 GCA_032207245.1 Pardosa pseudoannulata
TTGCCTCCCAAAAATTACTGAAAACCTCTAATTTTAAGAAAGCAAATGCAAGATGCGTTTGATCTGGTGATCGACAGTATTGCAATGGTTGTAATGGTCTTCGACTTTCAACTGCACTGTCCTTTAACCGAAGTTTTTTTATCCTCAACAAAGTTCCACAATCTGAGCTATATTTCTCGAAAGTTTCAGGACTGCATAAATACTAGTACATTTGATATCGAGAACGATGCTTTAGTGACAGAGAAAGAATTTTGGCTGTCAACTTAATAAAAGACAAAGTTGAAAAAACGATCGACATTCAATAAGTGTGTTGCTTAAATTAGTTTAGAAGCAGTTATATCAGTATCATTTATACAGGTTTTTCCTTAATTATATTTCTTGTTTTTATTTATCTTTTATATAAAATATCTAATGCATACTGATATTTGTTATTAAAAATATTTAGAAGACATCAATTTATAGAAGACGAAGATCGGCATGCAACTATCAACAAATAAATTTCCAAAACATAGTAGTTGAGATATCACATAACTTAATCACTTTTTTATAATACAAGAACACCAACCACTATAGATATTCAATTACCTTTTCAAAATATTTTTACATATTTTAACAGTAAAAAACTCTGTTGGGAATTTAATATTATTTAACAATTTGTTATGATATTACTTGAGCACTTTAGTAACAGTATTATCAGTATCAGTTATACATCGATTTTCCTAAATACTATTTCTTGTTTTTATCTATGTCTTTAATAAAAAAAAATAATACATACTGATATTTTTATTAAAAAACTTTAGAAGTTTATTGTATGTATTGAAATTCGGAGATTAACATGCAACTATCAACAAATAAATTGTCCAAAACATAGTAGTTTAGAAATAACACAACTTAATTGAAACATATTTTATAATAGGAAAACAACAAACAGAATAGATTTTCAATAATCTTTCTAAACTATTTTTACATAATATTTTAACAGTAACAAACACTGTTGAGAATTTGATATTATTTAACAATTTGTTATGATATCACTTGCGCACTTTAGTAACAGTATTATCAGTATTAGTTATACATCGATTTTCCTAAATACTATTTCTTATTTTATCTATGTCTTTCATATAAAAAAGATAACACATACTGATATTTTTATTAAAAAACGTTAGAAGTTTAGTCTATGTATCGAAATTCGGATATTAACATGCAACTATCAAAAAATAAATTGTCCAAAACATAGTAGTTTATAAATAACACAACTTAATTGAAACATTTTTTATAATAGGAAAACAACAAACAGAATAGATTTTCAATAATCTTTCTAAACTATTTTTACATAATATTTTAACAGTAAGAAACACTGTTGGGAATTTGATATTTAACCATTTGTTATGATATTACTTGAGCACATTATTAACAGTATTATCAGTATTAGTTATACATCGATTTTCCTAAATACTATTTCATCTTTTTATCTATGTCTTTCTTAAAAAAGATAATACATACTGATATTTTTATTTAAAAACTTTAGAAGTTTAATCTATGTTTCGAAATTCGGAGATTGACATGCAACTATCAACAAATAAATTGTCCAAAACATAGTAGTTTAGAAATAACACAACTTAACTGAATCACTTTTTTTATAATAGGAAAACAACAAACATAATATTTTTACATAATATTTTAACAGTAACAAACACTGTTGGGAAACTTAATATTATTTAACAATTTGTTATGATATTACTTGAGCACTTTAGTAACAGTATTATCAGTATCAGTTATACATCGATTTTCCTAAATACTATTTCTTGTCTTTATTTATGTCTTTAATAAAAAAAAATAATACATACTGATATTTTTATTAAAAATTTTAGAAGTTTAGTCTATGTATCGAAATTCGGAGATTGACATACAACTATCAACAAATAAATTGTCCAAAACATAGTACTATAGAAATAACACAACTTAATAGAATCCCTTTTTTTATAATAGGAAAGCAACGAACAGAGTAGATTTTCAATAATCTTTCCAAAATATTTTTACATAATATTTTAACAGTAACAAACACTGTTGGGAATTGGATACTATTTAACAATTTGTTATTGTATTACTTAAGCAATTTAGTAACAATTATATCAGTATCAGTTTTACATCGATTTTCCTAAATACTATTCTTCTTTTTATCTATGTCTTTAATAAAAAAAGATAATACATACTCATATTTTTATTAAAAATCTTTAGAAGTTTAGTCTATGTATCGAAAGACAGAGATTGGCATGCAACTATAAACAAAGAAATTGTCCAAAACATAGTAGTTTAGAAATAACACAGCTTAATAGGAACATTTTTTATAATAGAAAAAGAACTAAAACAATAAATTTTCATTAATATTTCCAAAATATTTTAACAGTAACAAACACTGTTGGGAATTGGATACTATTTAACAATTTGTTATTATATTACTTAAGCAATTTAGTATCAGTTATATCATTACCAGTTACAG
>CM063504.1:63236286-63238786 GCA_032207245.1 Pardosa pseudoannulata
CGTATATTTGTGATATAAAATTTTATTCTTAATTAAGATATTTTAAATAGTATCTTATGTGAGAAATATATCAGTTATAATTGTTTTGCGTATTAAACAAATATATCTTATGAATGAAAAATAAATTTATGGGATCATGTTAAATCGCTTTAAAATAATATAAATTTTAAAGATCTTGTAAAAGTTATTTAACACGTTACGTTTTTCTTTAATCATAAATTTAAAATTGTCATTTTTTAGGCAGATTTATTAAACTGATAAATGCTAAGTTCTTTTAACTATAGAAATTCATACAATATATTTATAAGAACGCAAATAACATTTCTATTATTGTGTTTAAATTATACCAAGAAAGATTTTTTTTCTCGTCTGAAGAAAAGCTCAGGGATAGGAATATTTTAATATGCAGGTTTCATATCTATTAAAATAATTGCTATTTTTGTAAAACTGAATGAAATTTATATTGACTGAAACTGAATGAAATTATAGTTTATATCTCTAAATATGTCACAAAACTAAATATGTCATAATATACCAAGAAAGATATTTTTTCTCGTCTGCACATTAAAAATAAAGTTTTTGTATTCGTAAAACATACCAAAATAAATACAACAATCAATTTTTATTAAAATTTTTTTAACGAAAGGAATATTAGATGTGAACAGAAATTTAAATCACAAATTAAAAACTCTACTTTCTGAGCAAAAGGAAAACAAAACTTTCTATTAAAAAGGGAGAAAAGCTTTCAAATTTGTAAAAAAAAATTGCTATTTTTGTAAAACTGAATTAAATTTACGTTGAATAAAACTGAATGAAATTACAGTTTATATTTCTAAATATTCACAAATGTTAAAAATTGTTAAAATCAAAAGCCCTGAAAAAACAATAAGCAACTATTTTATGTTAATTTATAAGAACTATTCTATTATTAATTTAAATGTTAAATTTATTCGTATATGGAATTTTCAATAAATCCGAAAGAGTTATTGTGAAATTTATATCAATAAGAGATAACACTGTAAATTTTAAGAATTTATAGCAAATATCTATGGTAAAGATTAAAATTCTAAATATTTAATTAATTTTAAAATTTTAGTGTCATTATGCAGCTCTTTTATAGTTAAAATATGTATTTTTATTAACACTAGATTTACGGATGTTGATCATATACCTATTTTTACTAAAGTGAGACAATTTGACTCATACAAGAAAATTGAAGTTTTTTCCAAAGAAAATAGTTCCAAATTAATTTAAATAAAATGTTTATACATAAAAAATTCATAGAAAACACTTTTTACGTATAAAATCTGTTTTTGACCGCAAACATTTCTTTACATTTAGCACAATGGTTTCTACATCTGTTTCTTTTGCATGATTGCTGAATTCGACAATTCTTCCGTGCGTCAGTAGCATGAATTTCAGTCATTGGTATGGAAGTGTTCTCGACTTCTTCTCTATATTTACTTTATATTATATTTATTACTATATTTATTTATTTTCATATATATTCTTTTAGTCAAATTGTCTCACCGTGAAAACAGGTATACCACATTTGATAATACGAAATGAAGGGGTCTGTGGGCTAGAGAGAAAAAAATTACATATATTTTATTATTTAACGTATGTTTTAGAAAATTGATATTAAAGTTTTATATATATATATAGTGTATATATATATAGTGATCAAATTTTTAATAAGTCAAATTGACTCGGCCCGTAAATCTAGTGTTTAGAAACTCTAACTTGGAATTCAGATACAAAAAAAAAAATGTTTATGACGTTTTAAAAATATAAATAGGGAAAAAGGATGTAATATTTTGTTTTTAATATATGCGTATATATATATATATATATATATATATATATATATATATTTATATATATATATATATATATATATATTTTTATATATATATATATATATATATAATATATATATATATATATATATATATATATTTATATATATATATATATATATATATATATATATATATATATATATATAGTGATCAAATTTTTAATAAGTCAAATTGACTCGGCCCGTAAATCTAGTGTTTAGAAACTCTAATTTGGAATTCAGATACAAAAAAAAAAATGTTTATGACGTTTTAAAAATATAAATAGGGAAAAAGGATGTAATATTTTGTTTTTAATATATGCAATCCTTATTTATACAGTAAAAAGTTTGTATTCTGATTCCAAAATTTTACAAAATAAGACTTTAATGATAGTTAATTTGACATTCGATTTATTTGAAGACGAGCAAATACATTTCGTATAAAAATGCTCCAGTAGCCTTCCCCTCTGTAAATTATTATTGCTTAGGTTAGATAATCTAATGATAAAATATGTTTTTCATAAATCAAACTACAATTCAGTTAAAATGAGTAAGATGACAATGGTAGAATATAAAAATTTAAAATTTCACAAAAGTAAACACTTATTTATAATTTAACATATATAATTTGTTGTGTTTAAGTCTTTAAATAATTATCAA
>CM063504.1:63243786-63248786 GCA_032207245.1 Pardosa pseudoannulata
GTGAAAAAGAATTCAGTTCTGAACATTTTAAAAGAATCTACGGGAAAAATTCTAATATTGACAGGAGTTGCAAATAAAAATGTTTTTAGTAGTTTAGTGTAAACCAATTTAAACTTTCAAAAATTTATATTGATTTTTCTCAAATTATGTTTTCTTTCATCTAAAGCTCCTGTTATCTCAAAAAAATTTTTAATATTTTTCATGAAAATTTAAAGGTTGCGTAGAATATAATTTTCATCCGATACTTTAAAAAGTATGTTTTTTTTCTGCAAAGATAAATTTTTAATTTTTAATTAAAAAAAATCACTTTTTTAAATATTTTTAAATATATATATATGTATGTTAAATATGTACAAATTTAGGTTCAAAATTATTTTGATATATTATAGTATGATTTAAAACAATAAGTTTGTCTTAAACTTAATTATATTTTTAATAATTATGCTCTTTAGCCTTAATATCATTTTTGTTAAAAACAAAGTGTCCTTACATAAATAGTTTTAAAACAAAAATATTTTTTATGCTTAAAAAATGAATGAGTTATGTTCGTAAATATAATAATTTGTTGTAACTATGTTGAAAAGTTTTATTTACAAAACTAGTTTTCAAGCTATTAGAAGTCAAAAATTATTTTTTTTTTTTTTTACATTTTTTCTACATTTCATTTTTTGACATATCACCCCTTTAAATAGTTTTTGGCCTATTATGTGATTTTCTCACATCTTTTTCTGCCAAATTTGGCGAATTTCTTTCTTCTGTTTATCAACTTTCTTCTCTCGAAAACACCAAAATTTCTTACATAAATGCTTTACATAACTAGTGATATTTAAACTATTTCACTTGCTTTTCCTCGTAACTGGCGATTAAGAAACATTATTGGTTGGCTTATACAACCATAAATTGTGATATAGAAGAATTTCGCGGCAGAAATCAGGGTGACCCTATGCCTATTTCGTTCCTTTAAAACCCAAACTCTTTTATTTTCTGATATAAACAACGTTTTAAGTCACAACTGCACCGTATCCAGCATCTATATTATTAACTTTGTGATGCGAAAAAATCTCCATTACCTCATTATATATATATATATATATATATATATATATATATATATATATATATAAAATATATATATATATTTATACATACATATATACATATATATATATACATGTATATGTATATATACATATATATATATATATATATATATATATATATATATATAATATATATATATATATATATATATATATATATATATATATATATATATATATATACATATATATATAAATATATATATATATATATAAATATATATATATACATATATATATATACATATATATATATATATATATATATATATATATATATATATAAATATATATAATATATATATATATATATATATATATATATATATATATATATATATATATATATATATATATATATATATATATATATATATATATATATATATATATATATTATATATATATATATACATATATATACAAAAATATATATATATATATATATATATATTATATATATATATATACATGTACATATATATAATATATATATACATGTACATAAATATATATATATATATATGTATATATATATATATATATATATATTTATATAATATATATATATATATAATATATATATATATTTATATATATATATATATATATATATATATATATATATATATATATATATATATATATATATATATTATATACATATATATATATATATAAATATATATATATATATATATATATACATATACATATATACATTATAAAGATATATATATTGTATACATAAATATATATATATATATATATATATATATATATATATATATATATACATATATACATAATATATATACATATATAATATATATATATATATATATATATATATATATATATATATATATATATATATATATATATATATACATATATACATTAAAATATACATAAATACATAAAATATAAATATATATATATATATATATATATATATATATATGTAATAAAAATATAACATATCATAAAGTATTATTTGGTAATAGCGTCAGACAATTTTGTGATTCGCATCTAAACAATAATTAACGGAAAATGCAGGAAATATTACACGCAAAATATAATGATATAGATTATTTTATAGTTGTTAAGTATTTTGATATATAATAACATAGTTTCCACATAATTCTAAAATTTATAAAAGACATTTTTATGTTTTTAAACTACTTATATTTTTAAATCGACTTAATTATTACGTTTTCATAAAATAATTCTAAAAACATATTGCAAAATTTAAATTTCGTAATTAATGGAAGTATATATTTTGTAATTTTTTGAACTATATAAAAAGCAAAAATAATAGAATTTAAGTCCATATAAAAAACCTAAAGACGGCATTGCAAATATTTACTGCCTTAAATAAATTTACGGGCTTTTGCAGAAAAATAAACACTTTAATCACAAACAGGGTCTTTTTTTTATAGTTTGCATAAATTCTGCATAATATTTTTTTTATACTTTGTAAGGAAATTTTATTAACCTAAGAGAAAAAATATTGTTAAATATGATTTTGTTATGAAGGGTGTCAATGCAGTTTATTCACAATTACTTTATTTTTATGGTATTTAAATGAGGTCTCTTTCTTTTAGAATACTTAGTAATTAGGTATATTCTAAGTTAAATACACAAAAAGATGAACTGTTTTATAGTTAAAGAAATGACAATTAACGTTTGAAAAATTACATAGGATATAAAATTATATCAATTTATTTCTGAATTATTAGTTTTTATTTAAATATTTAAAAGGAAGAAGTTTTTAAAAAGAGGAGAGGTTTAAATTATTTAAAGTTTTGAAAAAAATATAGATACACATAATTAATAATTCATGCAGATATTTACTAGAAAAAATAATAAATTAAGCATTCTTTTCATTAGTCCTAATTAGCATTTTTTCACAGCTCATTTTTTGCTATTTTCTTTGAAAAGAAAAATTTTATTCAAAAACATTATAAATATTTATAAGGCGTGCTAAAAACTTTTTTTTAAACAACGCTTCCTAAAACAGCTTTTTCTGATTATTCTGTGTATTAAATTAAAAATTACTTACTGGTATCACTACAAAAATTTTTTCAATATTTTCAAATATCAAAAGTGAATACTTGTAATAAATAAAAATGTGCCAAATTTGTTTCATTTGGATATTTTTTTCTTTCCATAATATGTGAAAGAGCACTCAATGTTTCTTTGTTGTATTATATTGAAAATATTGTCTTGCATATAACAAACTTAATAAAAAGGCAAAAAGTAAAGAAAGAGTTTAGTATTAATTCTCAAAATTTATGTAAAGGTTAAAAAAATGTTATAAAATGTTCATAAAAATTTAAATATCTATAAATGTTATTGGTTTCGTTATACACCGATATATATGCGTCAAATTTTTATAAAATTATGTTAACATTTTAAATTGTTAATTGTTAAAATTTTTCTATTGTTAAGTCGATGTAGAACCTTCCGAACTGAATAATGCTCATTACAAAGTTATTCTTTCATTCGTTATAAATTAAATATCAACAATTTTCAAGTTCTTTAAAAAAATAATTTCTTTAAAAAATCAGATTTTTTCATTTCAAGCAATTTAGTTTTTAAAAATCCTTTTTTATTTACATCGATTAAAAAAAAGGAATTAACAAGACATTTTAAATGCAGAATATGCTTTTTAAAATCTAGATATTAAATTATATCCAACTTGGAAAATATTTTGTAATAGAACAAATTAACTAGAGCGAATTATAAATACTAAATAATATTATATTTAAACTTTTTATGGCTTTTATATTTTTAAATATTAAGTTGTCTTAATTTAACATTTAAAAAAGAGGACATGCATATGCATATATTTCAATTGTTCTTTAGTTTGGAATCTTTCTCTGTTTATTTATTTGTTACCTATATTTAATATATATATATATATATATATATATATATATATACGTACAATGACAAATATAAATATGTTTATAGAAATTTTACCGACAAACAAATTATGTATACAAATTAAGTTTATACAAAAGTTGATAACTAATAATTTAAAGTAAATATGCTTAAATATAAATGTGATAATTTCATGTATAACTAAACATAATAATAACAAACTAATATCTAATTATATATGAAAGCAAATTATATAAAACAATAAACATTTTATTAAAGAACAAATTTACGAATTATTATTATTAAACAAGAAAATAATTTTTATGTTATAATGTAACATATAAATATAATGTATGTTATAATGTAAAATTGTTTTTATATTGAAAAAAAGGACAAATAATGAAATTTATTGGTCAGTAACGTAATAACTTTTTTTCCCCACACTC
The DNA here is from genome assembly GCA_032207245.1 of Pardosa pseudoannulata. NCBI lineage: Eukaryota > Metazoa > Arthropoda > Arachnida > Araneae > Lycosidae > Pardosa > Pardosa pseudoannulata. Next base: position 63,248,222 of record CM063504.1, read on the forward strand.
ACAATGATTAGACACAAGTCGGAGTTGTAAATTTTCTAGTTCAGAATTAGTATAATTAATTGATAACTAATTGATTTGGTAAACACGCGTGCCAAACAATGAGAGGAATTATGATATATTAACATGCATTTTATGGAATCAAATGATTTAAGTACACTAATTAGCATACCGATGATCAATTCACAACAATGACCATGCAGGTATGCGTGTGTATGCTCGTTTAATGGATTTTAAACTAAATAAGTGATTTCAATTTCTATAACATTCTATAGTATTTTATATAGTGTTTTTCAAGTTCTTAAAAAAAGTAGTTTCTATAAAAAATCAGATTTTTTTTCCTTTCAAGCAATTTAGTTTTTATAAATCCTTCTTTATTCACATCGATTAAAAAAAAGAAATTAACAAGACATTTTAAATACAGAATATGCTTTTTAAAATCTAGATATTAAATTATATCCAACTTGAAAAATATTTTATAATAATACAAGTTAACTCCAGGGAATTATAAATGCTAAATAATATTATATTTAAACTTTTTATGACTTTTATATTTTTAAATATCAGG
>CM063504.1:63256286-63263786 GCA_032207245.1 Pardosa pseudoannulata
TTTTAAAAATCTCCCTTTTATTTAATGGCAAAACATTAATTTTACAAAAAATGCAGTACGCATTTTCTTAGCTATAAATTGGTCTGCAAATAAAAACAGAAGTGCTGAAAAATAAATTATTAAAGCGTTGTTTTAAATGTACTTAAATATTCAAATAAAAAGGATTGTTTAGTTGTAACTGAAATGAGGTAATCAACAAAAAATGATTTATAGATAAAAATTTCTCTGGAAAAAATTTTGAATATCAAATGGACAACATTTAGATTTTTCAAAATTTAAAAATCAGTATATACATTTTAAAAATATTTCATTACATGTCCATGGTCTAACAGTAGCAGTTTTAAACAATTAGCCACAAAAATATTACTTGTATATTCTTCATGATTTAACTTTATTCTTAAATCTGAAAGAGTTGAATTTTAGAATTAATCTGAAGTAAAAGATATTTTAAAAAATCAGTTTCATTTCTTTGTTGACAAAATAAATATAAAAAATTATATTATGAGTTAACTGTTATTTCAAAATATTTAAATATTTCTCCAAAATGACAATATGAATCGAAACTTACAATACGAAAAGATATTAAGATTTAAAATCACATCTCCGCTTTCTCTTTCACTCAATTTATATCTTTAACCGGTTTTCGCCAATTTAATTGAACTCTAAAACGTTTCTAGAATTCGATTAGAATTTGAATAAACAAAGGAAGAAAATAAACTCTTACTTAACAAATATAAATATAAATATTTATAAACATACCGCTTCCTTTGTTTAAATATACAAAGCGAAATAAAAATAAATCATTTAATTTGATATGGATATGTTATGTTAGCGAATAAAACATTTGAGACAACTTTTATTCCAATGAAAATGACAACGTAGTTGTATTTTCTGTGTTGTAAATAGATTTGAATCATTTTATACCAAACAGGCATTTGAAATATCAACATTTTCAGAAAAAAATAGCTTTTTGAAACGAATTCTACAATCTCAAAATATATAAAAACTACCACTTATGCGAAGTCTTCTTACATCTTATTAAATGCATTTCAATAAATTAATTGAATGTCAAAACATTTTTTTTAGAATTTTCTTTTCATGTAAACTTCGATAGCTGAAGAAACAATATAAACTCCAAAGAAATGAAATATGTAAGTCAAGATCATGGATTTCTTTTCGTAAGTAAAATATAACGATATAGGGAAAGAAAATTTAATTCTAATAGGATATAAAGAAAAAAAGTATTCTATGTCACAAAAAGCTGAAAATAATTGAACTTATCATCCAAAATATGTTTTTCAATTTAAAAGGAATCTTTAAGATAGGAGAAAATGATTTACGATTGTTTTTATTATTATTAAAAGTAAAGAGAAAATGTAATGTTTAATCTTTAAAACAATATATTCAAAATATATTTGATGCTACGACCTTCTGAATATTGAAAACTAAAAGCCTTTTTTTCCATATTTTCTTTAAAAATTGACATAATCACCACTATGAATTAGGAAAACGAAACAAATGTATCTATTTCAATGTATGCAATTTTCCTTTGAAGCGACATCGAAACATGAATGAAAATATTTTTTTACTGATCTCTCACAAATATTTCCTTCGAACACGGGATTTTTAAAATTATGTCTATATATCTATCTATCAACCCAATTAGCTATCTATTTCTTTCAAATCCGAATTACTGTAATGATTTTTGAAGCAAGCTCTGCATGAAGGAAAATACCGAAATTTTTAATTTAAATAGTCAGTCATTCTTTGACACAAATAAGTGAGACACTTTTTGTTACGCTATCTTACGTGGATTTTTATTTTTACTAAATATTATAATATAATAAAGGGGAACATATAAAAATTATATTTACATTTATTAAGACGAAGTATATGTGTAAAATCAATGGATGTAGAGAAAGGTCTTTACTTAGGTACTTGTAGATAAACCTGTCTATTTTGGAGTGTTTTCTTACAAATTCATTCAGTTTGCTGTAGAGTCATCAGATTTTAGGTAACACATTATTTAATAACACCAAATGGTGCTGCCGATATTATAACCTCTGTAGACCATCCTATCACGTGTTACAATAATATAACAGATAGTTGTAATTTACTCAATGATTAAATTAGATCATTTTCACAATTTACAACTAATAATTTATTTGAAGATAAATTTGGATAAAATATTTTTGAAATGTTGTTTGCAAAAAATAAAAATAGTTAAGTAATTAGTAATTAAATAATTAAATAGTCAGTCATTCTTTAACACAAATAAGGGGGACACTTTGGGTTACGTTTTCTTACGTGGTTTTTTTTATTTTTACTACATATTATAATATAATAAAGGGGAACATATAAAAGTTTACCTTTGTAATTAAAAAAATAAATTTCTTAATTTAAAAATATGATAAAATGCTTAACTTCTCTGAAACATTTTTTAAGACCAAGTATAACTGTAAGGTCAATGCATGTAGAGAAACGCCTTTTACTTATGTACTTGTAGATAAACCTGTCTATTTTGGAGTCTTTTCTTACAAATTCCTTCAGTTTGCCGTAGATTCATCATATTTTAGGTCAGACACTATTTAATACCCCCAGATAGTACTGTCGTTATTATAACCTCTGTAGACCATCCTATCAAGTGTTACAATGTTATAACAGATAATTGTAACTGACTCGATGATTAAATTAGATCATTTCCACAATTTACAACTAATAATTTATTTGAAGATAAATATGGATTAAAATATTTTTGAACTGTTGTTTGCAAAAAATAAAAATAGTTAAGTAATTAGTAATTAAATAATTAAATAGTCAGTCATTCTTTAACACAAATAAGGGGGACACTTTGGGTTACGTTTTCTTACGTGGTTTTTTTTATTTTTACTACATATTATAATATAATAAAGGGGAACATATAAAAGTTTACCTTTGTAATTAAAAAAATAAATTTCTTAATTTAAAAATATGATAAAATGCTTAACTTCTCTGAAACATTTTTTTAACACGAAGTATATGTTTAAGATGAATGGATGAAGACAAAGGACTTTGCTTATGTACTTGTAGATAAACCTGTCTATTTTGGAGTCTTTTCTTACAAATTCCTTCAGTTTGCCGTAGATTCATCATATTTTAGGTCAGACACTATTTAATACCCCCAGATAGTACTGTCGTTATTATAACCTCTGTAGACCATCCTATCAAGTGTTACAATGTTATAACAGATAATTGTAACTGACTCGATGATTAAATTAGATCATTTCCACAATTTACAACTAATAATTTATTTGAAGATAAATATGGTGAAAATACTTTTTGAACTGTTGTTTGCAAAAAAATTATTAAATAATTAAATAATTAAATAATTAATAATTAAATAATTAAGTAGTCAGTCATTTTTTGACACAAATAAGTGAGTCACTTTGTGTTACGTTTTCTTACATGGATTTTTATTTATACATATTATAATATAATAAAGGGGAACTTATAATAATTTATCTTTGTATTTAAAGAAAATAAATTTCTGAATTTAAGAATACCATAAAATGCTTAACTTTTCTTAAACATTTTTAAAGCCGAAGTGTATATGTAAGATCAATGGATGTAGATAAAATGATCCTTTAAAGTCTTTACTTATGTACTTACAGGTAAACATATCTATTTTGGAGTGTTTTCTTACATGTTCCTTCAGTTTGCCATAGACTCATCAGATTTTAGGTGAGACATTATTTAATACCAGCAGATGGTACTGTCAATATTATAACCTTTGTAGACCATCTTATCATGTGTTACAATATTATATCAGAGAATTGTAATTTACTCAATGATTAAATTAGATCATTTTCACAATTTACAACTAATAATTTAATTGAAGAAAAATTTTGATACAACATTTTTGAACTGTTGCTTGCAAAAAATAAAAACAATTAAATAATTAATAATTAAATAATTAAATAATCAGTCATTCTTTAACAGAAATAAGTGATACACTTTGTGTTACATTTTCGTACATGGATTTTTTTTTTTACTACATATTATAATATAATAAAGGGGAACATATAAATATTTATCTTTGTATTTAAAGAAAATAATTTTATGAATTTAAAAATACATTAATAATATAATATAATAAAGGGGAACATATAAATATTTATCTTTGTACTTAAAGATAATAAATTTATAAATTTAAAAAATACGATAAAATGCTTAATTTCTCTGAAACATTTTTTAATACGAAATGAATATGTCAGATCAATGAATGTAGAGAAAAAGTTCCTTTAAGGTCTTTACTTATGTACATGCATATAAACGTGGCTATTTTGGAATGTTCTCTTTTATATTAATTCAGTTTGTCATAGAGTCATCACATTTTAGGCGAGACATTATTTTATACCACCAGATTGTACTATCGATGTTATAACCTCTGTAGACCATCATATCAGGTGTTACAATATTATAACTGGTAGTTGTAATTTACTCGATGATTAAATTAGATCATTTTCACCATTTACAACTAATAATTTATTTGAAGATAAATTTGGTTAAAAAAATTTTTGAACTGTTGCTTTCAAAATTAAAAATAATTAAATAATAATTAATTAAATAATTAATAATTAAATAATTAATAATTAAATAATTAATAATTAAATAATTAAAATATTAATAATTAAATAGTTAGTCATCTTTTGACACAAATAAGTGAAACACTTTGTGTTACATTTTCATACGTGGATTTTTATTTTTACTACAGATTATAATATAATAAAGGGGAACATATAAAACTTTGACTTTGTACTTAAAGAAAATAAATTTCTGAATTTAAAAATACGATAAAATGCTTAACTCCTCTGAAATATTTTTTAAAGCGAAGTGTGTATGTAAGATCAATGGATGTATATAAAATGGTAATTTAAAGTGTTTACTTGTGTACTTGTAGATAAATGTGTCTAATTTACAGTGTTTTAGTAAATATTCCTCCAGTTTGGTGTAGAGTAATCAGATTTTACGTGAGACATTATTTAATACCCACAGGTAGTACTGTCGATATTATAACCTCTGTAGACCATCCTATTACCTGTTACAATATTATAACAGATAGTTATAATTTACTTAATGATTAAATTAGATCATTCTCATCATTTACAACTAATAATTTATTTGAAGATAAATTTGGTTAAAAGATTTTTTGAACTGTTGTTTTCAAAATAAAAATAATAAAATAATTAAATAATTAAATAGTCAGTTATTTTTTGACACAAATAAGTCTCAAACTTTGTGTTACGTTTTCTAATGTGGATTTTTATTTTTACTACATATTATAATATAATAAACGGGAACATATAAAATTTTATCTTTGTATTTAAAGAAAATAAATTTATGAATTTAAAAATAACATAAAATGCTTAACTTCTCTGAAACATTTTTTAAATCGAAGTGTGTATATAAGATCAATACATGTAAATAAAATGGTTCTTTATAGTCTTTACTTATGTACTTATAGATAAACGTATCTATTATGGAGTGTTTTCTTACAAATTCCTTCAGTTTACCGTAGAGTCATCAGACTTTAGGTGAGACATTATTTAATACCAGCAGAGGTACTGTCGATATAATAACCTTTGTAGACCATCTTATCACGTGTTACACTATTATAACAGTAATTGTAATTTACTCAAAGATTAAATTAGACCATTTTCAAAATTTACAACTAATAATTTATTTGAAGATAAATTTAGATAGAATATTTTTTGAACTGTTGTTTGCAAAAAATAAAAATAATTAAATAATTAAACAGTCAGTCATTTTTTGACACAAATAAGTGAGACACTTTGTGTTACGTTTTCATACGTGGATTTTTATTTTTACTATATATTATAATATAATAAAGGATCATATATAATTTTGTCTTTGTACTTAAAGATAATAAATTTATAAATTTAAAAAATACGATAAGATGCTTAATTTCTCTGAAACATTTTTTAAATCGAAGTGTGTATATAAGATCAATGGATGTAGATAAAATGGTTAGTTAAATTCTTTACTTAAGTACATGTAGATAAACGTGTCTATTTTGGAGTATTTTCTTACAAGTTCCTTCAGTTTGTCATAGAGTCATCAGATTTTAGGTGACACACTATTTAATAAAACCAAATGGTATTGCCGATATTATAACCTCTGTTGACCATCCTATCACGTGTTACAATATTATAACGGATAGTTGTAATTTACTCAATGATTAAATTAGATCATTTTCAAAATTTACAATTGATAATTTATTTGAAGATAAATTTAGATAGAATATTTTTTGAACTGTTGTTTGCAAAAAATAAAAATAATTAAATAATTAAACAGTCAGTCATTTTTTGACACAAATAAGTGAGACACTTTGTGTTACTTTTTCATACGTCGATTTTTATTTTTACTACATATTATAATATAATAAAGGAGAATATATAAAAATTTATCTTTGTATTTAAAGAAAATAAATTTCTAAATTTAAAATTGCTATAAAATGCTTAACTTCTCTGAAACATTTTTAAGACGAAGTGTGTATGTAATATCAATGGATGTAGATAAAAAGGTCCTTTAAAGTCTTTACTTATATACTAATAGACAAACGTATCTATTTTGGAGTGTTTTTTTACAAAGTTAGTTCAGTTCGCCATAGAGACATCACATTTTAGGTGAGACATTATTTAATACTGCCAGATTGTACTGCCGAGATTATAACCTCTATAGACCATCCTATCACGTGTTACAATGTTATAACAGATAATTGTAATTGACTCAATGATTAAATTAGATCATTTTCACAATATACAACGAATAATATTTTAGATGATAAATTTGGTTAAAACATATTAAAAAATAATACGAAAAAATTTAAATAAATTAATAAAAATATATCCTTCTTAAAAGTATAATATAATGGAAATTTAGTCATACCCACTGCCGTTTCCTTGTCCTAAAACACAAAACTGTTGCTATACGTTGTAATATTTAATACTTAATTAATTGAAAATTTTAAACTTTTTAATTTGCTTAATTTCAGCTCTTTGTTTTAAGATTTGTTCCTAATTTCTTACCATTGGTTACCAAATCTATTAAAATAAGTTTTTTTTTTAAATCGAAACACCCAAGTTATAGGACTTATCGAGAAATAATTTTAAAACCATTTTACAAATAAATAATTGCTTTACATGAAATGTAATTAATGTCACTGGAATTAGATACCCAGTTCTCTCTCTATTTATTATAGACATACAAAAAGTATTAAGAAATCAATTTGCATGAAATTAACTGAAATATTTTAAAGAATGTTTTAGATGACTATAATATTCATTCCTTTTTGAAAATTATCCAATTTAAACTGTTTTCATTTGAATATTTTATAAGCGTTAAATTTACTTGTAGCTTTACTGAATTTTCCATTTTAAACGAACATCCATTTCTGTTAAAAATGGGATATTTTAACAGCAACATATACACCCACTCATG
>CM063504.1:63276286-63281286 GCA_032207245.1 Pardosa pseudoannulata
AAATATGTGTAAAATGTTCAAATAACGTCATCGCTACATTTTCTACTTAACTCATATTTCCATCATGCTTGTTAAATTTAGTGGAAGGTTAAATTATTTTAGAATACATTTTTCATATGAATTTGGATAAACGAAATCAGAATGCAAACTAACGTGAAATGAAATATTTAAGACACCAGTGCGTCTAACCTAAATACAGAATAATGATATAGAAATAAAAATATTGGAAAATTATTTCACCATCACAATAAGGTTAAAATATTTTAGCTTTTCATCAAATATCTATACTTTTTTCAAAGTTGAAATTCGGAGATTTACCCAGATGAAGATAACTGTCTTCTTTCTGTTAGTGTTATTAAACAGGAAGAGAAAAGTTAATGTTTAACTTTCTTACTAATGCATTCAAAGAAAAATTGCTGCTAAAATCTTAATATCGAAAAAAATAGTCTCACCTCTCAATTTTTCTTTTTAAAATGGATATAATCACCACTCCTAAGAAGTACAAAATGATAAAAAAAGAAACATGTAGATATTTTTACTTTGAAGCGTCTTCCAAACTGAAAAAAGTATTTTCTTATCGATTACTTATAAAACTACCTTTTTAGTATGGGTTTTTCTTTAATAATTAATAAAAAGTCGGTGTGTTATCCTTTTTGCTAGAAAATAATTTGAATAGTTGCATTAATATGTGCTCGAGTTTCAAGTAAAAATAGTGTAAGAGAAATATAGTCGGATATATGTGTTCTGGGTGGATATATGTCTCGTATATATGTGTTCTCATAGAAATTTCCCATGTCTTTTACACTAGATTTACGGATGTTGGTCATATACCTATTTTTACTGAAGTGAGCCAATTTGACTCATACAAGAAAATTGAAGTTTTTTGCAAAGGAAATAGTTCGAAATTAATTTAAATCAAATGTTAATTATCAAAAAATTCATTTTTTATCTATAAAATCTGTTTTTTAAACACATTTTCCGCAAGCATTTCTATTACATTTAGCATAATGGTATCTACATCTGTTTCTTTTGCATGATTGTTGAACTTGACAAGTCTTTCGTGTGTCAGTAGTATGAATTTCTGTCATTGTAGTGGTTATTACTTCTTCTCTATACTTACTTCTTATCTATTCATCCAATTGGAAAATGAAATCTTTTTGTGAAACATTTACTTGAGTTGTCTCTTTATACAGAACAGTTAAACCATTATATGTGTCAAATTGGCTCACAACCTTGAAAATAAGTATACCACATTTGATAATGCGAAATGAAGAGGGTCTGTGGGGAAGAGAAATTAAAGTTTACATATATTTTATTACTTAACTAAAAACCAACATATGTTTTTGAAATGTGATTTTAAAGTTATATATATATATATATATATATATATATATATATATATATATATATATATATATATATATATATATATATATATATATATATATATATATAGTGATCAAATTTTTAATTAGTCAAATTGGCTCGGTCAGTAAATCTAGTGTTAAGTAACTGTTTGAAACTGAAAATACAATTGTAACTTTTATTAAAAAAGGTGTAATTTAAGTCTCCTAAACTGTGAATAGGTGATATATTTCATGAGCTAAAATGTAATTTATGGTATCTTATTTTTCATAAAAAGGCTAGTTTTACACATCTCACCCTAATGTCATTCAAATGTATTTGCAAAAGAGTTTTGTATTTGAGATGATTTTAAAGTGTACCTGCCGCTAGGTACAAATAATTCAAGTGTATTTTTATAATTATCTTCGAAGAACTGTAGTTTGTAATTAATCCATTTGCCCTCAGAGGAACTGTCATCCTTAGAAGAATTTTTCAAGACGTTTTCAGAAAAGGATGGCATAAGTGCTGTCATATTCGCGTAATGCGTTGAAATAATGAAATCTTGACATCTCCAATATTATTTACTGATTTGAGTTTAGAAAATACTAAAGCATGACAGTTAATGAGAAAGTTTAGCCTCAAAACTTAAAAACTAATGCATTAAAGTTTTCTGAGAATACTTTACTTACATCAGAATTAAAGCACTCCTTATCAGAGTCTATGAACTCGCCTGGATGACGTGGAAGGCACGTGATCAGGTGGAAGTGGTATTTAACTTCTGCTGAAGAGTCTGAAGAATCATTCTTTTACTTACTTCTGTGTGTGATGGGAAAGTCTGCGGATCTAAGCGATTTTGATAGAGAACAGATTGCAATGGCTCGAAGGCTCGGAACAAGTATTTCCGAAATTGCAAGACTCGTGGGTTGTTCGTGATCTACAGTTGTTAGTAATTATGCAAAGTTAATGAATGACGGTGAAACCAGCAGTAGACGACATGGTGTTGGACGCCCACACGCTATCATAGAAAAAGGTCGTCGGAGACTGTTTCGCACGGTGAAGCTAAACCGGAGCCAGATAGGGGCTCAGCTGACAACCTAATACAATGCAGGGCCAAGAAGAATAGTATCGGAACACACTTTTCAGCTGACAGTGTTGGATATGGGGATACGCAGAAAACGTTCCACTCGTGTGCCTTTGCTGCCAAAGCGCTATCGCCAACTGCGCCTACGCTGGTCCCCGGAACATCGCGACTGGTCCATGGTGCAGTGGGAGAGAGTTGCCTGGTCAGATGAATCATGTTTTGTCGTTCATCACGCTGATGGCCGTGCCAAGATACGCCCTCTTCTAAGCGAACAGATGATCAATTTGCACAAATTGTAACGTCGAATTCCGGCAATCTAAAACTGCACCTTTTTTCGGCTTAAGCGCATAATTTACTGCTTCCGATAACGATAAAATTTTTATTTTCTTTTTATGAATGCTATGACCAGTGCAAGAAATCGTGAATTCTTAATTCTTATGACGTGGTAATTTTGGTCGAAATTTAATTGCAAATTGAACTGAGATGATGTTTTGATAAATTTTGCTGAGTGAGGTTTTGGTTTTAAAGAACTGCTCTGCTGAACTTTTTTCTTTTTCTCTTTAAAATGCGCAACAGCCCCTAGGGGGCCAAGGCTTACGGTGCCAATCTCCGTTTGCGTGACCAAAGGCCCTGGGGTGCGAAGTTCCGGTTAGGTGGTCAATCTTACGAGGAACCCCCAGTGTTTAGTTTCCAAGCATGCTTGGTCCTCAATTTTTCTACCCACTGAAGGGATGAAAGGCTGGGGCAACCTTGCCCAGCCCGGGGATCGAACCTTGGACCTGTGTCGTGGGAGCGCGAAGCGCTACCCCAACACCATTGGGTTTACGTTCTGCTGATTACGAGCTTATTAATTTCTTACAGTTAACTAGGTTTGTATTTAGTCTATTTTTTTAATTTTGCTTTTTATTGAGTTGCATGTTAAAAAAAAGTTTTGAAATTCACAAACCAAATCAATATACTGGAAAATTAACTGATATTGTACACAGTACCAAATTGAAACATTTTTAACAACAAACTGATTTTCAATTGAAGTAAAGCTATAGTAAAATTAGTTGTCAAATTTATGTGAAAATTTTCTTTTGTTTTTTCATTTGGGGGATGGAGAAACAAAAATATTAAGTTAAAAGAAATTATGTTAAAACAAAAGAAAAATTTTAAACTGTTATTTGAACACTGCTTATGTTTTATGAAAAAAAAATAAATGGAAAAAAAATTTTGTGATGATTATGAAATATTTGAAACTGTACTGTGATTTATTGTGAAGAGTTTTGGTATTGAGAGTGATGATATTTTTGTATAACTCATTTTGTTTTATATTGTGTTTTTCGGAAACATTTTTGTCGAAATTAGCCCATTCAAAATTCAAAATTTCGCGTCGGATCCCTGTCAGCAGTTGAATTAGAGAGAGAGAGAGCTCTACAAATTTTTATTGTTGACTTTTGATTAATCTGAACCTCGTTTGGGGGGGTTTTCATGAAAGCGCGACATGAAACCCCACCTCATATGATGTGTGTTGATCTATATTTTTGCTCTTCTTGGGGAAATTTATGGATTAATATCACAATTGCCCCTCTTATTTCTCATAATTTTTTTTATTTTAAATTTTTTCACTTCCATACTCAGAAGATTTGCTTCTGAGGATTCAGTCTTGACATGTGTACTTGAGAGTCAAAAGTACCTTGCACTCCCCTGTTTTGACTTTAAACCTTCTTCTTGATGTTACACAAACACAAACAACACACACTTGTTGAATCCAAATGTTACACTTTTATACATTTTGTATTACATCGTACTTAAAATGTTGTTTTCAGAATGCTACATGATGAGTTGAAGACTCATTGTGAATTATTATGATTTTTGAGATATGATATATATTTTTTTTTTCAGAATAATGTGAGTAATTATTACAATTGTGCTAAATGTGATTTGATATTGAGATAACAAATATAGGTAGTGATTATATTGTGATAAATTTTGATTTTGAGATGATGTTGAATTAATCAAACCTGATGATGTGAAAAACATCAGGAAAAAATGATTGAATTAAGGGATGAAATGTTAAGATGTTATGTTATGATTTAATTAAAAACATATGCGATTGTGTACTTGGATTTAATATAATATAATAATAATGTTATGAAAATTTAAGGCTGAACAAAACATGTTATATCTCGAGATGGTTACAATAATAAGGTAAATCTCCTGAGAAAAAATCAATGAATAATAATGCCTGAGACTGTGTAGACAGTGAGTAATAACAGAATTATGTTCACTTGAAGACATAAATGAAAGTAGTACACTAAGACTGTTCAATAGCAATTTGTACAACAAACTGAAACAGGAATCAGTGTAAAAAGTTTTCCAGCTGGTTGGTTATTCATAATATATTATATTGAGTGATATTTTGATTTGTTAATTATTTTATTTTATCTGTGTTTTTTTTTTTTTTTTAACTCTACAATAGTTTTGTTCTTTTCATCATTTCAATATAATCTATTATTTACTGGCATCCTGACAATAATACAATAATTAAAAAAAATATTTCAATGTGTATTATTTTATGTACTTAGTTCCT
>CM063504.1:63286286-63291286 GCA_032207245.1 Pardosa pseudoannulata
AAAGCAAAACGTATATACTCATTAAAAAATTGAAAAGACTTACAAAAAGTTATTAGAAATGAAGTCTTGTGTGATAAATTACGGAACAAGGCTCGATGAAAAGTTCTACCTCGCAATCCTTGCACCAAATTCGAGTTTCTTTTCAGATTTTTCGTTCTACCTTCAGTTTTTTAAAAACAGACAGCACACTATCTACGAGGCTCTTTCTTGATGAGATTTCGGTGCATATGGCTAGTAAAGTGTCGAGCTGATACTCTCATGGGTCTATTTGTCTCTTGTACTATTGGCCTCTTTTCCTATATTTGCAATATAACCTCGTCAAAATAAAGTTCAAAATAGATCAAAGCAGTTGCAATATTTGTCATAGTTGAATATAGTGCGGGATTTCCAAGGAAAGGAAATGAAGCAGGAGCTGATGGATTATTTTGCATATCAATTTTGTTCCACTGTCGAACATTTTAAATAGAAAATAAATTTTCAGATTCATCACTATCCGGGAGGAATCTAAGAAATTCTCATCCAGTTTCGCTATAACTATCTTCAATATACTTTAAATGATAATCAGAAGTGCTATCTGTGGTGGAAATATCATCAGGAGTATAGGTTATATTACTCGCGAAAAGCTTCCTGACAGATATCTTTCCGCTATGAACATCTCGTTCAAAATGCTAAAAAAATATTCTATATTTCGCAGAAATGTGGACAATTAAAGCCATCTGCTAGTTTAAAGCTAAATAAACGATTAAAAATCACAGAACGTCCAAAATGAAAGAATAAACGGGGAAAGAGAGGGGTTGCACAGTTAAATAGAGGGCTAATAGGCATGCCCGCTGAAATCTCGGGTTGCGCAAATTTTGCTACCTCTATGTTGCCCGTGGAAATAGCGGGATGCGCAGTGAGAGGGTTAATCAAAGTTTTACAGCATATTAATCATAACGATTTAAAAAATTAACTTATATATTTATAATCTTGTTAACAGTAATAATTTTCTAATAAGAAAAATCGATATCATTGACACCCATGTACTTGAAATATTGTTGTATTGCTAAGGACATTTTTTAGCTTTTGTTTTCATTACTTTATTTTTAACCACATGTAATTTAAGAATGGTATTTGACTTACATAATACTGAAGTTTCTTGCAATAGTAAATTGATATTACCATCATAATGATCGTTTACATGTTCATCCTTCTCCTTTTATTACGTAAGCTGCACATTTATTCGTATGCAGCTGATTACAACATTAAAATTTTAGCGGTAGCACAAAACATTATTCTCCCGGAAATTACTAATACTCCATGCTACTTAAAAAATGTTATTCAAAACTAACCTATAATTCCTATCTTATATCAAAATTTTAACTAAATCTATCCAATAAAGTTTATAAAAAGTTACACAAAGACCTTATTAATAAACTAGTGATTATGATTAGACTGATGCCTCTAATAAAAAGAGGATAACGGCCATTCATGTTTAAGAAATTTAGATTTTTGTGGGTTAGAAAATATTAAAACCTAAACAATTACCAAAAAAAAGGTATAAAATCACGAAAAAATGTAAAAAAAATTATAAAAAAATGAAATAGATAAAAAATTATTGAATATAAAATGGCCATATCATTCACTTTTCACATCCTCTCCTCATGTGTGACTGGAATTATTCCTATTGGTCGACATTCTCCTTTCTCTTTGGTTGTTCTGAGCCTGGTTCAATCTTAAGACGACAGTGGACCTTTGGAGCGAACATTTTTCTTTTAAATGAATTTACTTGAAAGTTGATTATGTTATCAGTAGTATTGATATATAAATATTTTAAAAATTTGAAGGCAAAATATTAATTAATTTTTTAGTTATTAATTATTAATTGTTTCATAATTAACTTAATTTAAAATGCTCCAGGAGCATCAATTTTGCATAAAATTTGATAAAAAAAATTTTTAAAGTATACCTTATAGACTTTACAAAAAATTTAGTTGTTTCCATAAATATTCATAGAAAATATAAAGAGAAAAAAATATGTATTATGATGATACCCATATTTTGCAGAATAAACAGCTATAGCCGTTAATTAAAATGCCTAACTAACATATTATATGCTTCAAAACATACCCATTTCAACTAGACTTTATTTTATAAACTCTAACATAAATAATACTACAATTTCAGAGACAATGATCTATTTTCAATGCGCCAGGAGTACTTTAAACATTTGTAATACATGAAAATTCTACTTCTGAGTAAACAGCATTTGAAATTATCATTGCTATAAATCATAAATATTAATTATTAAATACTACATAAGAGATGAATATTACTTAACTGAGATCTATTATATTTCACATTAAAAATTAAATAAGTGAAAACTGTAAGAAAATAATATTTTGTCAAAACAAAATCAGCCGTTATTGAACCAGATACCTTGGTAATAACGCTTTACTTTGCCTGCTCAAAAATTGAATGCTGCCGTTTATAACTTTTTAGATTTTTATAACTTTATACCAAGTTAAAGAACTTTATATTTATGTAATAAATAATGTTTAATTTATTTTAAATTAGTATATTTCCCCGCCACCCAAGTGGGGTAAGACTCTTAGGCAAGTTTATTTTAGTGTGGTTTCCCCCAGAGTCCTAATCCACAAGTCTAAATTTAATTAAAACAACCCAGGACCATAAGTAGTGTCTTCGTGCTTCTCTTTTTTAGAATTTAAAACTTTTATCTTTAATCTTTTTGAAAATGCTGGCTTTGATTCTGAATATCGCAGAACGTTTTGCTTATTTCTGCGTTTGTTTTTCCTTTCATCAGTGAATATAGAATCTGCATTACTTTGTACATTTTTATAGAAATAAGGGATTCTATTTAAGGATTCTATACACCCAAGATTGTATTCACTGACAGCTAAAGTCACTGCCAGTTCTAATCGTTGTTTGGACACACAGAGATACAGAGATACAACGTTGCAGAAGGTCATCTAATGACAACCTTTGATACACTGGCAAGATCTTTGCAACCACATTCTATTCCAAAGGGGTCTTCATTAAATCATGGGTTCTTGGAGTTTCACCAATAGCTATTACTCGTTGATAAAAACACCACGAGGAGATGCCAGTAGGACACTTCGCATGATTCGGTTTTCTGTCCATTGACATGCAGTGATATAATGTGGCAAATACTGAGGTTTTCATTTTTTCCACATCCAATGCATTATCTTTTATAGCTTTCATATAAAAGTTTTGGAATTTGGTAATAGTTTCATCTTTTGAATTCTCTTTTTTGCGACGACTAATTGTGACACCTTTTCTCTCCACTCTTTAACTTTATTCCTCAAGGCAGTTCCCAATCTTTTAGATATGTGATTAACACATTCTTATTTTGTAATGGTTTTTCTGCCCCATACACATTTGCTTCTAAAAGATGCTAAGTTTTTGCATCTCCATCAGAAAGCACTGTTGTGTATCGCATTTTATTTTTCATAATTGAGCGTTTCCACAAAATAAGTGCTTCACACATCTCCATACTTCCTGATGAACCGTCTAAATTTTTTTGACAATTTGGTTTGTGGCCATTCTGCCAAATTATAAATTCCACACTTTTACTTTGTAGGTCATGAGTAGCTAACACACAATCAGGGCAGAGATAATTTCGTAGTCCACAACAAGTCCTGTAGCTACGTCAATAACAGCATCAATGCCATATAAAGAGGTATGTCCCCTTTTCTGAAAAGTGCTATCATATGATACAGTTATAGCTATGATAGAGTCCTCATCTACAGTCGACTGCTCTTCAAAATGGCTTTAAGCACCATTTCTCTAGTTGCTTGCAGAAACTCATCTTTTACGGGTTCATTTCTGCTTGACAATACCTCCAAACATTTAGCAAATGTTTTTTACCCATCCCTGGCTTTCCCAGTATCATGGAAAAAGATTCCTGGGCAGAATGACCTTTACCAATGTCAAGAAATGCATTCACAATATTTTTATTGATGGTAAATTTTTTAGAAGCTATTTCTCTAGAACTTGAGAATTTTTTAACATAAATGTGTCCACATTCAGAGCAAAACAGTTCTAAGCTTTTAGAAAATCCGTATGCCTTCTCGGATGAAAGATTCAAACAGATGATAGAATTGCATTCACTGCAAGGGATTGAAACAGGCCAAGGATGTTTTCAATTATAGTTTTTTCTTTTAGGGAACAGCTCTCACTTACAGTCTCCGTTATAATGTCTGTCTGTGTACACCTCTCCTTTTAATTACAATTTGTATTCTATCTAACACATTCAAATTCAGTAGTATGTGTATAAACTCTGAGGCCATGATTTAAAAACAATTAACTATAAAATGTTGACATTTCATATTCAGGACTATTATAACATCGAGATATACTTCTTTAGATATACTTTCGAGATGTACTATATTAAAGTAAATGATAATATATATTATGACTACATTCTGCACCCTATATAACAAAGAATTGCGATATGCAATTGCATTGCTTTGGGGCATAACTCAAACATGATTAGCGATAGAATATTAAAATATTACATTGAATGTCTTATAAAGTCTAACTGTGCCCTCCTCCCTTTTGATTGCTATGTGTACTTTTTATTGTAAATGACCTTATCATAATAGTGATTAACGCCACTTATTTGCAACAACAAAAGTCAAAAGTATACAAGTGTCATATACAAGGGTAATAATGTTCTTTGAATATATAAAACAATGCTTTTTCAGACAGAAAATATAAAAATCTATTCCTCTCGAGGAGAATAACTTTTAGTGTTTAATGCTCATTACTGACTGGTAAGAAGTCTTGTAACCACATAATCTTTCGAAATAGAGGAAAGAATTTTTGAACACTAACTATTATACATGTTATTGTATTGTATTGTATTGTGTATTACACTAACTAATGTACTATATTGATTTTATTCTTACTGTAAAAGAAGAACAGTAAATATATACATGAATGTGCACGTGCTAAGAGTCTATATTTTAACGCATTTC
>CM063504.1:63293786-63300322 GCA_032207245.1 Pardosa pseudoannulata
ACTGGTATTTGACTTACCTAATACTAAATTTTCTTGCAATAATAAATTAGTATTAGCAATAAAATTCTCGTTTATATGTCCTTCCTTGACCTTTTATTAAGTACGCTGTACTATTGTGGTCGTATGCAGCTGATTACAACATTAAAACTCTAACAGTAGCACAAAACATTATTCTCCGGTAAAATACTAACACTTCATGGTACTTTAAAAATGATATTCAAAATTTACATAAAATTCCTTTCTGATATCAAAATTGTAACTAAATCTATAAAATAAACTTAATAAAAACTTACGCAAAGACCTTAATAATAAACTAGTGATTTCGATTAGACCGATAAAGCCTATGAATAAAATGAGGATAAAGCCCATTCATTATTAAGAAAGCTTAAGTTTGCTTAAGTTTTGTGGGTTAAAAAATATTAAAATCTAAAAAATTACCACAAAATATATAAAGTCATGAAAAAATGTAAGACAAATTTTAAAAAAAAATTTAAAAAAATGAAGTATATATAAAATTATCGAATGTAAAATGACCATATAACTCATTATTCACATTCTCTCCTCATATGCAACTTGAATTATTCTTATTGGTCGAGATTCACTATCCCATTGCTTGTTCTGAGTCCGTCTCAATCTTAAAGGGCCGAACTCTGGCCGATTGGTTAGGGCGCTGATCGTCGGTACCGGAGTGCGTGGGTTTGAATCCCACTATGCCATGGATGTTCGTAGCCGTTCGGATTCGGGTTTAAGCAGTAGGTCCCGGTCTCATTAGCCCTCGTGTGCAAAACAGTAGACCGTAGCGCTCCAAACCAAACCAATCCTAAAGAAAAACGAAACCACTCACTCGCTCTCTCATGATTACCTGACGTAAACGGATCTCTTCGGCTACAAAAGTACTAACCCTAAACTCTTTCCTCTGAAACTATTTTCTGTCATGAACTCACAAATCCATCATTATGTATCCTCTTAATTACCTGTTTCGTTATTACAACACCTTGTTTCCTTCTATTAATGCTCTCTGAAAAGCTCTCTGAAAAAATTAACATGCTAGGATCACATAATATTGTTGCATCATGACGTCATGAAAATACTGAAGCTGTCCCGAAAAACAGAGAAGATAATTAAATTCAAGTCTCCTACGAAAATTTAGAAACTTGGTTTCACCCTTTTCCAAATATGTTAAGTTTAAGAAAACTAAAAGTAGTTCAATAATATAAAATTTTCTTGGAATTTCAGCATATTTCACAGACATACAAAGTTTATAATAAGTAAAAGATCATTAGATTTTGTGTTAAACTCGAATACAAGTCCAGAATATTGACTTTAGAAAAAATATGACTTTCTCTAAACCCAAATGTTTACATGTATATTATTTAATTTTTTTCCCCGAGTGAGTTTATAGAAGTTTCTTTGCAACATATCTATGTGCGTAGAGTGAAACTTTAATTTTGAAACGATAATATCCATTTTAACTATTCCAGAACTAGATCTGTCATATTTCTTCTTGACGTATGTATGTGTCAAGCATACTCCAAAAATGATTATCGGTGGAATATCAAAAATTCTGTCCTTTATAATGCCTGTTTGTGTACACCTCTCCTTTTAATTATAATTTGTATTCTATCTAACATATTCAAATTCAGTAGTATGTGTATAAACTCTGAGGGCATCATTTAAAAACAATTAACTGTAATATGTTGACATTTCATATTCAGGACTATTATAACATCGAGATATACTTCTTTAGATATACTTTCGAGATATACTATATTACAATACATGCTAATATATATTATGACTACATTCTGAACCCTATATAACAAAGAATTGCGATATGCAATTGTAGTGCTTTGGGGCATAACTCAAACACGATTAGCGGTAAAATATTAATATATTACATTGATTCTCTTATAAAGTCTAGCTGTTCCCTCCTCCCTTTTGATTGCTATGTGTACTGTTTATTGTAAATGACATTATCATAATAGTGATTAACGCCACTTATCTGCAACTAACGAATGTCAAAAGTACACAAGTGTCATATGCAAGTGTAATAATGTTTTTTGAATTGTTTTATAGCATTGCTTGCAAAAATGTTTTATATAAAACATGTTTGAAGCATTGTTTTATATAAAACAATGCTTTTTTAGATAGAAAATCTAAAAATCTATTCTTCCAGAGGAGAATAATTTTTAGGATGTAATGCTTATTACTGACTGGTAAGAAGTCTTGCCCACAAAATCCTTCAAAATAGAGGAAATAATTTTTGAACACTAACTAATTATTATATATGTTATTGTATTGTATTGTATTGTGTATTACACTAACTAATGTACTATATTAATTTTATTCTTACTGTAAAAGAAGAACAGTAAATATATACATGATAGTACACGTGCTAAGAGTCTATATTTTAAAGCATTTCTGAATATTTAAACTCTCAATATTAATGTCAAAATATGCTTAAAACTTAAGAGCGAGGGTTTACAATTATTTCCATTCAACAGATTATCTACAGCTTCCCAATTATTCTTTGTAGGAAAGAAATATTTTATATAAAATGCGAAAATAATTACTGGACATTTAACATATTTTTATCCCGCTATTCTCTCCTTTTTTTTTAAACTTTCCTGCAGTATTACTCAGAGAGATATATTCTTAATGTCACTTTCTGTAACTGTCAAAATTTTACAAATGGATATTTAATCATTAATCATGAATAATTAGTATTCTAATTACTTAATTTAGAACTACGATTTCGGTACGTATTTTCTTCTTGCTAATGATTACGACTCTGTAATAATGGGAAATTCATATCCTAATGAGTCTGCATAAAAATAAAATAAATTCAAAGTGACCGTTTAAAGGAAAGCAAATCTAAAGTATGGATTTAATCTTTATAATAATAACAGATCTGAGCGAATTCGACCATGACTTAGTAAAATACTTAGTAAAAGTATTTTATCGCAAAAGTATTCAAACTTTTTTTTAGTTACAAGCTTATTTAATTTATTATAAATTATTAATAAAAAATTATTGAAAACTGTTATATATATATATATATATATATATATATATATATATATATATATATATATATATATATATATATATATATATATATATATATATATATATATATATATATATATATATATATATACATATATACATATATATACATATATATATATATATATACATATATATATATATATATATATATATATATATATACATATATACATATATATATATATATATATATATATATATATATATATTTATATATATATATATATATATATATACATATATATATATATATATATATATATATATATATATATATATATATATATATATATATATAATATATATATATATATATATATATATATATATATATATATATATATATATATATATATATATATATATATATATATATATATATATATATATATATATATATAATATATATATATATATATATATATATATATATATACATATATATATATATACATATATATATATATATATATATATATACATATATATATATACATATATATATATATATATATATATATATATATATTTATATATATATATACATATATATATATATACATATATATATATATATATATATATATATATATATATATATATATATACATATATACATATATACATATATATATATATATATACATATATATATATATATATATATATATATATACATATATATATATATATATATATATATATATATATATATATATATATATATATATATATATATATATATATATACATATATATATATATACATATATATATATATATATATATATATATATATATATATATATATATATATATATATATATATATATATATATATATATATATATATATATATATATATATATGTGTGTGTGTGTGTGTGTATGTATGTACAACTCTTCTGTAGTTGTGTATGTAATTAAGTTGAGTCGAGAGGGGTTTAGATTCACAATTTGATCCGATAGAAAATATGTTTTACTAAAATTCCAAAATTGTGCACTTATTGAGCACTTGTCAGAGCAACGAGAAGCTCCAGGATCGAGTCACCGTTAGGTGACTCGATACTGGGGCTATGTGGCTATGTGGGAATATTAATTTAATCTAATTGCGTGTATATTTCTGTTTGTTCAAGAACATGCTTTATTTTCTAGAACGGTGTTCTAGAATATTCGATTAATATATAAAAGAGCAAGTATCTCAGATTATGAGTCCGTTCTGTATTCTGTCAACTAAGGAGTTAAGTGCTTAATAAAAAGCTTTTTGTTTCTGCTATCTAACTTTCGCTTCTATTATACGTTGTGCAAGTTCGTAAGGTGTAGTGTTGAAGTGAATAACTTACTTGATTTTCCATGAATTATTTCAACAATCAACATAACTTTCAACGTTATAATTTGTGTTAATTTTATAACACATTTTCTAAAACTATTATCAATTTATAATTTTCCAAAATTTCATCAATGCTAAAACAAATAAATAAATGTCAAAAATAAAATTTGGTATAGATCTTAAAATAATTATTCAGTATGTCGAGTTTATCAGTTTTATTTTATTTATCAGATTTTATTTAACTGTTTACTAATATTAACATGAAAGGATTTTTTATAAAATTGATATTTGCTATGAAAAGGATATACGTTTTTTGTTTCTTGCTATTATTTAAGACATTTTTAAGTTTATGCTAAAGAAATTTAAATTTAGAGTATACAGATGTACTCACGTGCACTAAACATAAATTCATTTACCCCTAAAACTAGCTTATTAACACATTAAAGTTAAAAAATGAAGTATTAAATATCTATTGTTTTCTCTAAATTTTAAATTTATAGTAAAATTTCTGGTTATAAGAAATGCAACTCTAATAAGGAATTACGCAATTAAACTGATAACCATCGGCTTTTCTTAAAGAGGATTTTGTAAGATTTGGTAACACCTGGTCCATTACAAGTGTATTGCTGTCTGATTCGTGAAGTTTTGGTATCATGGACGATCTTACCTGCTGCTAATTGAAGGTAATCTTAACATCTACTGATGCATTTTTGAAGTGCTGGTATGGTCTTTCCTTTCCTTCAAGACACATCTGGAGTTGCCTTTGAACAGGTAAATACACTCCGACATGTTCCAGAGATTGGTGGAGATTGTTTTTCAACAAAACACATACAGGATTTCCCTTGGCTCTCTTATTGTAAATGTAAACAAACTGTCTTTTTTAATCCTTGCAGGAGCAGGTAGGAGCCTAGAACATGGACAGGACTGAGAGAGCCCCCCCCCCACAAAGTATTACTCACTATTACCAATATGCTTGTAACTGGGATCATTTCCAGATAGCGTAGCCTAATGTAGTTTGTATTATTTTGATTTCTATTATTATTATTATTATTATTGTTTATTTTTATATTATTATTTTTTTTCATAATTTCTTTCTTTTGCAACTTGTAATTTTCATTGTTTATTTTTAAATAAAGTTAATCGCTATGGTTAGGTGAATGTTGGGCGATTTGTGTTCCCGGGATTGCTCTCAATGCCTGCGCCACCTCTTCGGGAGGTTGGCTGCAACTCGCAGAGTGTTACAAGTTACGTCACCTAATGAACAAGTATCAGATTTAGTACCCTGTGTTCTACCTGGTAATTCTACTTCTACAGCGGTCTCCAGGGACACTTCTCCTTTAGTAGTGTAAGGTCTTCACGAATCCGGAGTGTCTGAGTATCTTTCTCTCTGCGTCTTCCCTGGTAGACCAGAACTTGCCTCTGTAGTGATTGTTCCTTACTGGGATTGACCACATTAACCCCTTACCAGATTTGCCCGTACACCGTATGGACACAGCTTTCGGACCTTTACTGATTTACCCGTACGCCATAAGGGCAATCTGAATTATAATTCGCTTGCACTGTTTCGGCCGCATTTTTTCCAATTTTAGTAACAAATTATTCGTATAGTTGGCGATAGTTGTCCAGTAAATGAAGTTTGCAGTTTATTGTATTTTCTAATCTGACTGGTTCAAAAGCGCGGGTTTTTCAGCATGTTTTGTGTCAGAAGACGAATTGTTATATTTTAGTGTATAGCTTTCTGGTTATATTTTACTAACCGCCTGATAATTTTATTGATATAAGAGTTAAATGGTATATTTTTAATTTTAAATAATGGATAATTCAGAGTGTATGGAGTTAATTCTTGTGATTCGAACTATGACTCGGAATCAGAAACTGACTTATCTGTAAATGGTCTTAGCGAAAGTTTACTAGGTGACCTGGATAGTAATGGCTCTGATAGTAGTACAGATAGAATTAGTCAAGCAAGATATTTTTTTGAAATTAATTGTGCTAATCATTCGGATCAGCCTCCTAGATTTGCTCTCACTGGAATTCCAAAAATTAACTTGGCTATCGATGAAACTACAGGTAAACTTCAGTTCTATGATGCTTTCATAGAAAGAAAAAAGTTGTAATAAATGCTTAAAAATATT
>CM063504.1:63300422-63302922 GCA_032207245.1 Pardosa pseudoannulata
ACTTCAGTTCTATGATGCTTTCATAGAAAGAAAAAAGTTGTAATAAATGCTTAAAAATATTAGAAATTTTAATTTTAATAACATATCTTTACTTCAAAATGTAAAATGAGCAAAAAATTACAATAAAAAATGTGACATTTTTTTGACCGGATTCTGGAAAAAAAATGAAACTGTCAAAGGGTTAAACTTCGAACCATAACAGGCCTCGCGTAGGTCAGCTGCAACTCTATAGCTGTGGTGGTTGCTGTCGTGGTGACTGGTCATTCAGTTTGTCAACTGCTGTATGGGCATATAGCCTGGGTCAGTGTAAGAATTCCCATAGTCCTGCAGCTTGAAGAGAGGAACTTATGAAAATCAAACAATATGAAAATCTCTCCCTCAAGCAGACATTTAAAATCTCTTTGTCTCCATGCTACGTCGAATAGCAGAAGTTATTGCAGCTCGTTTCGCCTACACCAGTTACTGATTTTAGACACTGGTTTCAGAGTGATTTTTTTCCTTTGAAAATCTAATAATTTATTTATACAAATAGAAGTCACTTTTTTATTAAATTTTAATTTCTTGTAACAATTCACTAATAGTTTATCCACGGCTGAAAAATTGCTAGATATTAAAGATTTAAAATTAATTTATTATCCTTTAAAATATTTATTATACTAGTACCAATGTAATTGGAGTTCAAAGGGAATTTAAGTTTCTAAAATAATATATAGAAATACATATAACATAAGTTAGCATATATGTCTTCTGTTTAGTTAATTTTACGCTTTCTAAATGTATTACCTGAAAATGCAAAATTGATCTTATTTTAATATAATATTATATTTTAAGTAAAATGTTTTAAATTAAACACGTTAGAATTTTATTGAAGGCAAACTGAATTTTTCACTATGTAGTAAGGAATTAAACTTTTATAATTAAATTCGATAAGCTTATCAGGTAGTATGTCCTATTGGGAACAAATTCGTAATATTTATCGATGAGAAAAATGATATAAATGAAATGTATTAAGTGTTATATCCACATTTTTATAGTGAATATTATTGAGAGAAATAACATATGGTGAATATTATAATTTGATCAAACATAGTGTTCCTAGTTTTACCTTGTATACGTATTTATACCTTACCTTTTAAAATAAATGAATTAAATAGCATTAACTCAGATATACATTTTATGTAAGTTTATATATGAATATAGTTTTATTCTATGTTAATAGTTTTAGATGCATATTAAAGATTTAGATACTAGTTATTAATTTTTAAAGTACTGGAAAATAGTAAGAGCAAACAGTGTTTTACATATTAATAAAAAATAAAATTGACAGTACTTAAAGAATTTTAATATGTTATATCGTTAATATTGCATAATTTAGAGGTATAATCAACGTTAATTACATCTATTTAGATATAGTGTTATTATTTATGAGTTACTCTCTTAAAATTCAATGAATAATGATTAATGGTGAATTATATACTTTTTTATAACACTTAAAACCTATCATACTGAAATCAATATTTAACAGCTGCATAAATAACTTCTTGCGGCTTCCAAAGAAAAATAAATACCGATTCTTGAATTAAATAATAGTATCTCTACGAGTTAGGGATTATAGTAAATAACTAATAGTTTTTTAACGTTCTAAATTCAATCCTTACAACATTTGTAATGGCGTCGAGCGGTCGCGCTGTCTCTATTATGGTCGTCAGTCACACCCTAGTCATTTGGGTACGTCTTCGCATGGTTTTCTTGGAGAGCCGCAGAGCTTGATGTTAAATAATCAGAGCCATGGATGTTTCAAACTTAACAAGGTTGATTTATTAAAACAATGAAAAAGTCATTTAAAGAAAAAATAAACTTAATGCACTAGCAACCTTTCATCCAGAGAGGAAATCACTCTAGATCAACTTACTCTCTCAGAGTTCAACGAGGAGTCGCTAACGCTTCTTTCTTTCCAAAACATGAAACCTCGGTTTTAGAGGAGGTTAACCCTCCCTTTTTTTTACCCTTGACCTTGCGGTAGCCAAAGCGTCCTTGACACCTGGCCGACTCGGTCATACAAAGCACAATTCCTTTTTCTCTATCGTTGCGTTGACAGAAGACACGCTTGACACCTCCAATTTTCCAATTGTCCACCTTTTGCAATAATGTCTTACAATGAACAAAAGTTTGCTCTATCAAACGCTCGTCTAGACCATCGACAGAGACAGACGTGACTCTTACAATTTTTTACTTCAAAAACCAGTTGATTTTAATATTATTATCACCATGATAATTTTATAAAGATTTTAAGACTGAAAAAGTAATATATATCCAAGAAAAAACATATTACACATTGGAAAGAAATATTACCTGCAGAGACGACTGTACTAAATGCATATACATACATGCTACAAAGTGGAAGTTTTAAGCAAATTTTCTCACTGTCATTAAAACTAAAGGTCTATTTAATGGTTTAATAATATTTGCTCAGGGAAATTTAATTATCCTGATGCCTTTA
>CM063504.1:63307922-63312922 GCA_032207245.1 Pardosa pseudoannulata
AACATTTTCGTGCTATGATTTTCTATGATTTTACAGCAATATTAAATCAAGAAGAATGTTTTCAACGGTTACTGTTGGCTTTAGGTGATGAATCTCTAGCTCGCGCTACTATATTCAGTTGGTTGAAAAAATTTAGCAGAGGTCGCAATTTTCTTGATGAAGAACACACAAGAAGGCCGCATTTGGCAGTAATCCCAGATAATGCGTCTCCCATAGGAAAATTATAAATTGATGATAATCACTGTATCTATCAAATTATACAGAAGGAACTTAACATTGGATCCGCAGCCATACACAAAATTATTAATGAAGAATTACATATGACAAAAAGTACTTTGCCTGTGGGTTAATTTAACTGAGCACCAAAAAGGAGAGCGTATCAGAATCAGTAAAGTAACTCTTAAATTGCTAAATGATAGTGGCCACCGCATCATTTCTAAAATTGTAACGGGTGATGAAATTTATATACCGTTTTTTAACGTTCCAACAAGTCAAGAAAGCAAAGTATGGGTTTTTGAAGATGATACCACGTCGACAATAGTGAAAAGACAACGCGCACTGAAAAAAGTGATGTATGCTGTTTTCTTCAGAAGTACGGGATTGGTCAATACCATTTATTTGAAGGACAGAAGACTTTAACAGTAAATTGGTAAAGTACTAAATGATGATGAGATTTGCAGACTTGCGGATATCAGCCCAGCAGACACAGTGTATTACACTTGACTGAGAGCTTTGATGCCCAGCAGCTAAGAGGGAGGTAGAAGAGAACTTTCAACAGCCAGAAAAAAAAAGAAACCGGGAACGTTTTTAAAATTTTATTTTCTTCTTTCCTTTTTTAATTTAATTTTTATAATTTTAAATGTTCATAATTTCAATTAAACGTTCATAATTTCAATTAAACGGTTTCAAAAAATGCAATTAATTTCATAATAAATTTTCCTTTCTTTTTTATTGCCTATTGTGTTTTTTCACTTTAAGATTTAAACTTAAAAGTGGCGAAAAGCCAAATTTAATTTAAATATTAAAATATGAGACTATGATCATAACGCGTACTCTCTCTATACATCATCTTTCATCAAATAATAATTTTTTATTGTCTTTTCTGTGGGTTTCTTTTTCAGGTACTAACCTGTTATATTTTGTTTGAAACTAATCCATCATACAATGGTGCAGTGAGAAAATCCCTCTTTCATAACATTAAACATTAAAAATTAGTTAACAGTATTGTAGAAATGTGTACAAGATCAAAAGATTAATTTCGAGAAAGTAGTTTTAAAACACCTTTAAAATCACTTTGTTTTTTTTCTTAGTAATTATTGATTCATATCTCTAAAAAGGTTGGTTGCACGTAAGACAAAAACGATTAACAATCATGCACCGAATATATCAAATTTGAATGCCTTCTCATATCTTTTCGAAGAGAAAAAATATGGAAATAAAGTTAATGTTGTGTTTTAGAGCGTTTTTTAATCTTTTCTATGTATTCGTGTTTCAGAAAAATCTAGTAAAAGGTATCATAAAGACTGAATTTTACCTCATTAAGTAGAATGCTCTTAAAATGGTCTTTCAAGTGACTTGTTTTTTAAGTTAGGAAGCAAATAAAAGTACCAAGTACGGCCTTATAAATATTTATCATGTTTTTGAGTAACGGAATATTTTCTTTTCAAACAAAATGACAAAAAGGTGAGCTGAAAAAAATGTTAATTAGTAGCAATGAAAGGAATACTTAATTTATTACATTTTCTTTTGAAGGTTTGCATGAATTATTAATCAGGAATTTCAGAAAAAAAAATATTTGTTTTTTACATTATTTTAAAGATTTTTTAACTTTTATTCATTGTTTGAAAATATATTACACTTATTTGGTCTCCATTTAGAATTTAAAAAATCAGAAACAAAAAATAATAGTGTTCTACATCTTATTTAATTTTTGAACGTTAATTGTCATTTGCTAAACTTTGAATTCATTTTCCTTTGTGTAGATTTAAAGGACGATAAAAGTAACCAATCAGTAATTAATAGCAAGCGATGCGAGTTGAATTAATTAAAAATAAAAATGCAGCATAATTAACACATAAGCAGATTGAGTTGTGAATATTTTTTAAGCTTCAAGAAGTATTTTTAAAGTTGGTTGTAATTAGTTTAGTTAATTGTGTAAAGTATCAGCAAAATGTAAAGATGCACATATGAATGTGAATTTTTAGGGAAATATAAAAACTGGTATCTCATTAAAGTAGTCTGAGATTTTTGGTGCGAATGTAAAATACATTTTTACAGTTAACATCTTGGACACAGGCGATATAAAATCTCGAGGCATTTATTGTTAATCTTTGTGATTTTTTTAGGTTTAAAATAAAACTATTACATTTGTGAGTTGTTAGATCAGTTATATAATTGATTTATTCATACAAGAAGTAAAATGCTCGGGATCTAAATCTGACCTCATTACATCTTTGTAAAAAGACAGAGAACCATAAAATTATATTCTACGGATATTGTTGTCTTGTACGGTGGTCTCGGGCGGAGTTCTGATCCCAGTCCCAGATTAGAATCCCGTCTCCGTACTTGACATTAAATAAGAATGCACCTTTGTGGAGTTATTTATGAGTCCCTAAGGGACAGTGCCCAATTAGAAGGGATAAGGTTTTCCACGTTGGCGGTCTCAAGGCGGGGTTTAAGCAGACCAATTACATTCTTGCAACTATTCCGATTGGATGATAAGAAGGAAGAGGGGACAAGGATGAAATTAATAAAATAAGGAATATCTAAAAGTTGGATGGTGTTCCATAGTCGAGACGAGGAGAAAGTCCGACAGAAGAGGTTAGGGAGTCGAATAGACTAGACAAGTCCAACGGAAGGTGTTCGGTAGTCCAGATGAAAAGAGGAGTCCGACGGAACGAGTTCGAGAGTCCAGCCAAGTCCGATAGGAAGTGTTCCTGCATCAAATAGCACGGCCGCACCCCAAAAACTCAGGAGGAAGCCCCTGACCAGACAGACGAAAGATCCATAGGTACCCATCAATCAGCAGTGTTCCGGGCGCACCATTTATCTCCCCGAAGGTACCCCCTTTTACATACATTTTGAAATTGAGATTAGGTCCTCTATCTTATATTTACATAATTACTTAAGTATTAAAAAATTATTGTCAGAACTAATTTAGAAGATGTTGATAAAGCATATTTTATGAAAATTATCATCAGTTTTGTATGTACATATATATATATATATATATATATATATATATTATAATAATATTTTTTATATATTAAGCTAGTTTAGGATGCTGTTAATTTATCTTTTAGTTTATTTTCATATCTTATGTCTGTAATTTCTCAGAATCTGTGGTTAAATTTAGTACTAAAATACTTTTACACAACTCAATCAAAATAAAATCCCACTATACATTTGATCACGGGTTACTAATCAAATGAAAAAGAGGACTACACGACAACACTTACAAACTAATGTATAAAACTTTTATAATTTAACATTTTATCTATCTTTAGGTCTAAGAAAATTATTTTTTGACAATAAATTCTGTGCTGTTGTGTAGCATCATATTTTGCAAAAGCAATTGCAAATATGCATGCCCGATTTGTCGGAGAACTATTGCAATATAATTTTTTTTTTTGCTTGAAAGGCATATTTCGCAGAGAGGAATCTTTGCATACTTTCTAATTTTTGTTGAAATGATATGCAGCTATCCATTTACTCTGTAGTCATCAAAATTATAGATGTAACTCAAAGCCCCATTATATCTGAAAAAAAAATCTTTGAATTAGTTAGACATCTGAAATTTTTACATAATTGTAACAATAAGTTACATTCGGTTCAGCTTTTTTACCTCTTCCCGTGAATTTCTCGTGAAAGATATACCAGAACATGACCGGTTTGAACTAGAAAGAAATTTCGGACTTTTTCCAACAAATAGAAGGGTGTGTCGGTTTGAGGAATTCTGACCCTCCGCCGTTCTGGAGTGGACCCCTGTTTTTTTTCTTCGTGTGAGCAGTATGATATTTTTAGAGGACAAGTGTGTGACCAGAGGTGAGTAGAAGGTGAAAGCTGCTGGCATCCGCGGCTTGCGGGTTGGACCTTTTGAGAAAAATCATCGCCTTATTGTTTTTTAGGAGCGGCGCCGACTCGAGAACAGTTTTCGAAATCTACAAATGATAAGTTGATTACAGTTGTATTCCTTAGGAATTTATTTAATTGTATAAAATCAATTAATCAAGACTTATTTGTCCATGTGTTTCTTAATGAGTTTTAATTTCTTCTTTCTCAAACACTAGGCCAACGTAACATTATTTTTTCAACACTATATATAGGTATTTTACATATATAGGTGATTAAACGACTAATCTTTTTGACATAATAGTTAAATTTCAAATGATCGCAGCAAATTGATCGTTGTTATATATGTCTGGGTGTCTGAACGTTGGAATAAATCTGTTTTATCCAATAATACACATACCTGTTGTCGGACACACATGCATAGATTTTGTGTGAGGAAGAGAGGCTCTCATCGATAGTTCAAAAATTATGAATGAAAAACTTTGGGTTTGAAAAGCTGGAAGATTTTCCCTGGGTGAAGTCTGTTGACAAAAATGTAGTCGTGTCCGATATTGTGAACTCATTGTAATAAGAAAATATTATCTGTAACTTAAGAGTTTTTTTTCTGAATGTATATCATCATATTACCTCCAAAGAACTTATGAAACGGCATGATTGAATATAAAATAAATAGCCATATGGAACTTTTGTGCTAAAACAAGTAGTGAGCTAGAATTTCGAATTTCGGCTTCAAATCATTTGGTAATTGAGAATCACCTCTAGAGTGCCATGCTTAAAAATATAAAAATGCAGTTAATACAAGTTAAAATAAGTGAGTATTTACAGTGCATGATCTTAAATGCTCTCAATTTGAAATAAAACTGAATATTTAGCACTATCCTTTCTTTTCCATATAGTTTCACTCAAACTATGTATTTCATGCTAAAATT
>CM063504.1:63317922-63322922 GCA_032207245.1 Pardosa pseudoannulata
ATAATTAAAACTTACTGAATTTTTATACGAGGCACTTGCTTATAAGAAAGGAGATTTTTTAAAATTGGAGACACATGATTTAAAAATCGAGTTACTTTAAAATCCAAGCTATTTGAAAATACCAGATTGTAACTTTAAAAATTACAAGACTTTTTTAATTGTGAGACATATACACATAAATTGAAAATAGAATGTTGAAGATTTAAATATATATTATATTTAGACTAGTTTTATAAATTGACAGTTTTAAATGCGAATTCCAATAAATTCGTATTAAAATTTGTTGATATTTCGGTCAGAATCAATGGCTTAAAAAGGAATTGAAAAAAGAATTTTAAACTCAAAAAATCGATTTTTCATACATTACGTTACAAGAAGATAGATAGATCAATACACACTCATATACACAATTTATATTTTGAGAAGTTTTAAAATAAGCTACATGTTTGTGTAGAAAC
This sequence comes from Pardosa pseudoannulata, assembly GCA_032207245.1. NCBI lineage: Eukaryota > Metazoa > Arthropoda > Arachnida > Araneae > Lycosidae > Pardosa > Pardosa pseudoannulata. Next base: position 63,318,381 of record CM063504.1, read on the forward strand.
ACTTGAAAGGATTTAATTTTAAATTTTAAATGTCAAGATTCTTTTTATAGAGACACATCCTTTGAAGTATGAAATATTTTAGAATAGTATGTACGTGATTTCATGTTTCAGCATTCTTCATATGTGAGACACATGCTTTAAACATCAAACAACTTTAACACATGAAAAATAAGATTTTAAAACTGAGAGACATTTAAATACGAGACACATGCTTAAAAATCTGAGATCTGTTGAATAACAAAACACATAATTAAAACTTGCTGAATTTTTATATGAGACACTCGCTTATAAAGAAGGAGATTTTTTAAAATTGGAGAGACATGATTTAAAGATCGAGATACTTTGTAAGACATATACACACAAATTAAAGATAAAATATTGAAGATTTAAATATCTATTATATTTCGACTAGTTTTATAAATACGAATTTTTTAAATACGAATTTCAAAGAATTTGTATTTAAATTTATTGATATTTCGGTCAGAATCAATGTCTTTTTCGTACACTTCGTTACAAAAAGACAGATGAATGCACACTCATATACACATTTTATATTTCGAGAGGTTGTAAAATAAGCCACATGCTCGTTTAGAACCAATTAAAGGATTTAGTTTTAAATTTTAAAAGTCAAGATTGTTTATATAGAGACACATCCTATGAAGTATGAAATGTTTTACCAGGTACGTGATTTAATGTTTCAGCATCTTCATATGTGAGACACATGCTTTAAACATCAAACAACTTTAACGCATGAAAAATAAGATTAAAAAATTGAGAAACGTTCATATGCGAAACACATATTTAAAAATCTGAGACCCGTTGAATTACAAACCACATAATTAAAACTTGCTGAATTTTTATGCGAGACACTTGCTTATAAAAAAGAAGATTTTTTAAAACTGGAGATACATGATTTAAAAATCGAGATACTTTAAAATCCAAGCTATTTGAAAATACGAGACTGTAACTTTTAAAATTGCAAGACTTTTTGAATTGTGATACATATACTCATATATTCAAGATAAAATATTGAAGATTTAAATATCTATTATATTGACTAATTTTATAAATGCACAGTTTTAAATACGAATTCCAAAGAAATATTATCCTGGTAGAATCTAAATTTAACCTCATGGTGAAGTTTTAGAAGACATAGAGAATCCCCGTGGGGCCCAAACCTGGAGTTGAAATATAATATATATGAATCTCAATTAAGGATTAAAAAAACAGACAGTGATGGATATGCTTAACTATGACTTGCTTTGAAGGAAAAAGTAAAATTTATACAAAAGTTAATAAAAATAACTTACTACGAAATTAAAAAAGAAAAATTGTGGAAAAGTTAATAAAAATAAAATACAACAACTGAATGTAGTTTAAATACAAACGAATGTGATATGTACCTACATGTATTGCGATGTAAATAAAATAGATCTAATATGTATTATTATGATCATTTTACAAATGTTTCTTGTAGTTATTGTTTTAGGCACCTGGCTTACTATAAAAATACAATGCACATTCTGTTATGTGATGCTATTGTTAAATCTCCCTTGAGATTCACAAAGGGTACTCTCCGAAGTATGTAAGACACATGCTTTAAATATCAAACAACTTTAACGCATAAAAAATAAGGTTTAAAAATTGAGAGACGTTCAAATACGAGAAACATGCTTAAAAATCTGAGATGCGTTGAATTATAAAAGACATAACTAAAACTTGCTTAATTTTTTATACGAGACACTTGCTTATGAAAAATAAGATTTTTTAAAATTGGAGACACATGATTTAAAAATCGAGAATCTTTAAAATCCAAGCTATTTGAAAATACTAGACTGTAACTTTAAAAATTGCAAAACTTTTTAAATTGCGAGACATGTACACATAAATTTATAATAAAATAGTGAAGATTTAAATATCAATTACATTTTTGCCGAACGATGGCCGATTGGTTAGGGTGCTGGCCTTTGGAACCGGAGTTCGTAGGTTCGGATCCCACAATGGCATGGATTTTCGTAGCCTTTCGGAGTCGGCTTTAAGCTGTAGGTCCCGGTCTCATTAGCTCTCGTGTTGCAAAAGGCAGACCGTAGCACTCCAAACCAAACCATCAATTATATTTTGACTAGTTTAATAAATGCACAATTTTAGATACGAATTCCAAAGAAATATTGTCATGGTAGAATCTAAAATTAACTTCATGGTAGAATTTTTCTTTTTATATAGAGAAGCCCCGTGGTGACAAAACTGCAGTTGAAGTATAATATATATGAATCTCAATTAAGGATTAAAAAAACAGACAGTGATGGATATACTTAACTCTAAGTCTATAAATCCAGAAAAAAGTAAAATTTATAGAAAAGTTAATAAAAATAACATACTACTAAATTAAAAAAGGAAAATTTTAGAAAAGTTAACCGCTTAATTTACAAGTTTTTTAGAAAAAAAAGCAAAAAATCATCACATTTTTTTTATTTTATTATTAAATACAAGGTAGTGAAACAAAACAAAATATGTAGGTTTTAAGTTAATTTTTTAATTTTTTACAGGTGTAAAAGCATTTAGTTTTAATATTAGTTTACTATTCTGAATTATCTAGGGCAAATGGGAAAAAATTAAATATTCTTTATACGACAATTTTTGAAACATTTTGAAGGGACAACATAAAGTGCTACCTGACGTTCTGTACACTGGTGTCTGGTCTCTTTTCTTATTGGCTTACTTCTGAAATCTATTTTACAGGAACACAAAGTACACTGCTTCACTGGATTTGATTTTTTTTTTCGTAGAAGAAATAACATCTGGAAAATAGCTTGAGTAATCTGGTAAAGGAATAATACTAGGTCTTCCGGATGTCGCAGAAAACTAGTCACGATAATTTTCTGAAATTATTTTTTTTTTAATCCATGAAAAACACGTAACCAGTCCTGCCAAAAGTACAGCGAAACTTGTCAAACTGCAATTCAAAGCTGATTATTTCCTTTCATTTCCTCCAGGCCGAGTGCCGAACGATGGCCGATGGGTTAGGGTGCTGACCTTCGGTACCGGAGTTCGTGGGTTAGAATTCCACAGCGGCATGGATGTTCGTAGCCGTTCGGAATCGGCTTTAAGCTGTAGGTCCCGGTCTTATTAGCCCTCGTGTTGCAACAAGTAGACCGTATCACTCCAAACCAAACCAAACCAAACCAAACCTCCATGCCGAGTAAAACCATGATAAAATAAATCATACTGACAAATTCTGCTTCACCCTAGTTTTGTCAGGATAGTAATTAACTGCAATATATACGAACCCGAGATAACTCGGGATAATCAGGCAAGCTGTTAATAAAAATAACATAAAACAGCTGAATGTGGTTTAAATACAAACTAATGTGATATATACGTATATGTACTGTGATGTAAATAAAATAGATCTAATGTTTATTATTATGATGATCTTACAAACTTTTCTTGTAGTTAGTGCTTTAGACACCTTACTTACCTTAAAAATACAAAGCAGAAAGTTCTGTTATGTAATGCTATTGTTAAATCTCCCCTGAGATTCACAGAGGGTGAACCCAATGTGTGGAGTGATTTACTACATTTTTACTCGACTGTCGGAGAGAATTGCTGCCTTGGCAAAAAGAGTAAGAAGTGTTTTGCGTCTTCTCCTTTCATACTGACTACTAAAAATTATTGATTTCGTTAATGAACCAGAATTGAATTTATTTACTAAATTTTTTGATTCTATCATATTTGAATCCAATCGCTGGGTTACCTCCAAAAATTGTTTCATGAACTGCATTTTGAATCATAAGATGATTTTTAATGTAAACATTGGAAACATTTTTGGATTTGGAGAGTGTGGAGAGATTTACTACGTTTTCGCTCGACTGTCGGAGAGTATTGCTGCCTTGGCAAACGGAGTAAGAAGTGTTTTGCGTCTTCTCTTTCTTTCATACTGACTATTAAACTTTATTTTATTAATTTAAAATTAACCAGAAGTGAATTTATTTACTAACTTTTGGTATTCTATCATATTTGGATCCAATCGCTGGGTTTTCTAAAAAATTGTTTCATGAACTGCATATTTGAATCATTAGATGATTTTAAATGTAAACATTGGAAAAATTTTTGGATTTAAGGAAAACGGGATATTGTGTGGAATATTACGAAGCTATGTTTTTCATACATTAGAGTATTTGATAAGAGCTGTGAAGGCTGTCAGATTTGATTAGATATCAAATACCCGTATATTAATTACAATATTTTTCAACAAGAGGGATCAAAATTTAATGAAGAATGAAAAGATAATGTGTCTTTATTGTATTATTCCCAATTAAGTAGTAAATTAAGATTGCCTAATTAGGATTAAAACCTAGTGACCAAACCACACAGTGTACGAAATACATGGATGTCGCTAGTAGCAAAGATGTGATTACAATGAAGTTGGTGTCAAAAAAGTCTTAAAACTACAACCTCAATTTTTATTCACCTAGACTCTGGATTATTTGATAAAGCATCTATATTGCTAACGGAAAAAAGCATACTATTTGCTGTTCTATG
>CM063504.1:63327922-63357922 GCA_032207245.1 Pardosa pseudoannulata
CTGGACTAGCTCAAACAGTATTGATAATACCGTAAAATGTTTAAAACTTTTATTTAGTATTTTTGTGACCTCTCTCTGTGCACTTCTATTTTATAATTTTAAACTTTATACCGAAACAATATCAATATCACAGATATTGAAACACTACCGGTTATCACATAATATCAGTACTTAAATCCCATTCATTGTTTAATGAATATTAATCATTAGTTATTACAATCCTATGCATTATTTAATTAATATTATAAAACTTTTCATGTTATTAAATGCTACTATTTTAGAATTTGTGTAACCGCTAATTTTACTAAATATTTAGAGGACTGTATTACATTTAAATAAAATAAGTTTAAGTCGATTGTAGTAAAGTTGTTTATAAGGGAAAAAAAGGCATTTAACATAACTGAAAATGTGTACCTAATATTTTTCTACATGAGTACTAAGTATACAGTAGAAAACGGAAAGAAATATAATATTCCTGATTCTAGAAAAACGTGTACTGAGTGTTGTTCCAATACTTTTCTCAAAATATGTTGCTTATTAGTAAAATTAATTTTATAAATATTTTATTCTATTACACAGTTTACATATCAGCAATTTTTTTGTTTACGTTGAGTATATGGTTGAAAGCTGAATATTTAAGAAAAATGAGATCAAAGACTCATTTTCTATTTAAAGTGACAAAACCGAGTTAAATATAATTGTTGAAGAAGTAGAATTTAGTTTAAAAACCTCCATTGTCGACACATATTAGTCTACAATCAATAATAAACTTATAAAGAAAATTTCTTCTTAATGTTTACTATGTAAACTTAAACAGTAGATGATTGAATCGATTATGCATTCTCAAATTTTCTCAAATTTGAACATAAATCACATAATCATTTAAACTACAATCACACTTAGTTTGGTATAACAGAGATACCTGCACTGTTTATATTTCCAACGGCACACTAACGCCATCTCGAAAATTTGTAGTATTTTAGAAAGAACTGAGTGTAAATACAGAAATAATAATTTTTATTTGATGATTATGTAAAATACAGGGTTAATAAGGAATAAATTCCCCACTTCTGAGGATTCTAGAATGCGTTCTATTGGTCCAAATGAGATACAGGTATACTATACATAATATACTATACATAAGGATATACTCTAAATAATTTAAATGATGCGCTTGACATTTATTAGACAAAAATAATTAGTACAAAAATCAGCCTGTAGGTGGCGTTGTAACAGAGACGGTGTTTATTTAGTTCCATTAATTTAAGTCGAGCATTAGTTTCTTGTCTGCAGATCATACCTCCGTTGAAAGAAAGATAGCTACTCATAAAACTGTTTTGCCAGAAATAGTAGAACTCCGTTGCAGCTATAAAACAATTCCGCCGTATGAAGGTGGTTCGAAGAGATCCAATGTCTACAAGTGCCTACGCGAGAGGATCGCTCACAAGGTATCACCTCTTGTTACTTCTGATTGTGGGATTTACAAAATCTACCGTCAAATTCCAGCATCTGTGCCAATACAGTAGAACAACATTCTGTTCCATGTTCTTGATATTCCGACAGACTCATCCGGTCAGCTGTGGAATATATGGTTCTACAATTACAGGATATCGTTGAACATAAAGGCTGGTATATTGAGCACTTTTCATGCTACGTTTTAATGTTATTAAGCATATTAAATACTCTTATGTGTGCCAGAAAGCCACCTATAGGCGGATTTTTGTACTAATTTTTTTTATGTATCTGTATTTCAATTATACCTCATTTGGACCAATATGACGTATTCTAGAGTACTCAGAAGTGGGTAACTTATTTCTTGATAGCCCTGTGTAATAATTGTATTGTACATAAATTTATTAAGCTTTATAAACATATATATTATAACATTTATAATATATATGTTTTATATACAATTGTGTTAACTGTAAGTACTTATGCACATGGTCCATCCCATCTTTATATTTCTTCCATGAAACTAAACCATCACCCTTTTCAGTCACTATGAGGAAAGTCTTTTTAACTGATTTTAAATATTGAACCTCGTATTCAGTATAGTTACAAATTATTTTTGAGTTTTTCAGAATTTCAATATTTTTATTATAATATCGGTAATTTCGACCAAGGTGATATCAGTAATGTTTCTTTATTTCTTCATCAATTTCTAGTGTCCTAGGAAGTGTCCTCATATATATTTTCTAAAACTCAATATATATGTAAGAAAATTCATTATATTTAATACAGTGAAAAAAAGTATCTTGCAAATCTTGTAAAAGTATCTTGTAAAAGTATCCGTAGACGGATATCTTAATTAATTTAAATGCATTTTGAGTACAACAATGTTTTGATTACAGAGTAATATTACGCCTGCATTTAAATTTTTTTTGGCCTGAAATAATATAATTTTCCTTTTTACTATTATCATTTGAATTTCGGTTTTTCCTATATTATTTTCATTGGTTGTAATAAAGCAATTATACAATCATATTTTTTCTAAATTTTCAATGTAGTTCAATCATGATATAAAGGATGTACTTCTGATAGTTAAGAGCGTTAAAAGGAAAGTTAAAAGAAAGATTTTTTAACCAACGAGGTCGCGCACTAGACCTCTTAGTCCCGGACATTATAAAAGTATTCCACACAAAATCCCTCAGATGAAATAAATTTCTCAAATATACAGTAGTTATAAGTCTTTTAGACCTCTATAGTATGCATTTCCGCAATTTTCTCTGAATAGTTTTCTCAGATAGAGATAATTTTAATTTATACGGGCTCCAGACTATTAGTGCATACAAATACACTTTTGTATTTTTATTTAGTGTATGTGGTCAAGGAGAAATAATGTAAAAAATACATCGTTATTTGATTAAAAGGATGAAATATGAAGATGCAATTTAAGTTTTTAATTTGTGTGTGTTTTATTTATACGGTTTCATAATACTTAATAAAAAAGATATACAGTACAAAATGCTTTTATAAAAATTAATATTTCAAACAATCAAAACTATATTTTAAACTTTTAATAAAATATTTTTGGTAATACAACGAATATGTTCATAATCAAAAGCAATTTCACTAGTATTTGGCTGAAAAAAGCTGATTAGTCCTTGTAACTGCTGGTAGCAGCAGTTCCTCGCGGGTTAATGTTTAACTGGAGTCAAACATTTATCCCTGAATACCCAAAAAGTTTCAATCCTATTGGTCCATATAGGATAGTATTTTTACGTGATGACGGATGGAAGAGAACAGCGAAATCTAGCGCATTAATACATTCCCATTGATGTAAGCGAAATTTAGAAGAATCACCACGCATGGCCTCTAGGGTTAACTTCTACTAGAAAACTACCACAGATATATCTACCCAATAAGTACCCAATAACTATTCAATAAGTACCCAATAGAGTTTGTGTAATGGATATAGTAGAAGAATAAACGAGAAGAAAAATTCGTCATGAATGATTTTACTACAGTAAAGAAAGCGATATTGTGTAATGCGTGTTTCTTTGTTTTCAAGAATATTATGCCGAACGTTGGCCGATTGGTTATTACGCTGATCGTCAGTATCGGAGCTTGTGGGTTCGAATCCCGCTTTGACATGGATGTTCGTAGCCATTCGGAATCGGCTTTAAACAGTAGGTGCCGGTCTCATTAGCCCTCGTGTGCAAAACAGTAGACCGTAGCGCTCTAAACCAAATCAAGAATATCATACAAAAGTGAATTTATATATCATGTTCACTTGTTGTAATTCGTTAGTCATGTTTCTTCCAAACTAAATTTTCTTCTGGATATAGGTTTTAAAATGAACATTAAAGAAATACAATTTTATTATGGATCATCCAATTAGTTATAATTTAAATGAATTAATTTTAATTAAGTCTATTTTAGCCAAATGTAAGTAGTATTACAAACATAACATTAATTTCCCTTTTCTAAATTCTAACAGAAATAAAACTTTGCAATTCAAAATTGATTTTTAAAATGTTATAGTAATATGATAGGTTTTGTAATTAATTAAATGACAAAATAAAACAGATTTTTACATATCATTCGAGCAACTGTCATCTGCCCCTGATCAACCGATATACGAGTATTAAAGTTTTAAGAATAGTGTCGGGTTATAATACACTAATAAAAATAAAACATGAATCAGATCACAAACAAATAAGGTACCTTATGTTAAATAAGATTTAAAATTTGTCGTTTGGCATTCACTTACATCAGTTTAATTAATTGTTCTTGTATATAAAAAAAACACAATCAAATTACTGCATACGAAAACAAAATTAAAACAGCATACCAAACTAATGAGATATTTGATCTTGTTTTGATGAACTTGCAAGTTTTATATTTAGCTCTCTATTAGGTAGAAATACATGAAGTTCAGGTTCAGGACCATTTAAATAGGATCGGTTGCCACTTTTAATTAGAACCAGGGTTTATACCAACTTTCGAATTAAAATAAAAAAGATTATACATATCAAAATAGCGACCGAATAAAGCGACATCAAAAAAGTAATATACACAGCAAATGTTATTGAAATGAGTTTTTAATTAACTTTAACTATTTCTACTTATATAAGTTAACATATTTTTCATTATTTTAAAATTATTACATTTTTATTATTTTATTATTTTTATGTGAGATATATTAGGGAATATTCCCGATCTTTTTGAGTGGCACACTAGTGTACTATGGCACACCAGTCGTGAAACACAGTAACGAATACAACAGTAGGTAATATATAAAATATTTACATACTTTTCGTTATTTTTAAATTATTACATTTTTTTTATTTATATGTAAAGCGTATTAGGGAATATCCACGATCATTTTGTGTGACACAATAGTGTACTATGTCACACCAGTCGTATAACAAAGTAACGAACACAATAGTAGGTAATATATAACATATTTACATATTTCTCATTATTTTTAAATTATTATATTATTATTATTTTTATGTGAAAATGTATTGGAGATTATCAACCATCATTTTGTGACACACTAGTGTACTATGGCACACCAGTTGTGAAACACCGTAACGAATACAAAAGTAGGTAATATATAACATATTTTCATAATTTTCATTATTTTTAAATTATTACATTATTATTATTTTTATGTGAAAATGTAATGGGGAATAACCCCGATAATTTTGTGACACACTAGTGTACTATGGCACACCAGTCGTGAAACACAGTAACGAAAACAACAGTAGGTAATACATAATATATTTACATATTTTTCATTATTTTTAAATTATTACATTTTTATTATTTTTGTAAAATGTATTAGTGAATATATCCGATTATTTTGTGTGGCACACTTGTGTACTATGGCACACAGGTCTTGAAACCCAGTAAAGAATAAAAGAGTACGTAATATGTAACATATTTACATATTTTTCATTATTTTTAAATTATTACATTTTTATTATTTTTATGTGAAAATGTATTGGGGAATAACCCCTGGCCATTTTGTGACACACTAGTGTACTATGGCACACCGGTCGTGAAACACAGTAACGAATACAACAGTAGGTAATATATAACATATTTACATATTTTTCATTATTTTTAAATTATTACATTTTTATTATTTTTATGTGAAAATATATTTTGGAATACCCCCGATCATTTTGTGACACACTAGTGTACTATGGCACACCAGTCGTGAAACACAGTAACAAATACAACAGTAGGTATTATATAAAATATTTACATATATTTCATTATTTTTAAATTATTGCATTTTTATTATTTTATATGAAAATATATTGGAGAATACCCCTGAACATTTTGTGACACACTAGAGTACTATGGCACACCAGTCATGTAACACAGTAACGAATGCAACAGTATGTAATACATAACATATTTACATACTTTTCGTTATTTTTAAATTATTACATTTTTTTTATTTATATGTAAAATGTATTAGGGAATATTCCCGATCATTTTGTGTGACACAATAGTGTACTATGTCACACCGGTCGTGAAACACAGTAACGAATACAATAGTAGGTAATATATAACATATTTACATATTTCTCATTATTTTTAAATTATTATATTATTATTATTTTTATGTGAAAATGTATTGGAGAATATCAACCATCATTTTGTGACACACTAGTGTACTATGGCACAGCAGTCGTGAAACACCGTAACGAATACAATAGTAAGTATTATATAACATATTTACATATTTTTCATTATTTTTATATTATTGCATTATTATTTTTTTATGTAAAAATGTAATGGGGAATACCCCCGATAATTTTGTGACACACTAGTGTACTATGGCACACCAGTCGTGAAACACAGTAACGAATACAACAGTAGGTATTATATAACATATTGACTTATATTTCATTATTTTTAAATTATTACATTTTTATTATTTTATGCAAAAATATATTGGGGAATACCCCTGAACATTTTGTGACACACTAGTGTACTATGGCACACCAGTCGTGCAATACAGTAACGAATACAACAGTAGGTAATATAAAACATATTTACATATTTTTCATTATTTTTAAATTATTAAATTTTTATTATTTTCTTATTTTTATGACATGTATTAGGGAATATCCCGGATCATTTTGTGTGACACACTTGTGTACTATGGCACACCGGTCGTGAAACACAGTAACGAATACAACTGTAGGTAATATGTAACATATTTACATATTTTTTCATGATTTTCAAATTATTACATTTTTGTTATTTATATGTGAAAATGTATTGGGGAATACCTCCGATCATTTTGTAACACACAAGTGTACTATGGCACACCAGTCTTGAAACACAGTAACAAATACAACAGTAGGTAATATAAAACATATTTACATATTTTTCATTATTTTTAAATTATTAAATTTTCCTTATTTTATTATTTTTAGGATATGTATTAATGAATATCCCGAATCAGTTTGTGTGACACACTAGTGTACTATGGCACACCAGTCGTGAAACACAGTAACGAATACAACAGTAGGTAATACATAACATATTTACATATTTTTCATTATTTTTAAACTATTAAATTTTTATTATTTTATTATTTTTATGATATGTATTAATGAATATCATGAATCATTTTGTGTGACACACTAGTGTACTATGGCACACCAGTCGTGTAACACAGTAACGAATGCAACAGTAGGTAATACATAACATATTTACATATTTTTCATTATTTTTAAACTATTAAATTTTTATTATTTTATTATTTTTATGATATGTATTAATGAATATCATGAATCATTTTGTGTGACACACTAGTGTACTATGGCACACCAGTCGTGAAACACACTAACGAATAAAACAGTAGGTAATATAAAACATATTTACATATTTTTCATTATTATTAAATTACTAAATATTTATTATTTTATTATTTTTATGATATGTATTAGGGAATACAACCGATCATTTTTTGACATACTAGGGTACTATGGTACACCGATCGTGAAACACAGTAACGAATACATCAGTAGGTAATAAATAAAAATATCTTTTTGACAACATTTTTTTGTTAAATTATTCTTTGTAGATTATGATTTATTGAGCAATTTTCGTCTATTTTAACATTCGTAACTTCAGAAGGTCTATAAATTGTATTATTTTTCAAATGAAAAAAAATTAGTATTTTTAGGAACATCAAATTTTCAGTTCTATTGAAATTTAATTATTGGAATCATGATTACAATATATAAGTTATTGAAAGCCTACTACAATGCAGTAAAGTTAAAAAAAACAACAAAAAACAAGCATAGAAATAATCATCAAACGGAAAAATTTTAGTCGATTTAAAAATTCTAATAGAAAATATGAAATCATTTAGTTAATTACGCGAAGTACAGAAAACCAACACAAATATCTATTTCAGTAAATGTTTCCATTACAAAATTTTTAATCTTCAAACGTTGACGTAGAATAATATATTTTGCAATTTTCTGTTATGAAATGAATTTTTTTGATATTATTTACCATGTATTCCAGTCTAATTTTAAGATCACCACAAAGATGAAAGGATGCCAATAGTATAAAATCATAACATATATACTAGCTACTTTCAACTAAAATTTTTGAATATTCTTTTTTGAATATTAATAGTTTTTGAGAAAATATAGAAAATGTTCTGAAACAGTTTATGCAAAAGTATTGGTGTTTTAATGTAAAAAGAGAGAAATATATTCCTATTAAATTTAAAAGCTTTCGTTTTTTTAAATACAATGTTGAAAGCTGTAATAAAGAGTTTTCTACGTTATTGAAATAAAATAAACCAGGTGCTTGAACTTCAAAGGAAACAAGTAATTTTCAGAAGCTTTGATGCATTTTTCCGAGAAATACGCAAGATGTTTTAAACTCTGAAAGCGAAAAGTAACCCAGCAATAAATATTCTATAGGTAAAAAAATTGTAATATGAAATCATTTTGTTACATTATTTTTACAAATATTGTTTCGGTTTTATATGTAAAATGATACAATTTAAAATTTTGAATCTTCAATGATTAGTGGATTGTAAATAAAAAACAACAATTCTTCTTATTGATTTATGAATATTATATATATATAATATATATATATATATATATATATATATATATATATATATATATACATATATGTGTGTGTATGTGTAATATGTCAAAATTATTCAAGTCTAATATTTCTTTTAAAAACCATCTCTCTCCCATTCTAATTCATTTAAATCTTTTTCCCAGCCTCTAAATAGTTTAATCAACGGAGTATTTTCCTTTTAAATTCTTCATAAAGCTGTCTATCCTAAAAATGTAAAATGGTTTCGCGTTTTACTGATATTGCATTTAATTAGCTTATTAAGTTGCTTTTACTGTGTTAAAATTCTTTCTGTTATCTCTCCTGGGTGCACCACTGCTCGATCTGAGTGAACTCTGTGGCTTTACTTTGTACTTTTGTCCCCTCTGGAATAAAGATTCATTTAGATTTCTGCCGCTCTCTTCAATATTATTTTACTGCTAATAAAAAATGGATTACGTATGTGTGTGTGTATATATATATATATATATATATATATATATATATATATATGTGTGTGTGTGTGTGTGTGTGTATGTGTCAGGTTTAAAAACAGGGGTTAAGAATTAAGCGAGTTATAATTAAAAATAGTTACAAGTCATTAATGTCAAAGTAATAGAAGAAAGATACACCCTCTAGCAAAACTGTACATAGTAAAAACGCTTACCCTGGAGTAGACATAGGAATTTAGCTTAGGTAGCAACGTCAAAAGACACAGTTTTGAGCGGGAACTCGGGCTGATAATATCAACCACGCTTGTCGTGGCGAATTATGAGAACAGAGGATTTCTAGATGGCATAGCTCTAGACAAAAGGATTACAATGAAATTTTTTTTATATAAATCAAATTTGTCTTTCATGCTTTAACCACTTGTCCATGTAATTAATATATATATATATATATATGTATGTATATATATACATGTGTTTGTGTGTGTGTGTGTGTGTGGCATCACCGTGGCTGGCACCAGAAATGCAAATTTCTGTGTGTGGCCACGTCCGCTTTCCGCAGCCGTATAGGCTTTAAATTCCGGAGCAGAGCCCTCAAGGAGCGAAGCGTTTGCACGTTCCAGCAGTTTTTTCCTCCGAAGGTGAGCACTTTCGACTCTCCGGTAGTTCACTCGATCAACAGTACGAGCTTCCCACCTTTAACGCCCACTACTGATCTAAACTTTCTGTAACGTTGTACAGCCTTTATTTTTTATGTGATTTTTATAATAATTCATTCCTTCATTTTTTATGGAGTCAAGAGGGATCAGTAACCAGTCGCCATGCCTTCATTGGTGACTTCCGTTCATATATATATATATATATATATATATATATATATATATATATACATACGTACATATATATATATATATATATATATATACACATACGTACATATATATATATATATATATATATATATATATATACATACGTACATATATATATATATATATATATATATATATATATATTATTTATTTATATCTATATATATAATTTATATAGACAGCGGATATAATGTTGCTTTTTCCATAAAATTATTAAATTGGAAAAACGTAAAATCTTCTGTCGTACAGCCAGTATTAAGCTACCAAAATTTAAAGGATTTTCATCTCTAAAAATTCCTTTCCATATAAAATAAAAGTAACGTTTCTTTACCCTTTCAACGCAGTAGCAGCTACATCCTAATCTATAAAGTGCCTCTCAAAGAAAGTATATAACATAAATGTGTACGAATATATATATATATATATATATATATATATATATATATATATATATATATATATATATATATTATAATAATAATAAATTGTTTATTATTAAAAATTTTCATTACTATATTTATCTACCTCTATGTAATTGCTACGTGGAGCGCATTACACGGTAAGTAATTTTAAATATCAGTCTTTACTATGTAATATTTTTCGTTCTATTATTATCTATCTACCTATCTATCCATTTATCTCTCTCTCTCTCTCTCTCTATATATATATATATATATATATATATATATATATAAATATAACACACACACACACACACATATATATATATATATATATATATATATATATATATATATATATATATATATATATATATATATATATATATATATATATATATATATATATATCTATATATATATATATATATATATATATATATATATATATATATATATATATATATTATATATATATATATATATATATATGTATATATATATATATATATATATATATATATATATATATATATATATATATATATATATATATATATATATATATATATATATATATATATATATATATATATATATATATATATATATAAATATAACACACACACACACACACATATATATATATATATATATATATATATAACATGTTCTTGCATTTTATTAATTTAGCCTAATATAAATATGTAAGCAGTACCACTAATACACTCTCTCATGCTGATGTTTATGAATATAAACTCAAAATTTTAATCCTGTCCCAACACTATTTGTAATAAAACTGCATTATTGTATATTTAGATGCTTCTCTGCCACAGTAACAAAAAAAAATAGTTTACAAAATTTGTTTAGCGAAAAAAAAAAGAAAGAAGAGAGATAAATAAATAATGCTTAAACAGAAATAAAATTTATCCTGGGCTTGCGCCTAATTTTGATATGCGTCGCATCATTTGGCACAATTTCTCTCTTTCTTTTTAATTCAGGGAGTTACGGGGTGTAAAATTTCCTAAATACAAAGTGCAAGCATTTTATTTTCATAAAGGTTACCTTGAAGAATTTTTTCCACGCGTATATGACACTCCTTAGCTGTGTTTTATCGAGTGCCAGAGGCACTTCTTTATCTCCTAATGACGTTCAGATCCACTTCATTAACGACCTTATGGGGAGCTTATAAAAGTAGCTATCTCTTCACCTCATTAATTCGGAGCGAAAAGCATTCAGCGGTTACTGTGGACTAGTCCTTGTCAGTCTACTATCATGCCAAATATCCCCACTCCACGAAAACTTTAAAAATTAATGCACGATTTCGATAGTCTGCTCTAAAAAAAGGAGAAAATCTTTTCTTTCCAAAATCTGATATAAAGGTTATCCATCATTTTTGTTAATACCTCGTACTTAAAAATTGGTATTCAATGCAATGTCTTCAATCTTAAGGCAGAAATGAATAAGGAAGCAGACGAAATCGATAGCATGACCTGGTAAATTACCTTAAAATGTCCATTTTTGATGAAGGTAAGTTTTATAGATTCGAAATAGCTATTTTTTATTCAGACTCATGCATTTATAAGGACATCCAAAAATATAAGTATGTATAACTGTACAAATGATAAATGGTATTAATACTGGATACAGTGCAGTCGTGAGGAATAAAAATTCAGAGAAATTTGGAAATAAAAATGTTGAGTTTATTCTGACACCTCATTAATGGAGCTTCTGCTAGCCAAAATATATATATGAAAATTTATAATAAAGTGAGGCAGCCAATCAGAGTGTTAAAAATTAGTCATGTAATGACACGTAAGAAGCAAAATTAAGTTATATAAAGAAGTTAGATTAAAATTGTTGAGCTAAGCAAGAATTAATTTTGATATATGTGAAATAGCTCATATTATTACAATAAGAAAGAAAATATCATTTGCAATGGTTGTTAGCTACAAATTTTAAGAGCCAAAATTCGTAAAAATATTAGGCGTAGAACAGCCAAAAATTTATTTTAAATTACAATTATAATGAAGTTAGTCCTTTTGGGGTTAAAATATGGTTTCATGTATGTGATGTTTTGTGTGCAGAGAAAAAGAAAGATGATTGGTTTGTTTTGAACGCTATGGTCCACTTTTTTGCTATACGTGGGTCAAGAGTGTATGTGCCTGTATGTGTGAGAGAGAAATATGGAGAAAGAGAGGGAGAAAGTGTGAAACATGTTGGGAAATCTGAACTCATACGCTTTTCGATTTAGGCTTAACGCCGTGAGTTATTTCATTTGCTGCTATTGATTCCAACGATGTATCACGGTGAGCACCGGTTAAAGTGAAACTGGCTATATTCACGCGATTGGTGAAAAAAATAAGTGTGTGATTTAGGGGAGTGGTGGACTTTTCCAGTGAGAGTTATTCTTCACCCGAGTGGCAACAGTCAAATGCAAATATTAATATACAAGAATTTAATATATAAGCGGGTAGCCGAGAAGACAATCGGGAGTTGAAGAGAGGCAGCCGATCAGAGTGTTAAAAATTAGTCACGTGATGATACTTAAGAAGCGAAATTAAGTTACATAAAGAAGTTAGATAAAAACTGTTGAGTTCAGCAAGAATTAATTTTGCTATATGTGAAGTCACCAAGATTATTGCAATGAGAACGTAAATAAAAGAGTTTCGCCAAAGATTGTTAGCTACAAATTTTAAGCTTCAAAGGTCGTAAAAATATTAGACGTAGAACTGCCAGAAATTTATTTTAAATTACAATTGTAATGAAGTTAGTCAGTTTGGAGTTAAAATATCGTTCCATGTATATGCGGTTTTGTGTGGTGAGAGAAGAGAAAGATTATTGGTTTGTTTCGAACGCTACGGTCCATTTTTTGCTATACGTGGGTTAAGAATGTATGTGTTTGTGTGTGTGTCAGACAGAGAAAGGGGGAGAAAGATAAGAAGAAAGAGTTAAAGATGTTGGGAAATTTGAACTCATATGCGTTCATTCCTACTGTTTTCGATTTAGGCTTAACGCCGTGAGTTGTTTCATTTGCCGCTATTCATTCAGACGATGTATCACGGTGAACACCAGTTACAGTGAAACTGGCTATGTTCATGCGATTGATAAAAAAATAAGTCCGGGATTTAGGGGAGTGGTGGACTTTTCCAGTGAGAATTATTCTTCAATCAAGTGGCAACAGGGAAATGCAAATATTAATATACAAGATTTTAGTATATAAGAAGGTAGCCGAGGAGACAATCGGGAGTTGAAGAGAGGCAGCTAATCAGAGTGCTAAACATTAGTCACGTGATGACACTTAAGAAGCGAAATTAAGTTACATAAAGAGGTTAGATAAAAATTGTTGAGTTAAGCAAGAATTAATTTTGTTATATGTGAAGTTACCAAGATTATTACAATGAGAACGGAAATAAAAGAGTTTCGCCAAAGATTGTTAGCTACAAATTTTAAGCTTCAGAGGTCGTAAAAATATTAGGCGTAGAACTGCCAGAAATTTATTTTATATTACAATTATAATAAAGTTAGTCAGCTTGGGGTTAAAATATCTTTCCATGTATGTGCAGATTTGTGTGGAGAGAGAGAGAAAGATGATTGGTTGGTCCAATTTTGCTATACGTGGTTCAAGAATGTATGTGTTTGCGTGTGTGTCAGAGACAGAAAGAGGGAGAAAGAGAGGAAGAAAGAGGTAAAGATGGTGGTAAATTTGAACTCATACGCTTTTATTCCTAATTTTTACTATTTACGCTTAACGGCGTGAGTTATTTTATTCGATGCCATTGATTCAGGCGGTGAACACCGGTTAAAGTGAAATGGGCTATGTTCACGCGATTGGTGAAAAAAATAAGGGCGTGATTTAGAGGCGTGGTAGATTTTTCCAGTGAGAGTTATTCTTCACCAAAGTGGTAACAGTCAAATGCAAATATTAGTATACAAGATTTTAGTATAGAAGAGGGTAGCCTAGGAGACAATCGGGAGCTGATTATAGCAGTTAGCCAATTCGGCCATTACATAGATTTTAACAAGTATTCGATTAGTTCGAGCTAGACCATTTTTTTCAGAATGCCGATTTTGTTCAAAGACAAGTAGCCTATTTACTTTTTACAGAGCGAGTTTTGAATTAAATTAAGCAGTGCAAAATTACTTTAAATTCCATAATGTAAATAATATTTTAATTAAAATTTCAAGTAGCAATACAACCACTTTGTTTTTTATAAAGATATCGTCTTCGTCTTCAATTTGACTGAACACCTTTTTAAGCCATTTTAGTTATATAGACAATTTGCAAAGGAGGGAAAATTTATAAATTTTTAATTTCAGCAGCAACAAAATAGATAGAGAGACAGAAAGTGAGTTAGTCATGCCATTGCCATGCCGTTTCATGACTCAATGTGGACAGTAATATGTTGCCATATGATTATCGGTTTTATGAAAAATATTTTATAAAAATGGTTTAATCTATACAAAGCATTTTAATACCATTACATACTGCGAACACTCGTCTATTTATATATCTTTAAATATTTTAGTTAGTATTCTTTTGTTTTTAGGAAATGGAAACGTTTAAATTTTCACGAAATCAAAACTGTTCTTAAGACCTAAACATTTTAAAGACATATACAATATTAATAAAAGGTAGACGACTACATTTGAGATATTAAAATGAAATATGGAAGTTGTTTGATTTCATATCTTGAAAATAATTTAGAAACATGAGAAAATTATATAAAACAGCATTTTTATAATTTATTTGCGCAACGAAAATGGAAGTGAAAGAAAAATAATTTTTAACGTAAATAATATTAAGAAAATAGAATGATATTTATATTTTATACTATAAATAATCAAGATTTTGTTTTTTAGTTCTTAAGTTAGATAATTTAGATCAAAATATAAATATTTTATTCATGTCTTATGCCTAATACAGTAGCTGTAAATCTTTTAACAATTTGGAAGAAACTCTGTTTGAAATATCTTATTTAGTTTTAAAATAAAATAATAAATTAGACAATACTACCTTATGTATGGAAACTTAGATTAGTGGCCATTTATTTCTTAAAAGTTATAATAAAATACGCATTTTATCTTATTTTTAAGTTTCAATATATTTATCAACGTTCCAAATATAATTTTAAGTGAATCACTTCTATGACACTTTTTTTTAATATTTCTTCTATTCTATTATTTAATTTCGTATGATTCACATGCTGATGTTGATTGAACAGAAACTATAAAATATTTTTCTGTTTCCATCAAAAATAATCTTTAACAGACCATGCAAATGTAGTTGAGTTTAGCATTATCTAAAAAAAATAAGAAAAAAAATCATTTTTATCAATAGAATTATCAGTCAATATTGCTTAGGAATTCCTGCTTGTCGAATATACAACAAAAAATAATGAAATTAATATTTATTTATCGTTTCCTGCTAAACACTACATCTTTAAAATATTTTAAATCATTTCCCTCTTTGCAATCCTGATAAACGTGGAACAAAAATTAAGAGGAAATGCTGTGATCTGACATGCAAATATTTTTAACATTACAAAAGCAGTTCGGTAGTAAATGATACATACTAAGACTGCCAAAAGTTGATTTTTCTCATTCTTGTCACATAGAACGAGTAGATGAAGTTGTTTTCCCAGAGGAAGATATAGGTTTTCTCTATGAGTATTATTTTTTTCACAAATAAAAGAATTAGCTCTTCCTGTAAAGTAGCAAGTTTTTCATCTTTTAAATTCTGGGATCACTTTGCCTGTGTAACCCTCTAAGCTGTTCGCACGTTCAATTCCGTCAAACCGATGAATCTTCAAAGCGTTTGTCACGTAAAATTTTCAACCTCCAAAAATGTTCCCAAAAATGGATGTAATGTACATTTCTGCCAGTGTTTGAGATAGGAGGGTCAGGTCGATTGTTTAGAAATTGCATCCCTCTTTGACTGACATTTATTGAGGAATGCACCCCTACTCCCTGAGGCACAAAGACGCTGATAGCTTTTCATGGCTTTGTAAATCTCTATTTCGAAGTATTTCGTTTGTTGTAATAGATATATCTCTCATTGCACCACTTAAATATGTTGGATAACTTTTGTAAAAAAATATAAATAATTTTTTTAAAGAATATTTGTATTTTTAATTTTAGAATCCATTATTTCTTATGGGATGATCTTCGAGATTTAACGAGCTTTATGTGTATTAAAAATTAACAATCTTTAATATCTATTTATATATCTATTTATAACCGGAAGTAAAGGGACAGTAACGAGGGTGGGTTTCCCCTGTTCCTTTCTAGTTGACAAAGGGTGAAGTAAAAAATCATAGAAAGCTTTGGCCATTGAAACAATAAACCTTTAGCGTATTTTTGGAGACTGTTTTTAAACGGTGTGTTCCACTAGGAGGGGGTAAATAAAATACATATAAAATATTTCTATAGCGCTTTTCTCATGTAATAGAGCTATATAGAAGTGGAAGAATAAAATGGAATTTACGAAAGTAGTTTCAGGAATTTTTACATGTTCTGTGATATATCTTTATTGTGATAGAAAGCAACAGTTTGTTAAATTTTTCTTCGGAATAAAAGCAAAGTAAAGATAACATTTTCAGTGCTTGAGTACACATATTGATACATAATTTTATATTATTTAAGTATTTTATATTCGAACATGATATTAAAAAATTAGATAAAAATAACTGTTTACTTATTATTTTTCTTCATAATGGAATAAACCTCAAAATTTATTATTAATAACTATTTAGATTAAGTTATTTTTAACCCACTGAACGGACGCGTCGATGGGGGTTCGACAGCGAATTCCTGTTCGAAAACGGACCTGTCGACCCCTTCTCGTTCGCACTCGTATAACACACTTTTGAGGGAAAAATATTGCAAAGCGATAATAAATGAAAGAAACTAATTTTGCGTAACGGAACTCCTTTACCTTGCAGGGAAAATAACTTAAAAGTAGCCTGACAACTTTTAAACCGGCAACTCTAGTATGATACGGTAAGTTCCGTCTGGAATTTAAGAAAAGGGTGACTGTTTTGAAAGGGAAAAAGGTGGGGAGGGTGGTCGGTGGATGGGTTAATACAAAAGTTTAAAAATTTTAATGATACCTATGTCATTTCAAATGGAAGTGGAACTGACAAAATTGTAACATTTATTGATTTCTTATATTAAACTGATACTATTTACAAACATGTTTTTAATTATTTTTATAAGAATGTTTTGCACAGAATGTTTTAATATATGTTAACTAGAAATTCACCCGTCGTTGGTTAAAGAGTACAAATGTTCTCTTCAATTGCAGTTTATTTTTTAATTTACGCATTTATTACCAGGCTAAAATTTGTCTAGCACAATACTAACAAGAGTTATAATTTCCAAGCTCTTAATAATTTACTAAGGAGTTAATTAAACATACAACTAAAAATATAAAATCAATTTTTATTTTGAACCAAATGGAGGACCTTAATCTTTGTACGAACCAATTCATTACCAAACCCCTGTTAAACCTCCTATAACTACTAACATCAAAATATTTTTAGGTGTAAATTATTTATAAAGAAATGAATCAATAATGTAAATGAAAAGATAAAAGGAATGTTTATTGTTGGATTAATAGATTTTTAAATGTTAGGTTTCCCGGGCTCGTTACCGAATCACTGAAGTATAGCAATAAATTATTAATGACTTATATAAAATATAGCCGTAATAGTACGAAAGTTATATTTTATATATTAACATATTCTGTCAATAAAAATTTCCAATACTATTGAAAGGGAAGATTACTCATAGAGATTGAAATTTAATTTTGTGAATGTCGATTTTTCCTTTTATTTTTAATAATTCAAAATAAATGTTTGAAATTTAATATGTTTTATATGTTTACAGGTATATAGATAAGAAATAGTTACATCAGTACACGTCTCGTTGTCCTGAGGAGACTGACAGGAGAAATGACCGAAAGTGCTTCAAGCCCTCAATCTGCTTCCAACCCTAGATGGATACCTTGAGTTTGTGATCTCTCTTCCTCTCCCCACATGAGAATGAGTAAAAATTGCCGGCGTGTTTGTATCTTAGCAGTAGATTCCGTCAGAGAAAATTATTATAATAAAGATATCAGCGGAGGTTGCTGACACCATTTTTTTAGCAGTGCCTGGCTGCTATCTTCACTAACAGTATGACGCTATCATGTTAGTATATATTTAAGAACTAACCTTAAATGTATTTTATGAATTTTCAATACACATAAAAATAATTCCAGTAATAAATATACAATAATAAATGTTTCAATAACAAATATATAATAATAAAAAATATTCCAATAATAAATATATAATAATAAATGTATTTTATGAATTTCGAATATACATAAAAATATTTCCAGTAATAAATATACAATAATAAATGTTTCAATAACAAATATATAATAATAAAAAAAAATATTCCAATAATAAATATATAATACCTTAAATGTATTTTATGAATTTTCAATACACATAAAAATAATTCCAGTAATAAATATACAATAATAAATGTTTCAATAACAAATATATAATAATAAAAAAATATTCCAATAATAAATATATAATAATAAAAAATATTCCAATAATAAATATAATAATAGGATAACTTCCAATTGCAAATAGAATTGTAATGTTTAGAGCATTAAGTTAAATTCAAAATTAAATTTTCTTGTACGTATAGTCTTCTCTCGTATAAGTCTTCTTTCTATTTCTTGTATCTATTTATTTTATTTGAGTTTCTTTTAACAAACTTGATTCATAGAGTCGCGTGTGCTGCTTTGTATGACTGCGTTCTCACAACATAGCATAACAATACAAGATTTAAATACATGTATTCATCATAATACGTATGCTACTCACTGCTGATTTGCTTCTTTTTTTGAGAACGATTAAATACAGACAGGCCGGTGCTTTGTTGATTCATCGTATGACATCTTCTTCTATAAACACACACAAATGAATATATTTTAATACATATATCGTTGATGGCTCACCTGCTATAAAAAACTGAAGGCGAAATCATGTAAAAAAAATTATGTTACGATATTTTTACCGTTGCTTTTGTTTAAAGTCACATGCTCAATTGCAAGCCTTTTCTACACAGTACGTATGTATCTCTAAATCTAATATACTTATCCATGGATAATCAATGTTTTGTATTTAGTATTGGTCTCAGTTTGCTTATAAAACTTCTATTTTGATTGCTATCTACTCTTTTCACAATGAAAAATGTCAATTTAATGTCGTTAAGGCTTTAAGTCATGAATAAAAAATGATTAGCTCTAAATCTAATACACAGTACGTATGTATCTCTAAATCTAATACACTTATCCATGGAAAATCAATGTTTTGTATTTAGTATTGGTCTCAGTTTGCTTATAAAACTTCTATTTTGATTGCTATCTACTCTTTTCACAATGAAAAATGTCAATTTAATGTCGTTAAGGCTTTAAGTCATGAATAAAAAATGATTAGCTCTAAATCTAATACACAGTACGTATGTATCTCTAAATCTAATACACTTATCCATGGAAAATCAATGTTTTGTATTTAGTATTGGTCTCAGTTTGCTTATAAAACTTCTATTTTGATTGCTATCTACTCTTTTCACAATGAAAAATGTCAATTTAATGTCGTTAAGGCTTTAAGCCATGAATAAAAAATGATTAGCTCTAAATCTAATACACAGTACGTATGTATCTCTAAATCTAATACACTTATCCATGGAAAATCAATGTTTTGTATTTAGTATTGGTCTCAGTTTGCTTATGAAACTTCTATTTTGATTGCTATCTACTCTTTTCACAATGAAAAATATCAATTTAATATCATTAAGGCTTTAAGCCATGAATAAAAAATGATTAGTAGTATAATGTTGAAATATTGCATTTAGGACTTTAAACGTGTTTTGCTCATCCAACTTTGATTGCACTACTCACTAAAAAAATAATACATTTCTATATAACTTATAATGATACTGTGGAGCAGGACAGAAAAACATTCAGACGAATAATGTAGTTCTGCACCTTTCCTTTTCATCGCAATCTGCACTATATATAACGAAAAATTTTATTGTAGTGTATAGATCTCTGTGTGTCACAACACAAATACTCTATTTTTAGATTGCAATTCGCGCTCTTTATAACTAAAAACTCAATATAGCTTCCATAAGCACTGCATATTTAAAATAATCAAGCTATATATCGATGTAACTATATATCAATGTAAACTATATATAAATGCTTGATACTTAGTTGTAACAATGTCGTTTAAATAGTGGACTCAATGACGACTTTAAAGTAATTTTTTGGAAATATTCACTTATATAGTTCCATCGGATGCAGTAAATTCAGCCATTCATAGGTGCTAGAAGTAGACCGGTTTAACAGTTTGTTGACAGTAGTTGACGCTAACATCCGGAACTAAGTTATGTAAAGTAGTTATATATTCAAGGCCGTAGTCAAGTTAGGGGATTTAGAGGACCGGTCCCTTCCCGAAATTCCAAAATTCTAAAAGATAGTTTCGTGGAAAGAAAATAAACCACATATGTGGGTGTGTCATCTGCCTAGCTGTGGATAGACAACAGTGTTCTCAGAAAGATACCGCTTCGGCTATAAAATGTCTTGCTGGACCGAATTCTTTTATCTACTCAAATCCCCTAGGATCTTTAATCACAAGATCATTTTCCGTAATCTATCGTATATCGTCTTCCTGTTTGAGGTGCTCCGTTGTGAATATTTTGACACAGATTCTACCTTCTAAAAGAGCTTCAACTTATTACGTTAGATTAGCTTTTGGTTTATAGCTAAATGAGAGACAAATTTAAACGAATAAATGTAAAAACAGTTTTTTATGTTAATTTTATTTTTAAATTCATGTGCACATGGTTCATCATTTATTCTAAGCTTTAAAGTTTTTCATTATATAATTTATTAATCATTTTGTTATTTTAAAACTATTGGAGATTTTAACTCCACAAAAAACGAATAAGAATAAAAAGTAATTATTGAAATATGATTGATATGAGAAAGGTAATTACTTACCTCCTCCCATATTCCGGTTGGCAAACTTTCAGCTCAAGACACACAAAATCCAATAAAAATATAAGACTACTATTTAGAATACGGTATCTTTAATAGTTTATATCCTTCCACAACTAATAAAAAATTCCTTAAAATTACGAATAAAGTTCAATAAGGAATAACATAGATTTAATTAAGAATAACATAGGATAACAAATAATAACAGAATTTCTCTAACTCGAATACAAATATTTTAGAATTAAGCTTCCGGTTCGTATGGAAGCGACGAATAGTTCTACTATGAATGAAAGTTCAAAGTTTATTTTTTGTGTTTTCTAGACGCGACGTTTCCCACAGCTTGGCGTTTTTATTCTGTTGCCACTGGAGATTCAACAACTATATTGTGTTATTGTACTCATTAGAGGTATATATACATATAAGAAAACCTGTAGTTTTAATCTAGTATCATTCACAAAAAACGAAGTATTTCCCCTTGGTCCCATATGGAAAATAATTTCTGGCCTTGTATGTAATAATAGTTGAGATAAACAGGAATTAGGTGGGGTTTCTTTGTGATAGCTGAATATCACCAGAATTAAAAGAGGAACAATGATCTTCGCCACAGTAACCTTATGTACATAATCATCAGAAATTTATTTCAGAATGCAGTTATAGTTAAGCTGGCTAGTTTGGGTTAATATGCTAGGACCATGTTATCCAATAGTCCAATGGAAAGATCATATATCTACGTCATGATACGTAATAAACTTAAATCTTTAACTGAAACTAGGAAGATTTACAATATTGACCTTCTCAACCAAAGTCCACCATAGTCCACAAAGTCTCCACCATAAATAAAATGAATTTTTAATCAATTTTTGTTTTACTTATATATGCAAAAAAAACTCTCTCTATATATTTTCCAAATTTGCATCATTTAATGCCCTAACATTGACAGCTACGCCAATAAAACAACTGTTCACCGGGTATTTTTTTTAATCATAGGAGAAATTAGCTGTTATGGTGAGCATGTGCCGAAGGTGGGTGGTAAGTTTTATCAGAAAAAGTAAAATAAAATAAAGGGGAATAACTCACAACGGATGTATTTGAGTCATTATCGGCAGTTTATTAGATTTCACGGAAATGTATTAAACTTTCTCATTTCTTGCCGTTTAATAAATGTGCCCGGGAAAACAATTTTCCAATAATCCCGGTTTATTAGATTAATTGAGGAGGAAAAACATGTGTTGTCGTAGTTTAATTAATTCCTGTAGCTGTCACGGTTGAAGGAATTTATTCGACTGTTATTTAATATGATAAGTGCGTGTAATGAGTTTTATCCCGCGGATCTGGAACATGAGAAGAGATACAAAAAAATCAGCTTACGTCACAACAAAGTTTTATTTCGGACGATACGAGGTGTATTAAATTTGACAAATTGACTCTTAACACAGACGAAAAAACAAATTCAGTTACAGTTTGTAAATTAATGCAGATACTTTGGCGATTCTGCAGACTATTTATCATTGCTTTCGTATGAAATATTATTTGAAAGATATATTGGTTTCTTTCCCTTAATATGGAGGATAAAAACTTTTTTTAAAAGAACAATTTTAAATCTTTATTTTTAAAATATCAAACATTTAACTATATAGTTATAATTAATAATTCAGAGTACTAACTAATTATTTTTAATTATTTCTAATGGCAAGGCAGGTTACAATTATAAAAATAACAATTGTGGAACAACTGTACAAGTAACAAAAGTAACATTGACCGAAGTCATTGCCTCAGGCGTTCTCTGGCTCTCCAATACAGGGTAGTCTCGGAGTCGGAAGAACCGCGAAGTGCCCCGCATCGACGCAGATCACCTCTATTTAAAGGTTCTCCAAGGTCACATAAAAAACAAAGAGGGGAGTCAAAAATGCCAATTCTATGGAGATGTTCACTTAAGCAGTCATGTCCTGTCACTAACCGGAACAACACCACTGCCTCAAGTCGAGGACGATCGAGAATGTTGGCGAGGTCTTCGGCACTCCAGGTCTTCAGTTTAACATGATCTTGCATTTGGGATTAGAATTCCATATTCAAAGCTTGTTTCCAAAAGAGCTTTTTTGAGTGAAAAGACAGTCCAGAAGCATTTGTTAGCTGTGCCTTTGTTGCACCTTTACGTGTGAGAAGATCAGCCTCATCATACCCATTAATGCCGCAATGGCCGGGGATCCATTGTAACTTGATATATTTGTCTTTTCGACTAATACAACACATCAATTCTCGGCATTGTAAGACCTCAGAAGAGATAGGAACTGCAGCTGAGCCAATAGTCTGTATGGCTGCCTCCGAGTCCGAGAGTAGGACAACCTTTTGGAATTTTTGAAGATAGTCCATAAGTTTCTCCGATGCAATACGGATGGCCTCTACCCTTTTTTTTGAAACACACAATTTTCGTAAACATCGAGTAACCCAGCAATATGCATTAGAAATTTTCTAATGCACTATATATTACAGTAATTGATTTCGTATGTCTTCGCCCTATTGAAATAAAATCATTACTGATTTCTACTTCTCTTAAATACAATTTATGAAAGTTAATACTGAAAATCCTGCAATGTATTATCTTATTTATGTTCTTTTATCGTATTAAGAATACTATTAATGTCAAACACGTATCTCCCGTACCTCACCTTCTGTCCACAAACTTGTGAAGATAAGAAAATTTCGGGTTTGGTTGAGCTTTGTTTGGTCTACTAAAGTCTACTTTTGCAATACGAAGGCTAATGAAGCCAGGACCTACTGCATAAAGCCGATTTCGAAGGGCTACGAACATCCATGTCTTGGTGGGATACGAATCTATGAACTCCGATATTCGTAGGCTTGGTAGGTTCGACTCCAACCGAGGCATGGATGTTTGGAATCTGCTTTAGACAGTAGGTCCCAGCCTCATTAGGCCTCGTGTTGCAAAAGCAAACCGTAGTGCTCCAAACAAAACTGAACCAAATCCAAAACTTGCTTATCTTCGAAAGTTTGAGGACGGAGGGTGAGATACGAGACGTACGACGTTTGACTTAATTCGGGCACTAAACCTTTTATAGCTCAGATAAATACTTAATAAAGCTATAGAGCTATAAAGCTATATACTTAATAAAACTCAGATAAATAAAGCTTAGCTAATTCTTGGTAGATATGTTACAAGACAATATCTGAAAAGTTCGGAATGAGATAAATATAATTATCTTCAAGTACTATCAAGTGAACTATATTGTACGAAAATTTTTAAAGATAAAATATTTTGTGTTTGAAACAAAAAATGGATAAGGAATAAAAAATTAAATGAAATGAAAAAAAATAATCTATCTCAAAGAATTCGGCTCGATTATTTCCGTAATGGAATTTTTGATATTTGAGATGTAAACACCTCGAAAATTTGTTTTAAATCACTTGAGTTTCTATCATACATAAGGCCTTAAATTAATTTATTGTATTACGCTTATGAGAATGATATGTATATTGCTTTATATTTAAATTTAGTTTTATTCCTCAAGGTACTAGCATTGACTGAGCAGATCTCAAGTACTGCCATCTCACGGGAACAAAAACATTATTGGATTTTTATCTCTTTTGTTGTACAAAAACTTCAATCAAAGCTAGAATATTCTACGTATAGAAAATTTCTTTTACTTCATACAAAGAAATAATAATCAATAAAATATCAAAATTGTCTTCTGCGTATAATATAATTTTATATTCATTTTATATAAGTAAACTTTTTATTAAAAATTCAGAATTGCACGTTTATTCAGAGAAATATATGACCGCTTGAAACCTTTCACTGCCACCGCAACTGTGGCTCACTACTCAACGCAACGATCTTCAGAAAGAGAAGAATATATATATATATATATATATATATATATATATATATATATATATATATATATATATATATATATATATATATATATATATATATATATATATATATATATATATATATATATATATATATATATATATATATATATATATATATATATATATATATATATATATATATATATATATATATATATTCATATACATATATATATATATGTATATACATATATATATACATATATATATATACACATATATATATATACATATATATACATATATATATATATATATATATATATATATATATATATATATATATATATATATATATATATATATATATATATACATATATATATATACACATATATATATATATATATATATATATATATATATATATATATATATATATATACGTACATACATACATACATATATACATATACATATATATACATATATATATATATATATATATATATATATATGTGTGTGTGTGTGCTAAATATGTATAGATGCGTAAAATATATATAAATATTCTGTGGGACATCATATTTTAGATAATTCATAAGGTATTGTAATCAGCATATATCGTTTATGAGGGAGCGCTAACAACACCAACGTAAATCAATAATGAACTCAAATAATAAAAACTGACAAATGTTTAAAATTTATTCGATCACGAATGCATTAAACTTTGGCACAGCAATGCGCAAAAGACTGGAGAAGCGGGAAAAAAAATTATTTTCTTACAATAATAAGGTTCCCAATGAGAAAAACGTAACTGATCGATAATTAACTTTGTTTCTCTGGAAATAAAAAAAAAAAAAAACCGAAAAATAACAGAACTAAAAACTTTAGATACTACCCCTAACGTCTACGAAATCGGCACGCGAGGATCGTTAAGATATCATCATATCGTTAGCATTGGTTACTGCGCCGGACACCAGAGGGCACTGAGGGACGCCTTTAGAAAACGTCAGGCACTGGTGAAATATCTCAGAGGGGTTTAAGGAGCGAAAAAGTATGTTTCGTTCTCTTTCCAGCTTCGGTCGATTGGACTCTTTAAGACTTGTGTCTGCAGTTTATGATTAATTGGTGCGACTACTGCCGATGTCTAATATGACTTAAAAGTGACAGTATCTCCTCTTAAATTCAATATAATTAATCCGTGAAGTTTTATTTTGTAAAACGAGGATGGACAGTTTCCCATTAACATTCCGAGTTGTTAGTGCATATTTTATATATGTACTAATTCACTTCCAGAATATTTACGGTGAGTCTTTATTGCACTTTCTTTTCGTTAACTTCCGCATTTTATCATTAGCTGCAAATGTGCGATTAAATGAACTGTTCTCGTTTATTGTAGCTATTACACGGGTGTTCATTAAACACATTTGCTAATGTTTTTCTTTTCAGAAAATAATTATTCGTACAAAGGAGACTAATTTTAGTCTATAATCCAGAAGTTAAATATAAAGTAAAGTGATTTAGAAAATTTATCACTTTATTTTTTGTTTATTGTAGTTAATACACTGGTGTTAAATACATTTGCAAATGTTTTTCTTTTCAGAAAATAATTATTCGTACAAAGGATAGTAATTTTAGTATATAATCAAGAAGTTAAATATAAAGTAAAGTTATTTAGAAAATATATTATCACTTTATTTTTTGTTTATTGTAGTTAATACACTGGTGTTATATACATATGCAAATGTTTTTCTTTTCAGAAAATAATTATTCGTACAAAGAAGACTAATTTTAGTATATAACAAAGAAGTTAAATATAAATTAACGTTATTTAGAATATATATTATCACTTTTTGTAATGAATTCAAAATCTTGATTACACATTAATATTTATAATACTAGTTTATGAACTTTATATCAATAGTGTAGATACATTTTAACGTATAAAATTCCTAGTCATTCCTTAGAGATAGATTTATAAAAAATATCTTAAAATGTCACGAACGTTATTAAACACAAACAATTGTATTTACAGAGCAAAATAAATATGAAATCTAAACGAATTTCTATACTACAGCCTATCTTTATTAGTAATCACCTGTCATTTTAAACATCATACAAAGGTTTATATATATGTATATATATATACACACACATGTATGTGTAAACATGTATGTGTCACTTTTACTTATATATTTTTTTATTATGTGATAATATAAATATATGTATAAATAATATATACTTATATACATACATACATATATATATATATATATATATATATATATATATATATATATATATAAACATAATAAGGTATAAATTTGGCATCACATGTAAACAAAATATTGTATTTGATCTTATGTAGTAGGTATAACTGTCCATGTGCCTGCCAAAAATG
Source organism: Pardosa pseudoannulata (assembly GCA_032207245.1). Lineage (NCBI taxonomy): Eukaryota > Metazoa > Arthropoda > Arachnida > Araneae > Lycosidae > Pardosa > Pardosa pseudoannulata. The sequence goes on from CM063504.1 coordinate 63,355,510, forward strand.
TATATATAGGCAAAGATAAAAGAAATCATAAACTGTTCACAAATTTATAAATTATAGAAGTTACTCGAAAATTTAATAGATTGTACAAGATTAACTTATAATCTTCGTTGTAAATGAAAATAAGTTCCCAAAAACATATAAATACTGCAAACTATTTTTTATCTGTCTTAAATAAACAACACTATACATTAAATGTTTGAACATAATATTTAAAATAAAAGTTTTATAATTAAAAGTAAATTATTTGAAATTCAGCTTATAATTAGCTCTATTATAATTGTTTAACTTTCCATTTCATTTTGTTTGTTGGTATTGTTTTTCGTAAAGGATTATATCTCGCTTCACATTGTTTCATTTCATTAACTTCCTCGTTTTGTTATTACGTGGAAAGTGGTAGTTAACGGAGTCATTCACACATATTATAGCAATCATGTACGGATGCTAATTAAGTAAATTCGCAAATATTTTTCTATTTATAACGAAGGCAGTTATTGCAAGCACTTACAAAACTAATATACGGTAAAAGAGTAAATAAAGTCAGATGTTTTTAAGAAATGAAGTATATTACTCTACATTTATAAATCCGAAATATTTAATTAGTTTTAATTTATTACTGTTGACTTATTTTAATTAAACATTATATATTCATTTTAAGTTTTGTAACCTTCAAAACATAGCCGTAGTCTTAAGTTATGTTTTTAATGGAAAAATACATTGTTTTATGTGAATGATACTTCTGAAAAATGACAGGTTTTTTATGTATGTATACCCGTAATGAGTATTATAATATGATATGGTTTTAAAATATTATAATTATTAAAAAAGGATATAATCAACAATTTTAAAACCTAGACTAAATAATGAAATAACTGCACAATGAAATCAATTGTAAAATTAAAAATGAAATGGTATAAATTCTACATGATATTAAATTCTAATTTTTAAAACAAAAGTATAACTTAACAAAAAGAGTAATTTTGAAAGAAAATGAATATGTTTAAATTTTTTACTTCTATATTATAAAACATGCTCAATTTTATACAACTTTTTTTTATTTCCACTTTTCACAATTTCTTCATTTGTACATCTATATGGTGATATGGTGCTATGAGTTCTAGTCAATCTGCTCTTACTTCTTAACTCAATGTCACTAAAAATACTGTTCTAAACACACTGTTGTTTATGCACAACTAGGCCCATGTCACAACATGGTTCATTTTCTTTCCATGAAACGGTCTCTTTAGAATTTCGGAGAGGGACCTGTCCCCTAAATCCCCTCCTTGCTGACGGCCTTGCTTCAAAAAGTATTCTAAACTTTGTTTTCTGATTTCTGCTTTTAATTATTTCTGCTTTTATTTTGTTTTCTATTATAGGTATTAGTATTAATATTGTTTCTTAATTTATTGAACCATAAAGGTTTACTTTTGAAGTTAAAGATACATATATTGATATTTATACGTACATACATACAAACACACACACACACACACATATATATATATATATATTTATATATTATAATAAACATATATATATATATATACATATATACATACATATATGCATATATATGCTTATATATATAATTATATATAAATATATATACATATACACATATATATATGTATATATATATATATATATATATATATATATATATATATATATATATATATATATATATATTATATATATATATATATATATATATATATATATAATGAAATTACTAAATAGTACTAAACACCTCGGAACACATGAAATTGAAATTATACTCAGTTTTTCCATTTTAAGATTTTTAGAAATTGAAAAGTTAAAATATATCATACACACACATTTTATATGTATATACACACACACGCACACACACACACACACACACACACACATATATATATATATATATGTATATATGCATCATATGCAGAAGTGATTGTCTGTGAGAGTCAGTATATACTTATGCATGTGTGTTATTTTAAATTCCTGATCGTATTTTGACGCATCAGAAATGCAATAAGTTGAAAATTTTAATGAAGCCATTACGTTGACTTGAACGTGAAATAAAAATGCTTATTTTTTAAAAGCAATAAATGAAACAGCTGAAAAATTTGACGATTTTATTACTTATCATAAAAGAACTAATGATATTGTGATTGAAAATAATTTAGTTCATAAACAGTAAATAAATAATATAGCAGTTATTAATATAACTGAACAAAATATATGAAAACATGCAGTCTATATATTCCTGCTTCAATAGTTAACTAAATATTATGTGAATTTTTTTTTAAATGGGTGTTATTTAATGTACAGATAGGGTTATGCATACTAACGTAGATGTAATTAAATTAACCTTTAATATATTCTAGATTGAAATATATTAATATAACTAAAGAGTCTAGCTGTAACTTTT
>CM063504.1:63362922-63365422 GCA_032207245.1 Pardosa pseudoannulata
AACAGTGCGTAAAACGGTTAGAAACAATATTGGGGGTTCCCGTTACTATGTTAGTAAACTTAAGGGGCTATCATTTCTGTCTAAATGAAAAGTTTTTGGAACCACTGGACACTCGACACTGGACTGAAGTATTTTGGGGCACCTGGGGACGAAGTCCCCTTATCCCCAATATGAGCTTTGGTATGTAATCTAATTTACATGCATTACTGGCGGATGATTTTTAGGTATTATTTATACATACAACATACAAAAAAAAGGAAAGGGGAAGAGAGAGAGAGTTGAGAGAGAAGGAAAAGAGCACATAACGCAGAAGAATAAAATTAGGTATACATTTTGATACAAAGGAAATATATCTTCGAAAGCCCTTATACATTTTTTTCCACACAGTGATACTCTTTTACAATAGAATTAATACACATAAGCATAAAATACATATAGAATCATAGAATTTTGAAAATGCAATACGTTTATAGTGAGATGAGCATTTACATTAACATAAGATTAAGATTACTGAGGATTTTATTTTATTTTATTTTATTTTTTTTTGTATAAGTGGGCTGAAGATATTTACAACTAAGTTAAATTCTGGGTACAATACCCGTTAGGAGGACCGTAGTCGCCCTAGGACGTCTAGGCTTCTCAAGCGGGTCATAATCTGGAATGTTGGCTAGTTCTTCATTATTAATTGAGTTCATTTTCACGTAAAGATTTGTTGAAAGATTTTGATGAAATCCCTAATAGGCTCAACGCCCAGGTCCCTATGAATCACGTCGTTCCGCAAGTAACGGAGTTTTTGGAACCCGTCCTCTGTAATTCTATTATATCCTGGCCGTAGCTAAAACCTCTCTTACAGCTAGTCGTCAGGAGCGCCTACCACTAATCCTCCACTACTACCCTTCTTCTATTGTTCATCTTCTGTCCTTAATTTATCATTTTTAAAAACTTTATAAATAGTCTCCGAACTCATCTGCCTCTATTTTATTTCTTGTACAGTTTTCAGTATTAGAGAAAAATAGAAAATAAGAAAAAGTCAAGGACAAACTATTTTGTTTTTGTTGTTTTTGATGCCAGTGTCACATGGACGAAATAAGCAAATGAATCTAAGGTAGCATGAATTAAAGCGAAGGGGTGTTCCTTTCGTTTGAGGAACATAGATAGGGTAAAAAAACGTCTTATCTCAAGTGGATCCTCGAAATTTATATGCTGGATTAAGCAGAACTCCCCAAGCTTTTCCTGCCACCCCTAAAAGTAACATTAGAGAATTTGGAACATTGTGTCCACGAATTTTATGTGGCTCGGTCACATTCGAACGACAAATTACAGCGACGTCAATTGTTGAAAGTAATATTCCTAAGAAGGAACACTAAACAAAAACCAATACTCATTAATTGATATTTAAGTTTTCAATTCCAACATTTTAGCTCTGTATATATTTTTTGATACACCTTTTTTTCATCACGTAAAGTTCAGAATCATGTCGCTTACCTGCCCAGATAACAAATTTAGTTTGCAGGAAACTTGCAGCAGTCTTGCTTTACAAGCCTGCAAACTTGCAGCAAGTTCAGCATGACAAGACTGCAGGTTTAAAAGAAGAATACAAGTCTAAAAAATTTCGCTTGCTTCAATTTCACAGTTTTGAAGCAAAATAGCGTTGCAAAGCAGATGTCGCTTTATGTTCCGTCTAACTTGGAGGAGTTTAGCTGCAAATTTGTTTTGACAAGATATTATCCAGAAAAAAAATCTAATTTGCTGCAAGTAGGCATGCAACCTGGGTTTACTTCTCAAGTGTTCTAAATTAAAAGGTAGACCAGTGAAAATCACCTATAAAATGTCACAGACGAAAAAATTCAGAATTCATTACTTATTTATAATTTCTTGGTAATTACGTCAAAATCTTAGCCGATTTTTAAATGTATATTTAGAAATATCGATAAATACATAAGCATTCAATTTAAGTAAATGCATAAGTCGTAAAATAAATTTATGGCTCTACTGATAGAGATTAAAACCGAAATACTTAGAAAATAAATATTTAATTGAAATATAATTAATCTGTTACAGTAGATGCGGTTTAATCTTTAAAAGAGGTTTTTTAAAAGTCATTATAATATTAATCACGTTTTCAATTTAAAAATTCACTACATGGTCCATGGCTTCATATACTATTGCGACAACAAATGTGGGTTTCTTTTAAAACATCAAAAGGAAGAAGATTTAAAATTTCCCGAGGGAAATTCGTTAATTGTTTAGACTTTTGTTTTTTAAAAGAGCCTTATATATTTTAAATTAGTCTTTTAGAATTACATCTGATAATTCGTAGAAATTCATTTTTCACTCTGTCAGGATGTTTCTAAAAAATGAGAAAAATAGTTTCATTTTAATAAAAAATTTACTTAATTATGATTATGATATATAAAATACCATGGTGCGATTGCAGTAATAACCATAAAAACCTTTGCTTTCGGTTATAGGCAATTCTATAACTTAGACCTCTTCAAGG
>CM063504.1:63372922-63390422 GCA_032207245.1 Pardosa pseudoannulata
AATAAATGACACCTGGACGTCTGATTTTTCATCAATTATTTACATTTCTGGACAATTAAAGTATGCCATATTTATCATACGGCTTATATATATATATATATATATATATATATATATATATATATATATATATATATATATATATATATAAATACATATATATATATATAAATAGTATATATATATATATATATATATATATATATATACATATATATATGATGTTATAATATATATATATATATATATATATATATATATATTATATTATATACATACATATATTATATGTATATATATATATATATACATATATATAAATATATATATATGTATAATATATATATATATATATATATATATATATATATATATATATATATATACACACACATATATATATACATATAATATATATATATATACGAGGCCCCCATATAAGGGATATATTTATATATATATATATATATATATATATAGCAAGCTGCTATATATATATATATATATTCTATATATATATATATATATAATATATACGAGTCATATCCTCTGTCATATTCGAGTGTTTTTCTTCGAGGAACTATTATATATATATACATGCATATATATATATATATATATATATATATTATATTATATATATATATACTTTATCTAAGCAATATAACGAAAGGGGATTTTGTTCCGATATATACAATATATACACATTTTGAATGGAAGTACGATGGTTTGAGTGCACAGTAAACCAACCCTGCTATTTAATGTGGATGTGTGTTTTGCTTCTTTGACGAAAAAAATGTCGCACAACACTTGTCTTATTAACATATGGAATGGGTCTTGCTCCAAAGCCCCTTTTAATTTGAATACTGTTGTTGCCAGCGCCCTTTATTAATATACGACAGAGTATTTTTCTTATGGTATACAGTTTTTTCTATTATATTCATTCCTTTTTGAAGTCATTCTCACCTGTGATTCTTTTTTTTTCACAGTATTTTAGAACTAAAACTTTAATTTTAACCACATGGTATACAAATATACATATACACGTAAAAGAGTGGACCGTTGCAGAGATTGTTTAAGAAGATACACTCTGGAATTCGGAGAGATATATGAAAAGATTTAACTTTTTGAAAAGCAACAAATATAAGATAATATATAACAGTGCACTTTGTATACTTCGAATAACTTCTCCCTGGTTTTTTTTCTTGTTGTACAAAAAGATTTTTCTCGAAATTAATTTAAAAGAAATTTTAAAATGCATTTCGGTTCTTGACTGAGCTATGACAACAAAATCTCGAAAGAGCGATGTAATATTTTAATGAATTACTGAGGCAGAATATGTTTCAATCTCTTTCAATTATTTTTGATCAAGAATAAAAAAACTCTTTTTTTTTGCAAAAATTTTTTTGAGAAGAATATGTTCTTTTATTAATCGATGAAACATTTTAAGTTCAATCATTCTTTTGAAAAAGAACACAAGTCAGAAAAAATACAACTGGGATGTTTCGAATTATTTTTTTTTTCTAAAGAGGTGCAGTTTTCTAAAACAGTTATTTTTTAAGTGATAAGAAAAGAAGCGTATGTTTGAAATTCATTTTAAAATAAAATGCACCAAGAATAATTAAATGAGATAAACAAGTATTGGAGAAAGTTTACTGAAATTAGTATTTCTAAACGTTAATGTTGTTGCATATTTATGATTTAATATGTGTGTATATCAAAAAAAACTAAGGCATTTTATTCAGTAATTTTTCCTTTAAATTTTCTTTAAATTCTATTATAAGAGGAATCGATAAAAAAGAAATACATCTTTTTTTTAATGTAACTAGAGTACAGCCATTTTTAACATTTGATAAAGTAGAAAAGAAAAATAAGAATTTTGATTAAAATGTACTAGTGAATATACTTATTTAACATATGAAGGTAACGTTTGAGCAGTTTTAATGGTATTTATCAGAAAATGATACACTTTAGCGAAAATTTATATCGCAACTTTTTATTTTTCTTCACATCCATGATATTTATAAAACTGCCAATAAAAATAAAAGAAACTTGAAAGAAAAAAAAAATAGTTTATACGTCGTAGGATCAATTGTAGGTTTCAATGTTCATATATTAATACTGTTACGAATTTGTTAGTGAACCTTAAATTTAAAATGGGTCTCTATGGGTGTCTCCCCAAATTGGCGAGATACCGGCTCGTTGGCGACAGCTTCGGTAACTTATTTTTGTCTCAAGGTCGTCGCCAAATATCGCCAAGTGTCGCCAAATGCTGCCAAGTGTGGCGTCACGTGACAACTTCTGGTTCCGGTTTCTGGAATGTTCCAGCAGTTTCTTCGGGCCTATATAAGGCCAAAACAGAGTCGTCATCATAAATCGTATGTTTTCTGATATTTCTGCTTCGTTTTGATATTGCTCTTCTCTTCTTCTGTGAGGGAGGAACATATTATTCAAATCTCTCCATAAGGGACCTACCGTTCGGCTTAAAGATCCGATTCCGACGCTACGAACTCCATGCCATAGTGGATTCGAAATCCACGACTTGCAACCGGCTACCGAAGTGCCCCATACTAACCAAGTCATTTTTTACCGTGAAGGTGGTGGCGCATCTAGTAGGGTGCCTGCCCAACTATGACTCACGAAGTTGAGGTTCATGGTTCTGTCCCCCACGATGTCACGTTTTCCAAATTCTCATATAATTTTTAAAGATTTACAATTTTTTTTAACTTTTATTTTTCTTAAGCTTATTTCCACATTTTTAAATATAATTTTTTACTTTTAAAGTTAACTTCTGATTTTTAAAAGCTAATTTTGTTTTCTTCACGAATTCTGCACGGATGTCTCTAGCCGCAAAAATATGTGTTTTGTCTCTATCCCTAAATGTTCTACTCTTTATTTTTGTGTTTTGAACTCACGAATCCACCTCCCTATCCCCTCTGCCTCTCAAATGAACAACTATTGCACAAAATATACAGAAAATTACTATTTGAACCATTCATATATTTATGATTGAATGTGTGAAATGTAGAGAAAAAATGAACATAAAGACAGTATCAAATTATCATTTTAATTCTCCACATTTAATTGCCTGTAAAAGCTGCTGACAAGAAAGAAATTTACATATTAATGTAAATTTTTTTTTTTACAAATATGCAATTTTGATAACTGAACCTACTTTTAAACTCAATAAGTTATTACAGAGAAAACACTAAACAAAATTTCAGAGTTGCACAATAACTTATTTTTTTATATACTTTCCCGATATACTTAGAAATATTGGCTATACACACACGCACACACACACACACACACACACACACACACACACACACATATATATATATATATATATATATATATATATATATATATATATATATATATGATATAATTTCCACTATTTGGAGAGGCATATTACTTCTTGATAATGTCAGTATTCCTGTATATTATACCGTTTAATAGTAAGCCATCAAATATGGTGGCGCTTGGATAGCGTCCATAATCTAACAAAGGCTAGCAGCCACAGCCAGGATTCATGCAGCAACCGTTTCTCAAGACGCTGTCTCTCAATCCTTACGTGTAAAGTACTTTGATTAGGTGATTTTAAAGATTCATGCACCAGCATTAATATAGTGCACTGCGTTTTCTGTTCTCAAACCCATAAATTATTAATTTTATGTTTTGAAACTTCACACACACACACATACACACACACAAACATATATATATATATATATATGTGTGTGTGTGTGTGTGTATGTGTGTGTGTGTGTTTGTACACATATATATGTCAGGTCTAAAAAAGGAGAGGGTTGGAAAATTATGTTGTGAACAATTTAAAAGGGGAATCCCTCATAATTACAAAATAAATGGAAAAAAAATTCTCGCATAAGCTTTTAGGATCATCCGGTCAAGTGGAAAGATATTTGAAGTATTTGATTATTAAGTGAACCAATAGTTGTCAGTTGGCTGGTAGGCGTAGAGCTGTCAACACAATTCACGATGTATATACATATATATGTATATACATATATATATACATATATATATATATATATATATATATATATATATATATATATATATATATATATATATATATATATATATATATATATATATATATATATATATATATATATATATGTGTGTGTGTGTGTGTGTGTATATATACATAAATATATATTTACATATATATATATATATATAAATATATAAATATATATATATATATATATATATATATATATATATATATATATATATATATATATATATATATATATATATATATATATATATATATATATATATATATATATATATATAGTGCTTTTATTCCCCAATGCAGATAAGAAAAAGGCAAATAAAATTATACTTCTCCCCCTTTTTTTTTACTGAAAATAAGAAAAATTGTTCTAAATTTAATTCACTGGCTATCGAACTAATAGGGTTACATTATTTTAATGATTGAAAGATTAAATAATATTCTAGAAAAAACAATAAAATAAATAAAATTCTTTAAAATTCCATGTTACATTTTACGAAAAAGCTTTAAACAATAAGGAAAGAAGATATAATTTGTAGCATAAACATAGATAGTTCCTAAGGGGCTGTAACCGAGCATCTATCCTAACAACAGAACAGCATTTAAGAAAAATTTTTCGGTTCTTGACAGAGTCATGGCAACAAAATTTAGAGGATGACGTAAAATGTAACGAATCGTTGAGGCAGAATATTTCAAACTGTTTCAATTACTTTTTATCGAGGGGAAAGAAGCCTTTATTTAATAAAACTTATTATCATACTGAATTTTTTTAATCGATGGAACACTGTTAACCCAATAATTCTTTTGAAACATAAACGAAGCAAGGAAAAAAGTGAACAGGATATTTTGAAGTATTTTGTTTTCTAAAGTATTTCAAACTTGTAACACAATTATATTTCAATGACGTATGGTTAATGGGTATTTTTAAAAACGAAATTTAAAATTAAATGAACAACTACTGGTTAAAGTAAAACGGAATTATTATTTAAAACTTTTTTTTCTGTACATTTAAGATTTAATATGTGAACTCCCCCCCAAAGAAAAAGACTTTTTATTCCCTGATTTCTATTTAAATCCTTCATACTTTTTATTCGTCTGGAAAAGAAGTTGATAAAAAAGAATGAAACTGAACTTTCAATGTAAACATTTTCTTTTAGTTAGAAACAAACAGCTTGAAAGAAAAATGAGGTTTTAAATATTTTTTTAACTGAATCAGTTATTAAAGTAAATTGGATTTTTTAAAGAAAATTTAGCTAACAATTTATTTAGAATTGTAGAATCCTATAATAATATTATATATATCAACATTATATATATGTATATATACATATGTACATATATATATATTTCTATCGACTTATATATATATATAAATTATATATATATATATATAACATATACATATATATATATATATATATATATATATATATATATATATATATATATATATATATATATATATATATATATATATATATATATATATATATATATTATATATATATATTATATATATATTTATATATATATTATATATGTATGTATATTTATATATATATATATATATATATATATATATATATATATATATATATATATATACATTATATATATAATTTATATATATATATATAATTTATATTATATATAATTAAATGTTTATATATATACATATATTTTACATATATATATATTGTATATATATATATTTATATGCATATATATAACATATATATACATATATTTATATATATAAAATATATTTATATATATATATATATTATATATGTATATATATATATATATAATATATATATATATATATATATATTTTATATTGTATATATTATATATATATTTAAATATTATATATTATGTATATAAATTACATATTATATATATATATATAAATATAAATATATATATTTAATATATATATATATACATATCTCTCTCTCTCTTTATATATATATAATATATATATATATATATATGTGTGTGTGTGTGTGTGTGTAGAGAGAGAGAGAGAGAGAGAGAGTGAGAGAGAGTTAGATGACAACAAAATTAAGAGTAAGACATATAGGTTAAAGAAAAAGAATACTTTTTACTAATTTGTTTGGGGCAGTACTGTGCAACTTCCAGCCTTCGCTCTTTGTTTATCTCCTACACCAAACTCATTGTAAGCGTGGAGAAAATTCTGAAAAGAAAATTGTCATTTTTCTTCATTGAGTAATCTCGGATTGCACCGGATTGAAAATTTTTAAAGCAGTAGAATTGCCGCACAAATTCCATAACTGCGAGGGTGATGAAACACCTGTAAATTTGCACAGGAAATTGGTATAGTATTATGGGTGTTAAAATTTGTCGAACTATTGCTCATAGGAATGTTAAAGGCCAAACGATTCTTCAAGTTCTCATCAGGACCATATCCAAACATGAAATTTATTCTAAGTTATTTATTTTTTCTGAGACATGAATGTAATTCATTCTCCCATATTAGACTCTTTTTTTATCACATTGCATAATTAAAAATAATGAAGTTATTTTATATGGTAATTTTTAATATCATACACACTGAGACATTTACTTATACATATATTACATTCGAAACTTTAAAATCATTTACAGAATACGTATATTGGAAATAATGAATATACATTCTACATCAAGAGCAGGATAGAATAACGATATTTCTACATGTACAGGGAGAGTAAAACACTGGTATAGTGAATATTTTTCAAAAGAGTATTTCAAAACGGGAAAAGTCAAATAAGCTTTTTATTCACAAATTTCGAAGCAATTGCGTGAAACAAAATCTAATAATCTAATGCAAAATCCGAATAAAAAAATAATCTAAGTATACATACACGTATATATGTGCGTAAATAGAATTTTTTTTCTAAGTGAGAATATTTGTGATATTACAATATTTTGGAACTATATTTTTTTATTTTTCTGTCTCATTTATTTTGCAAAATACGCCTACATGTTTATTCACTAGCAGAATTGTTATAAAAACAAAATTTAAAGATGGGATGTGTGATATGCAAACAGCTGGGGATTCTATCCAAATCTGTGTTTTTTGTATATGATTGTGTATAACTTTCAATCTTACTTTTTTATTGTTTTATATTTTTCGAATGCAATGCCATTGGGGGGGGGCGGAGAAACTTTTCTGTATTGTTTACTATTATGGCAGCGCGCTATGTTTAGTTCTTTTAATAAATCTAGGTATACCCGTAACTTAAAGACAATAAAATCCAGTTTATATACATATATATATATATATATATATATATATATATATATATATATATATATATATATATATATATATATATATATATATATATATATATATATAAATATATATATATACATATATATATATATATATATATATATATATATATATATATATATATATATATATATATATATATATATATATATATATATATATATATATATATATACATATATATATATATATATATATATATATATATATATATATATATATATATATATATATATATATATATATATATATATATATATATATATATATATATATATATATATATATATATATATATATATATATATATATATATATATATATATATATATATATATATATAAATATATATATATACATATATATATATATATATATACATATATATATATAATATATATATATATATATATATATATATATATATATATATATATATATATATATATACATATATATATATAAATATATATATATATATATATATATATATATATATATATATATATACATATATATATATATATATATATATATATATATATATATATATATATATATATATATATATATATATATATATATATATAATATATATATATATATATATATATATATATATATATATATATATATATATATATATATATATACATATATATATATATATATATATATATATATATATATATATATATATATATATATATATATATATATATATATATATATATATATATATATATATATATATATATATATATATATATATATATATATATATATATATATATATATATATTTATATATATATATATATATATATATATATATATATATATATATATATATATATATATATATATATATATATATATATATATATATATATATATATATATATATATATATATATATATATATATATATATATATATATATATATATATATATATGAGTGTGTGTGTGTTAAAATCTATAATGGTTGCATTTATGTACTTTACATTCCTTGAATTATTAAATTATAGTCCGTATGCATTGAGCTATTGACTTCGGAAATTTTATTCAGAGTTATTGTAAATATTATAACTGTTGAAAAAACACTAATTAAAAGAGTTATTTTTTAGCAATATACTCTCCAATATTACCTACATTTTAAATAAAAATTGGTGTTTATGGTCTGGTTAACGTTATAGATGGTTCGCAATCAAATTTAACCCTTCATATATTACAAAATTTGTACACATTAATATGTTTACATTAAAATATTTTAATGATACTATTCTAAACCAAACTATTTTTTGTATCTTTACTGTGTTGTATTAATTAAGTATTAATTATAATATTATAATAATTTTTTTAATTTAAATTATATGACATATTTCTGTCTATTTATTTAAATTCTCTAAAAAATTCTGATTTTCTACATTTAAAGGAAATTTTAATAGTCGATATAAAGCAGAAACTTAAAATTTATTCACTTATTTCTAAATTTAATTTAAAAGCACTTACTATTTTTTAATTAATATATCACAATTGTAATATCACGCGTTTTAAATATAAACAAAAATTAAATGTGATTTATATAGGGCTTAATATTATCCATTTATTTATCAAATAGTTCATATTTTCATGAAATATAGTGACACTATATTAATTTTCAAAAATTCATCTTTTTTTTATTCATCATTGTTTTAAATTATATTTTGCAAAATTATAATTTATGTAATTTCTACTTTATTTAAACAGTTTAAAATTGTATCGAAATGGGAAATAAAAATGTATTTACCTCCAAAGAGTTTCATAAAGATATGGAAAACAAAACTAAAATATAAATCTTGAAATATATTTTGTACACAATAGTGTATGACCATATTTATGTATTAGAAGTTATAACATATAAAATAAAAAGAAAATTCGTATTGCATAAAATGTTTAATAATTTAAACTTTATTATTTTACAACTACACAAATATAAAATCATGATTGATACTAAAATATTCAGAGAAAATATTCTGTTAAATATTCAGAGAAATAAAAAAGTATTTTATTGAAATACTATACTTTAAACTGTATTACTTATAACTAAGTTAAAAACTTATATCAATCATAAAACAAAGATTTCATTAAATTGGGATAACTTCATGTATTTATGGAAAAAATTGTAATCAATGTTATACCGTCATTTTTCAGTATGTGGTAGTAATCGATATTCTTACTATCAGTATCTACATTTGTATCCAACCTCTTAACAGTTTGTTAAACAAGAACACTGAGTTAAAAGCAGTTCCAAATTGTAAAATATAATCATAAAAGTTATAAAATACATAAAACCTAAATTTTAAAAATGTGTATTTTCTATACACAAAAAAATTACTTACACACACACACACACACACATACACACACACACACACACACACACATATATATATATATATATATATATATACATACATACATACATACATACATATATATATATATATATATATACATATATATATACATATATATATATATATATATATACATATATATATATATGCATATATTCATATATATATACGTTACACAGAACACAAATATTATTAAAATAATGAAGTCAGCATTTATTTTAGTAATAAATATGTACATTTGAGATCGTATTGCCCAAAGTTGGTGAAGTTCAAGACATGTAGTACGAAACGCAAAATCTGTGTAGATTGTATAATTACAACAGCTGTAAAAACCCTAAGTACACATTAACGTCTTTATAATGCACTAAGGTGTCGACTATAATTTATCCTTCAACAGATGTTAAGATATGGGATTTAGGACTGACTGATATCCCTCTCTAATTGCATTTAGAGTAAGGAAAATCTATGATAAAAAAAGGTAATGATTCAACAAGAAATTAAGATGCCCAGAGCAAACCATCTGGCAATGACGATGGCATTCTTACAGTCCTAACCTTGCTCTCAAAGACTTAATTCTGTTCTTGCACCTAAATAAATACGCATTTGGTCTCTACAGACGAAGAACAGATGACACTCTAATTTGATTTTCAGACTGCATGCTCTTGTTACACTAGACTATAGAATGGAAAGTTTAAGAATTATATGTTACGAAGTACATCACAAAATTGCTATATATATCGCAATAAATATTTTGAAGCAATAATATTTTTTAAATTTTTGAATTTTGGATTTTTTCTGGATGACCCCGATAGACATTTCACATTTCACCCATGTTGTACTCCTTATCTATTCTTTATATATAATTTGACTTCAAAATTTTTTACATTTCTAAACTCTCAATTAGTTGCAAATAACATATGAAGTTAATTCCAGAAATCTTATCTAGACACAGTAAACAATGTTTCTAGTAAACATGATATCATAAGGGACACCACTGTTTTACTTTTATTGTACAATAAAAATTGAACCAAATATAAAACTTTAAATTACTATAAGTTATACAACTGATTACAAAATACGAATAAAATATTTAAGAAATTACCGTTAAATATAATGTGTAATTACTTTAGATTTTGTATAAATAATTTAGAATAAGTTATAAACTTATTTGGTTTCAACTAAATTATGACGTCATAAATGATGAATAAATCTATAATCTTCAATTGAATTTGAAAATAAAATTTATATTAATATTATTTAATAGTTTTCTACTGTCTTTACTATTTGTTTGCTTATCTTTAAAAAATGAGATAGGATAAAGAGAAACTACCTTAAACAGGTCAAAGATTGAAGCTTCTAATCTGTATTTATATATTTTTAATTTTGAAAACTCTTGCGATGTTTTTCTTAGAAACGGTATAGCTTGACACTGATAAAAATTACTTAGATAAATTGTAAAAGAACTAAATAGGTTAAAAATAGTAATAGAAAATAATAGCCAAATTAAATGTAAACAGAAGGCAGAAAAACTTTATTATCTTAACATAAATTTTAAACACTAGGAGATTAATTACTTACTTAAATATTTGGCTAATTTTAGCTCATTATTAAAAACATATTTACAGTGTCGCATTTTATGGAGTCCGGATGGAGGGTCAAAAAGCATTTTATCTCTAAGATAACTTTTAATATGTTTTACTTGCCTAAACCTCTCACTGGGTTGAAAATTTTTTAAAGAATAACCAGCTATTTTGGAACGCAGAGGAATAAAATTTACATATATGTATAGAGAACATGTTATATATGTTGCATGTTGTTATTTAAAGACTATTTTTCCGATTTGAAACCCACAAGTCTATATCTTTAACAATTTTATTTTTAAAGAAAGTTTTAGCTCTAATCTAATTTTTAACTTAGTTTACATAAATATGAAGGTATGTTTAATATTGTAGAACAAAATTTTGAATTCCATCCCCATAGAAATTTGCTACCTGTTTATGTACGTTTAATTTTGTGATCGCATTTTTGGCCCTCAAGGTGAGAAAAATTTATAATAACTTAAGTGTTATGCAGTATTATGAAAAGACACATCTTGAAACATGAAAACTTACTGGGCACCAATATGTCGACTGTAAAAACACGAGGGGTTTAAAACAAATGTTTAGCCTATTGTGTACACATGAATATAATTTATATGACAATGGAATTCTTAAAATGCCTACAATATAAGCTCTTATATCGGTGAAATATCGGTGAAAATAATGTTAAAAATAAGATTAAAGAACAAGTATTTAGGTAAATGTAATAATGATATAAATACATGTATTGTCCAAACACAGTAGCTATAAAGACAGCTTTGTAAATTAATTTGCTGCCTATAGAATAAACTTAATATTATTTATTTTAAATTTACATATGACATTTTCTTTCATATTTTTAAAATTTTATGGTCCTCTTCTTTTTGCTTATTTAGAACATCATTTTTGCGATGTATTACCAATATTTACGGAATGTAATCTAAAACTAAATTCTTAACCATTGGTTTGGTTTAGTTTGGTTTGGAGCGCTACGGTCTACTGTTTAGCACACGAGGGCTAATGAGACCGGGACCTACGGCTTAAAGCCGATTCCGAACGGATACGAATATCCATGCCATAGTGGGATTCGAACCCACGAACTCCGGTACCACGGTTAGCGCCTTAACCAATCGGCCAGCGTTCGGCTCTTAACCATTGGTTACATAACCTTTGTCTCTTCGTTCAAAATGTGAAATCAAGCTAACATACCTCATAGCTTTATAATACACTAAGAATGACTTAATTCATTATATATAATTATTAAGCGTTAACGGTTTTAAGCGTGTTATTACATTCTTTAATGAAAACAAATTGCAATTTAAATAAATATATGAAAAGATAAATTCAGTTAAACATAGGTTTCATTTACATTATTACCCGTTTCACACACACACACATAAACACAAAAATAATATTTGTGATTTTTCCTCCGCATATAATTTTTCTGTTTCAGTATATATTCGCTTCGATTTGAAAAATGCCGAGTAAAACAGAACAAAGGAACTCCTAAGGTAAAATTTGATGTGGAGTCACACTCAACATAGGAGTGCAAAGTTGTAAGGGTTTAACCAGTTTATTGAATACCGAGGGATCAAAAGTCCGTATAAATTTTAAAAATTCACAATAACCGGAAAAATAACCAAAATAAAAACGGTTTGCATGGTTAGTATCGATAGGGCATGGGATTTTTTTAAACAAAAAAAATAAATAACTGGAAAAGAGTCGATAGAGCGTGCTGATGCACACAACTCAAAGAAAAAGAAACTCAAATAACAAACAGAATGCCTCCAAATAGTTTATTACAACAGTATGTGTTCCACATGACCACCACTACAGGGGATAACACAGTGAAAGCGAGTCACAAATCCAGCAACGGCAGAGTGCATCAGATCCGGTTGTATGCGAGACACCTCTCCGCCAATCGCACATGAAGTAGAAGATTTACAAAAATTCTTCAAATTACAAATAAACAATACAACAGTGCCCAGACCATTTATTCCTCTTTTAAAATACATAAAAATACCTACTTCTGTTTTTTAATAGGTAAACTGCACTTAAAAATGTTTTGTAGTAGATTTTGTATGCCAATGATATTATCCAAGCACAGCAGCAATAAAGACAGCTCTGGAAATTACTCCGATGAATAATTTACCTGCTTACAAAATTAACATAAAAATATATTTTATATGCTGAATATGACATTTATTATGTTTAACCCTCTAAGCTGTTCGCACGTACAATTCCGTCAAACCGATGATGTCTTCAAAGCGGTTGTCAAGTACAAATTTCGACTTCCAAAAACGTTCGGAAAATGGATGTATTGTACATTTCTGCCATTGTGTTCCCCCATGGAGTTTTGAGGTAGGAGGGTCCGGTCGATTGTTTAGGAACTGCACCCCTACTCCCTGAGACACAAAAATGCTGACAACTTTTCATGGGTTTGTAAATCTCTATTTCGGAGTATTTCGTTTGCGGTAACAGGTGTATCTCGAATTACACCACTTAAATAGCTTGGATGAGTTTTGTAAAAAAATATAAATCGTTCTCTTAAAGAATATTTTCATTTGTACTTTTAGAATCCATTATTTCTTATGGGATGATCTGCGAGACTTGACGAGTTTTATGTGTATTAAAAATTAACAATCTATAATGTCTATTTATATATCTATTTATAACCGGAAGTAAACGGACAATAAAGAGGGTGGCATCCCGTATTCCAATCTAGTAGACAAAGGGTGCAGTAAAAAATCATAGAACACTCTGGTCACTGACACAATAAAACTTTAGCTTTTTTTTGGAGACTTTCCTCGGTGCGTTCCACTCGGAGGGTTAAAACTAACTTCCCCTCTTGTTTTTGCTTATTGAAATATGATCCAAACCTCCCCAAAATTTAAGAAAGGACCCAATCTTAGACATTGACTCACATTCCTACAACCAGATCTCTTAAAACTACCTAATAACCTTATAATACCATAACTATACTTTATAAGTGTGGTTAGTTGGTTGAGTACATGATGTAAAATGTACAATTTGTTTATAAACGGCAGTTAAACAATGCATTTATTCCATATTCATTTATTCTTCTGAAATCATTACTCCTTTAATGAAAATTAAATAAATGCTATGAATGAATAAATTTGGATTCACTGATTTTTATATAAAAAAATATTGATGAAAAATAATATGAATGTAATATTAGAGTACGAAAATTAATACAACTAAAATTGATATTTTATTTTTAATAATATATTTTAAAAATTTCATAGATTTAATTACAAATAAACTAATGAGAACATCAGCCATTAATTAAAAAATATTACTTAGGAAATTCTGATAAATATCACCACCATGTCTTCTTTTATATTATGGTGTGTTGATTACGTCACCTTTCAAAGAGAGTTATATATTCGGACCGCTGAAATATTGCACAACTTCAAGGGAAAAAATCGGAAAAATTTTCTTTTCTATTCATAAATTATTCATTTTGAAATATGTGAGACCTTTCTTGTTTTGATCAATATATTCTGTTGCACGTAACCAAATATTTTTCACCATTCCTACAAAGTTTCAGGGTTTTATCTTACTCATAACATTCCTAGAAAGCTTTTTTTTTGTTTTTTATCTTCCTAACGCTGTACGGCCAAAAAATATTTGCTTTCTTGAGATGGAGTTTTTTTTATACGTTTTGACTAAAGATTCCATTACATCTACTATTTCTAAAACTTTAATACCGAATAGAAAATAGAATGTTAAATCTTTTCTGTATAAGTTTTTTGTTGCTTTAATAAGCTATAAAATATAAAATATGTAATTAGTACTTAGGATTAATTTATATCAATATTTATACATTATTAGTATATTAAATTTAAATGTTTCTGTAGACACATTTATCCGTCCACCTCTATGTGTTTGCATATACACAGAGGTATTGATGGACTGTATGGTTCAAGGTGTTGGTGACTTATCTGTACTTTCCATGTGAAAGAAGATTTTATAATTTTTAAAAATTGAATATATAAAGAAAGAAATAAAAAGGTAGGCATTTACATAGAAACATGTAAATTTATTTTTAATTTACATTACACTTATTTCATCGACAAGCAGCCATCATCTAAATTTGGTCGCAAAGTTTGGCTATATATCGCCAAACTTGATGAATCTTGGTGAGTTTATTTGCTCCTTTTTAGATCAGATATTCAATCCGTTTCTTATTCCGAAATTCTATTACACATTTTCCCTAATGCTAGTGAACCTAAAAGTAGTATTGTGATTAGTAAACGCTGCAAAGTTACTAACCGACTACGAATCAAAACAGCTACTGTAGATATGCACTTAAAATGGTTAAATTCCCCTGAATAGCACGGATTCACGTTATATGTCAAGACCAAAACCAGAAGTTCGGCCAGTTCTCGAATTCGTCGGCCAAATCGTACATTGGCAAGGCATGTGGCTAATGTCCGATGTACTGGAAACGAATAGCATATATGCTACTTTGGCCGAACTTCCCAAAGTGCCATTAACTCCCTGGCCAATGTTCTATGTGCTGAAGAAAGACTGGAGATAATTTACGTATCCGCATACCAGATGTTGACAGAGGTCGCGATGATCCACGAAGGGTCCCTGCAGTTGTCCTGAACATCGAGGGCTGTTTCTACAAGCTAGGAACCGAATGGTGCTCTCAAACAACTGTACTCGAGAAGGGAGTTTTCCATTTTGCAAGAGAAACTACTTACATTGTCATCCGTAGGCACAAGCGAAAAATCATTACGAACCATTTTGCTTCTTCACAACCGCTGACCGGCTGCCAAGGCTACACTCGATGCAGTTGCACTATCAAGTGCTCAAATCGCAGCAGATGTAAAACTAAGAAACTGTTGTGCAATTTGAAATGTCATAAAAGTTTATCTTGTTATAACAATTTATGATACTGATAATTTTCTGTAATAAACTAATTCAGTAGATAATGTGATTATCTTTTTGTTAGTTTGTGTTTTTTTCTCCAAGGGAGAGCAAATTTTCATAAGAGACCAGGAGGTTTCTGGTACTGTGAGATCCTTACTCACTAAAACTTCTCCCTTCAGACTACAGCCCACCTCGGGCCATCTTAACTTTTGGCTTTTGTACCAAAGGACGATCCTAGGCGCTTAAGAGAGACAATTCGACGGAAAACTCCTCTATGGCAGCTATAATGTTATTGATTATCTTTAGCATTACAGTATACAAAGACCCAAAATTAGCTCATGACCTTTTTCTTCTGACTTGCCCCATGCCAGTTCAAGAATTGGCCGGCCAAACCCCGAAATAAAGAAAAGATCGGACATTGGCCGGTCATTGTGAGGCGATATTAGCTATTTCGAGAATTGGCCAGCTAATTCGGGAACTGACCAACTTCGGGCTTTGGCCGTAACATATACATGCATAATGTTACACCTATATATAAGAGCTTATTACGTAAGCTTACACTATAAATAAAAGAAAATAATGCAAATACAACAAACATATACACATAAATTTGTATATAATATATACAGAAACATATTTCCAAAAGGTCCAAAAGGACAACATCCATTTAAAACTTTAACATACAAAACAGCTTTTATAAGAAATAAAAAAAAAGAGAAATGAGAAATTTCACTTTCAAAGTGAAGCTACAAGCAATAAATAACAAAATATAATTTTTAAAAAAATATATTAAAAGGTTTAAAAAACACCGAAATTTTAACATAAAACACATTCCATCTTCGGTTCCTTTTAGCTGTTTTTCCATTTATTTTGTATTCGCTTGTAAAATTTTCTTTGCTTGTGAATTCTCCTTAAATTTTCATTAAAAGTTTTATTTCACTTTTCTCGACTAAAACTATTATTTTTAAATTTCATTTCATTCTTGTTACGTTGTACAAACTTATTGAAGCATTTTCTTTTTCTATTTATTTCAGAGACATTAAATTTAGTTGATGATTTAGTATGTGAAATTAGTAATATTTTAAATATCGTGAACCTTAACTTAAACTTTTGCATTGAACAATTCATCCTTTTTTTCGAACTCATCAAACAACAGATCTACGCAATCCAAAGCTACGTGTGTAAAGACCCATTTTGTTAGAGAAAAACAACTTTAAAAAGTAACTGAAATAAAATAAATAACATTTTTACAGCTATCTACTACATTTTA
>CM063504.1:63400422-63405422 GCA_032207245.1 Pardosa pseudoannulata
TTTTTGAAATTTGCTCCAGGGAGTAAAAATCGCAATTTTTATTAATTATGTCAAACATATAGCATCTTTTTTGCTCTTTACCTTTTGTTTAATAAATAGGCTTTACAAATAAGTCAAATTTGTTTTGCTTTTGTCTCTTTCATTGCCTGAACTTCATTATCCTTAATTTATGGACATGAGTGTATATTCGATGACATTCGTAACAAAATATAAATAAGTCTCTAAAAGAATATTTTATTTGTACTTTTAGAATCCATTATTTCTTATGGAATGATCTTCGAGGCTTGAAGAGCTTTATGCGTATTAAAAGTTAACAATTTATAACATCTATTTATATATCTATTTATAACCGGAAGTAAAGGGAACTTAAAGAGGGTGGGTTTCCCGTATTCTATTCTAGTCGACAAAGGGTGAAGGAAAAAATCATAGAACGTTTTGACCACTGACACAGTAAACATTTGAGACATTTTTCATCGGTGTGTTCCACTCGGAGGGTTAAGTATTACATGTTTTGGGATTTAGCTTTAAAAGGATTTGGAAACCGGTATTTTTCTACATATTGCAGTGAAACACGAGAAGACAAATCCTATAAAGAAGAAATACACTTTTAAAATTTTAAGACAGCTAGAGAGCGTATATATTTTATTTTTGTTATATTCTTAAATCATGATTTAATTGAATCTTAAATCTGTCTCTTCAAAAAAAAATTATTATTATGAATGATCTTGTAGCACAGATACAGGAACTTTTGGAAATATATTTCTCTAATGCACCTTATATCAAACTGACTAACTTCAGTACACTAACTTATAGCACTATCTAACTTTTTCTATATACTTCTCGAATACCTCTAATATACCTCACCAACTCTGTCTCGGAAACTAAGCATCACTGTTCATCAACTGCAGTTTCTGGACCTAAACGGATGTCCTATTAACCACTCGGTCATCCGCTTTATATAAATAGGTAATCGAGTATATAAATATGTATCTATGAAGGAAAAACGTGCCATCCCAATGGACTATGTTGGCATATGTTGTATAAGTTTTAAAATTATATATATTCTTAGTCTAATACATCCATTCTTTAATAAAAGATAAATTCATCCAATTGTTATTCACAAACTGGAAACGATAATAATCTTTTGTGGATAAGGGCAAGCGAATGTATCTTACTTCAAACAGAATAACTCCAGTACACTAACTTATAACATTATCTAACTTTTTCTATATACTTCTCGAATACCTGTAATATGCCTCACCAACTCTGTCACGGAAACTAAGCCTCACTCTTTATCAACTGCAGAGTCTGGACCTAAACGGATGTCCTATTAACTACTCGGTCATCGGCTTTATATAAATAGATAAGCAAGTATATAAATATGTATCTATGAAGGAAAAACATGCCTTCCCAATACACTATGTTGGTTTTTGGTTTGGTTTTGGAGTGCTACGGTCTACTTTTTTGCAACACGAGGGCTAATGAGACCGGGACCTACTGCTTAAAGCCGATTCCGAACGGCTACGAACATCCATGCCATAGTGGGCTTCGAACCCACGAACTCCGGTTCCGAAGGCCAGCACCCTAACCATTCGGCCATCGTTCAGCATACACTATGTTGGCAAACATAAGTCTTAAAATTATACATATTCTTAGTCTAATATATCCGTTCTCCAATAAAAGATAAATTCATCCAATTGTTATTCACAAACTGGAAAACGATAATAATCTTTTGTGGATAAAGGCAAATGTAACACTTTCCCGAAATTTAAACTGCAGCTTTTCACGTTCTTAAAGCGCAGTTTAAGTAAAGGGCTTTTTACATGAAGAAATCAACTTTATACATGCAAATTCACTCATCAGAATCTAATTCAGAGACTATTTTACTGTTTTGCACAATCGGATTGCAGGAAAGCCAGTAAATCCAACTAGAGGTAATATAAAAGATTCGTCTAGGCATTTAATAGATTAACTAAGCCGATTTTATTTCGCATGGTGCAAACTATATCTTCGTTCGTTGCTCTGTTTTGCTTTTTTGTCTTGACTTTTATATCACTCGGTATGCATGTACCGATATATATTTGTGTTATAAGGGGGTATCATCTGCTGTTTTCTGACTTCGATAATCCATGCAGTATTTATTTATTTTATAAGTTTCTTTTTATACAATCGCGAAATTACATTCCCTATTCTTTTTTCCTTCTTTTACAAAGTATTACGCAATAAGAGGCGTATCTCCCACATTTTGACACTTCCAAGTACCAAATTATACAAACGGTAGTCTTAATAGTAATGTCTCAACCAATAACACTCTATCTAGTTAGGTGTTCTCTGTAGTCAATGTAAAAGACTTAAACAACTTGATGATGAACTATCCTAAAAATGTTGTTTATAGGAACTGATTGCTAATTTTAGAGGATTTCTTCAATAGTTTCTCTTTTCTCAACGGTTAGTATTTTATATCTTTTCTAAAAGTTTAGAATTCACTCAAAGGTTAATTAAAGTTTAATATTTTATACTTTTTAACATAAGGATACTCATGTTCTCTCAAAAGCCTTACAGAAACATATAAAATACAATAATATGAGTCTATATATATACATATTATATATATATATATATATATATATATATATATACATATATATATACATATATATATATATATATATATATATATATATATATATATATATATATATATATATATATGTATATATATATATATATATATATATATATATATATATATATATATAAATATATATATATATATATATATATATATATATATATATATATATATATATATATATATATATATATATATACATATATATATATATATATATATATATATATATATACATATATATATATATATATATATATATATATATATACATATTATATATATATATATATATATATATATATATATTAAAATATAAATCTATATGCTTTTGTATGTAGTAATAATTTGTTTAACTAAGTACTACTTGAAATATTTTATTTTATATACACTCATTTGGTGACACCAATTTCAAAAATATGAAATGCGTGTCTATATAAGAATTTATCTTAATGTATGTTAAATATCCTTTAATCATTATGATACGTGTCTGTAATACGGCAGACATTTGCGGATTATTATACCAGGCATACACCAAAACAAGACATATAAAATAAGTCATTCATGTATTGCTTTTATTGCAGAGAACATTATTTTTCTGGTCTTTTAAGATAGCTTGATTTAAGATCATGTATCATCATTTTTGACCATATCGCTACATCATGCTATTACTTATAGAACTCCCTTTTCCCTTTGAAGAATGAAATGGCTTTCCATTATCATAAACATAAAGCAATGTACAACACACCCCTCTTCTAAGATCTCTATTACTTTGTGGGAACTGCTACTGGTCTTCCTTTATTGCATTTTCAATATTATAGAATCAATCAACGGTTGTTTAATACAAGACATTTTGTGTTAATTCTTTCCAGGTATGTTTGAAATTTTGACAATACTTTTGTGGAACGTATTTCTTCTGATAATCTACGGACTAAATTAGATTTGTAGTTCCAGTGTCGGATTATATTAGTTTTCCCGATTTTGCTATATTTTGTATATAAAAATAATCTGTTTTTAAGAGTAAAATATTTTAGTTTGCGAAGATTTGAATAAAATGTACAAATTTCAGAGACTGTAAAACAGTAGCTGTTTTGATTATTTGCAAGCAATAGTACTTATATATTTTATATGCATGATATGCTTTCACAAAATGAAAATGACATTCTTGAATTATAAATTTCCTGCCTTTATTAGCCTCTTTATCTGTTCCTCGCTTTATTTGAATTGGAATTCATAACGAGACAGTTTTTCATGTAAGAGGCAGAATAAATACATAAATAAACTATTATTGTGAGAATACCTCCGTGTAATATTGTGTAATATTCTTCAGCAGTATTTCTTTTATATTTCACTGTTACGTAATTAGGAAAAGATGCATATTTCTCCTTACACAAGATATACCTCTGACACATTCAAGGGAGAGAGAGTAGCATCATAAGCATGATAAATTACTATAGAATGTGGGTTAAATGATTTGGTAAAAATTGCAAAAGTAGCTATAAGATGATTGTGAAGATAAGTGTAAAAAAGGAGTCAGAATTAAAAACATTTATTTGATATTTATATGTTATTTGAATACAATGTGATTTCGAAAGACGAAAAATTAGTGTATTTGTACATCTTATTGGCTACTTCTGTTTCGCTCATATATCATTCGTAAGTATTATTCTTAATATTTTCAGTGACTAAGCTTGGTTTGTAATCAAGTGCTCTCAGCAATTTTTCATTGCTCTCTGCTATTACCACTCTGAATTTGTAAATCAAATTCGGCAACATACTGAAGATATGAGAAGAAACAATCTTTAAAAGTCAAAGCCCAAAATATGAATTTTTAGATTTAATATTTTAAAGCATATTACAACAGTATGATTTATAAATGCTTATGTTAAAAGAAATGGATCCACTGGTGAGATTTGATAATCTACATTAGTGTTGGATCTATTGCAATATTATAATGGCAATACTTCATTTAAAGTACTCTTGATTACACCTTTTTGAAAGGGGGAACACAGTCTCTCGCGTCCTCGACCATGATCTCAAGCCTCACGTGTCCCCTGATATTGTTAAATATGAAACAACTTCAGGGGTATACCTCCTAGAGGTATTATGGGCGAGTACACGTCGCACAAAATATAATGGCCTAGTACCTGGAAAAGAAAACACAGAAAAGACAATAAAAATATAGTATTTGATGAGGTGGTGAAGTATATTGAAGTACGCGTTTTGACTATAATCGGTTTCTTTATATTTAAATTAAATTTGGTTTTTCGCCAACTTACGTCTTAAGTCTTAAAGTAAAAAAAATATAATAGACATTGTAAAAAGAAAGGAGATGTTATTGAATTAATGAAATTTATTGAGATAATAA
>CM063504.1:63420422-63430422 GCA_032207245.1 Pardosa pseudoannulata
ATATATATATATGTATATATATATATATATATATATATATATATATGTATATATATATATATATATACATGTATATATATATATATATATATATATATATATATATATTATATATATATATATATATATATATATATATATATATATATATATATATATATATATATATATATATATATATATATATATATATATATATATATATATATACATATATATATATATATACATATATACATATATACATATACACATATATACATATACACATATATACATATACATATATACATACATATACACTCAAGAGCCAAAGCATTATGAACACCTGTCAATAACGAGATGGCCCACCTTTGGAGAGCAACACAGCTTCAACCCGGCTTGTCATGGATGCCACAAGTCCTTGGTAGATGGTACAGATTGTACCAGATGTTTAAGCAACGGTTCCTCAAATCCGAGATATTGGTGGTCTAATTCTATTGGTAATCCGAGAAATTGGTATTGGTGGTCTTTGAACTCTGAGCTGCCCTCCTATGACAGTCTCCGAAGAAATTTTTCTTGATAGCGTGTGGACTTCCTACACCTATTCGTCTACCCCTGCTTTCACCGTCATTTATCCACTTAGCTAAGTACTAACAACTGTAGATGGCGAATAACTCACGAGTCGTGCAGTTGCCGAAATATTTGTTTCAAACCTTCGAGCCATTACAATCTTCCCTCTATCAAAATCGCTTACATCGGCAGCCTTTCCCATGACACATAAAAGTAAGTGAAAAAATGATTCTTCAGACTCTCAATCAGCAGTTAAATACCACTTCCCCCTGATCACGTGAATGCACGTCATCTAAGCGAGTTCATTACAAAATCTATTAGAGGTCATAATGTTTTGGCTCTTGAGTGTATATATCCTTTTGTAATTTTGAGCAAATGAGTTTCTCTATTTAAATAATAATTAAATACTTATTGTTTAATATTCTGTTGAGCCCTTTTAATCAATATTTTACAATTGTACATATGTTCGCATTACAACATAACAATAAGATGATTCACCTAGTTTTTATCAACTTAGAAAAATAAACGTTGCTTTACCTTTAATAATGGTTTATTACATCTACCTCTATAAGTCTGCACATTTACGAAACAGTTTGTATTACATAAATTTTCATATTTTTTACTTTTTGACAAAGTCTTCCAAGTCAAAGAGATGACGTAGCAGTTTATGTTCAGATAATAACATGCTTTTCATTTACTCGTATTTAATATTTAATCCACTGTTCCTCCACAATTTCAAAGAACATCTATTTGCTAAGGTTTCATAATGTATCATTTGATTAATATAAATATTTTTTAAATTGTTTGGTATATGCATGTAAAGTCTTAAATTTGTACAAAAAGCAAAAGGATTTTTCTTGCATAAAACTATGTTATAAAATAAATTTGTAACTCTTGTTGAAAAAATATTAATTTTAGACATCTATGATCGAATTGAATTCAAAATTTATATTTCAAAATAATGTGACACTGATTAAGTGAAAAGAACACTTAGGAAATGTAAACTTAGTATTACCATTTATTTGAGCTTTTATGAAGAAATTGTACAAATTATAGTGTTGAAGAAGAGTGAGACTCAATACATCCATTAAGTTAAGCTTATATTGAAAATAACACTTTTGTTTCAGATAACTCGGCGATATAAAGTGTTGATATTGAATGACTAAGAAATTGTTTAATATCTATTCTAAACAGTTTGGTTTTATTCCACTCTTTGATTGGAATCTAAAAAATTATTAAAAATTAAGAGTAAACAATTCTAAAAATATATGAATATGAGAAATTATTACTCTTCAAAATAAAAATCTACTAAATCACAAAATATGAACATTAAAACAAAATTATTTTTTTCTCATTATAACAGTTTGATATATGTTCAAGAGTGTGGTATTAGTTTAGATAATTAAAAAAATATTCAGTATCTAGTAATGTGAACAAAACACATTTAAATTTAAATCAAACAAAAAACTTTCCTTAGTAATGAAAACAGAACGCATTTAAATTTAAATTAAACAAAAATCTTTCCTTAAGTTCATATATTCCTTAATTCCAAAGAGGTCTTTAAATTGATGTAAAACTAAGCATTAGTGCAAACTTAAATATGTTCAAAAAATAAAAAAGGTTAGTCGTTAGATTGCCTTTGTCTTTTATTATGCACAAAAAACATTTATAGAATTAATCACTGTCTATAAAGCGGACTAGTTATAGAATGCATTTGTTTTGGCACTATAGACTG
Organism: Pardosa pseudoannulata; assembly: GCA_032207245.1. Classification (NCBI taxonomy): domain Eukaryota; kingdom Metazoa; phylum Arthropoda; class Arachnida; order Araneae; family Lycosidae; genus Pardosa; species Pardosa pseudoannulata. The sequence continues at coordinate 63,422,710 of CM063504.1, forward strand.
CAGAAATAAAGTAATGCTTCATACTGTGTTTTTTACTGAAATCTTTAGAGAAAAAGAAAATATCGGGAAAATAAATCGATGTAATCTTCATATACTTTTAATTATCATTAGAACTGTAAAAAGCACAATCAATTTGCATTACAGTTTACAAATTACTCAATTATAAACACAAAATATGCAATTCCGTATCTTGTAGAAGAGTCTATCTTTTAAAATGTTTATCTTTGCTATATGTAAGCTGACGTTTTATAATAACTTGTATACATTAAGAATCTGAAGTATTAAAAATCTGAAAGGAAATGTTTCTACATGCTCATAACTATCCTCATGCACTTAAAAATTAATAATACTGTAATATTTATTCTAACAAACTGTCTATTTATAGATTTAGCTGATTAAAAAAGCTGATTAGGTATAGAATGCATTTGTTTTAGTTCTGTAGACTGTACATATAAAGTAATACTTCCTGCTGTGTTTTTACTGAAATATTTAGGGGAAAAGAAAATATCAGGAAAATAAATTGATGTAATCTTCATAAAATTTTAGTTATCATTAGAACTGAAGAAAGCACAATCAATTTTCACTACAGTTTACAAATTACTCCTAATTATAAACACAAAATATGCAATTTCGTATCTAGTAGAAGATTCTATCTTTCAAAACGTGTATCTTTGCTATATGTAAGCTGACATTTTAGTATAATTTGTATAGATTAAGAATATGAAATATTAAAATCTGAAAGGGAATGTTTCTACATGCTCATAACTATCCTTATGCACTCAAAAAATAATAATAATGTAATATTTATAGATTTAGCTGACTAAAAAAGCTGATTAGGTATAGAATGCACTTATTTTGGTACTGTAGACTGTACAAATAAAATAATACTTCCTGCTGTATTTTTACTGAAATCTTTAGGGAAAAAGAAAATATCAGGAAAATAAATCGATGTAATCTTCATATACTTTTAGTTAACATTAGAACTGTAGAAAGCATAATCAATTTGCATTATAGCTTACAAATTAATCCTAATTATAAACACAAAATATGCAATTCCGTATCTTGTAGAAAAGTTTTATCTTTTAAAACGCGTATCTTTGCTATATGTAAGCTGACGTTTTAGTTTAACTTGTATAGATTAACATTTTGACAGTTTCATTTATTTCCAGAATTAGTCCCAAAAAATGTCACATTTTTTATTGTATTTTTTGGTTCATTTTACATTTTTAAGTAAAGATATGTTATTAAAATTAACATTTCTAATATTTTTAAGCATTTATTACAACTTTTTTTTCTTTCTATGAAAGCATCATAGAACTGAAGTTTACCTTTAGTCTCATCGATATCCAAGTTAATTTTTGGAATTCCAGTGAAAGCAAATCTAGGAGGCGGATCCGAAGGATTATCACAATTAATTAAAAAAAATTGTCTTGCTTGACTGATTATATCTGTACTATTATCAGAGTCATTACTATCCAGGTCATCTAGTATACTTCCGCTACTATCATTTACAGATAATTCAGTTTCTGATTCCGAGTCACAGTTCGAATCACAAGAAATTAGCTCCATACGCTCTGAATTATCCATTATTTAAAAATAAAAATTTATTATTCAACTCTTACATCAATAAAATTATCAAGCGGTTAGTAAAATATAACCAGAAAGCTATACACTGAAAGATAACAATTCGTCTTCTCATACAAAAGATGCAAAAGAAACCCTCGCTTTTGAGCCAATCGGAGTAGAAAATGCAATAAACTGCAAACTATCATTTACTGGATATCTATACGACTAATTTGTTACTAAAATTAAAAAAATACAGCCGAAACAGTGCAAGCGAAATAGAAATCAAATTGTCCGTACGCCGTACGGCCAAATCAGTAAAGCCCTAAAGTTGAGCCCTACGGCGTACGGGCAAAACAGGAAAGGGGTTAAGAATCTGAAGTATTAAAAATCTAAAAGGGAATGTTTCTACATGCTTATAACTACCCTCGTGCACTTAAACATTAATAATACTGTAATATTTATTCTAACAAACTGCCTATTTATACATTTATATATAAATGGTTGTCATTTTTTCATAAAAAATGGTTGGTCATGCAAAAATTAATATTTTTTTAATAATCTACAAAATATACAGGGAGAGTTATACATAGGAATGAATAATATGCATGTGTAAAGATGAATGATATTTCACACTGACACTTTTTCTGCCTTACTGACATGCATGATTCATGGAAAAATATCACAAAATATGTTTTCCCCTGCGAAACATTTTTCCTGTGTCTCTCTGTGTGTGCAGATTTATAAAAAGTTAAACGTCCTCCTCTACTTAAAGTTTAATGCAACTCACATCCAGCGAACGATGGAAAGATTCATGTAAAATGAAAGGAATCTTTCAATATCGATTATTCTTACAGATGCCCCAATGATCTTTATAAAAAACCTTAAAATGATCTCTTAAAAACATTAATTCTTGGTTTAGTTAAAAATAGCTTTCACTCGGCCTATGAGTCTTAAATAATATGATGGGCGTGAAATAAATCTAGGATAATTCATACCGTGCATATTTTATATAAGTATAAAATAGTTGCTTATTGTTTTGTTTGTTACTTTTTTTATTCATTCTTTTATTTTTAAACTTTAAATTTTGTTCAACATTTTTTATATCCTTTCTCTGAAATAAACAACTCAAAGGAGTTGTTAGTTTCATACATAAGAAGAGTCACCATCACACAGGTCTCTCATTAGTATGGCCAGGCAGCTGTAGAAACTACCGTATATTTCCACGCATACGGCGACCGTCAAATAAGACGAGGTATAAATTTTCAGTCAATTTTTACAATTTTAGCATATATCCGCCATGTAAGGCAACCATGAAATTTTTAAGTCGTATACAGACGCTGAAACTATGCGATCCGCGTCACATGATATACTGTGTACTTTTGTCACCAAATCATGGGAAGCAGTAAAAGTGGAAACGGTGATAAAATCGTTTAAAAAGTGTGGGATTTCTAATGCTATGGATGGTAATGAGGACGATATATGAGATTCTGATGACGACGCAGAATTCGAATCATTAGGTACAGAATGGGGCCTATATCATGAACTCAACAATGAAACTGAGAATCTACTTGAGAGCTCAGATGATGAATGTGAGGATTTTGCAGGATTTTAAAAACATTGGTGAGTGACTTGATTCATTTTATAATGATGATTTGCAATCAGCATTTTTGTACCTGTCGTATAAGACGATCTCGGATTTTGGGGAGTTATTTTTGGGTTTTAAGTATCGTCTTATGCACGGAAATATACGGTAAATATATACAAAATTATTATAAATTAATCAATTTCAAAATAATACTTCTTTGATTTGCCTTTCTCTACTTAAGAAACATAAAATATATAAATATTTTACTAATTTAATTTAACAGAAATCCAAGAGAACAATATTGTATTTCTCAGAAAATCTTTAAACTTTATATGTGCTTTTAGATGTTGTCCATCTTAGCAATTAGCCATGAAACAATGTTTTACTATCTAGGACAGCGAACTAAACTATATTATCTTAAACCCTTTGTTTTAATAAAAGAATGTGGAGTTAACGTGGTACTTATCTTTCGTACTTCTTCCAGGTTATGTTATTAAGTCCACAGATAAGGGCAGCGTATATATGTTGTGGCACTTTAGAATAGGAAAAAATAGTATTTAACTTCCATAACCTAATGCGAGTATACTTTATCTTAGATAGGTAGATTCCCTTAGAATGAAACAATACACATATATTAGAATGCTACTCATGGCTACTAGTATTTGCATGTATAATTTATTTTTCTTTTTACGAACAAAATCATATACAAATAAAGCAGTTAAATCGAAAATAAGCACCCAAACTTATATAGGAATGATTGATTGGTACTCATTTTCTCTTTATCCATTGACGGCATGCATGATCATTTATTAGGATTGTGCATTTTTTCTTGTATTACACTTTACTAGGACCGTAGAATCGTCTACTAATAGAGTGTAGCCGTTATTTAAAATATAAAAACCTTTTTCTATTCCTCAATAACAATACCATTTAAAGTTTCATTGAATCATCAAAATACTACCTAGAAAAGAAAGGAATTTAAAGTTAGATTAGCATTATACATGCACGAATATGTACTTAGCTATCTTTGTTTCTCTATGTCTATCTTTACATGTATAGATATACATAGTTTGTATGCACGTTTGTGTTTCGTTATGTGCGTGTTTTTGATATCTTTTGGTGCACTCTGACTGGTACTCATTTTCTCTTTGTACATTGACGGCATGCATGATCATATATTAGGATTGCACATTTCTTCCAGTGCTTTACTTTACGTGGACCTTGGCATCGTATTCTAATAGATTGTGAGAATTATTAAAAATTAAAAAAACCTTTTTTCTATTCCTCTATAACAATAATATTTAAAGTTCCAATGAGTTATCAAAATACTATTTGGAAAAGAAAGGAAATTAAGGTTCGATTAACATTATACATCCAAGAATATATACTTAGCTATCTTTTTTTTTCTCTCTCTCTCTAACTTTACATGTATACATGCATATATGAGAATATGCCCATTTGTGTTTGGTTATGTGAGTGTTTTTGTCTACTTTTGTGCACTCTGATTGGTACTCATTTTTTCTTTGTACATTGACGGCATGGATGATCATATATTAGGATTATGCATTTCTTTCTGGTTACACTTTACCTGGACCTTGGCCTTGTCTTTTAATAGAGTGTTAGCGTTATTTAAAATTAAAAAACATTTTTTTCTATTCCTCTATAACAATAACATTTAAAGTTTCAATGGGTTATCAAAATACTGCTTGGAAAAAAAATTAAAGTTCGATTAACATTACACATGAAAGAATATATACTTCACTATCTTTTTTTTTCTATCTCTTTATCTTTACATGTATACATACATGTATGTGTGTATGCACATTTATGTTTGGTTATGTGAGTGTTTTTGTCTATTTTGGAGCTCTTCGTCGTATTTTGGTATACTATTACCATTAAATAAAAACCAAGTCTATTTTAATTTGAATATTATAGTTTTGATTATTGTCACATGCATGGTAAATGTTTCTTTTCTCTTTATTAGTTTTTTTTGCCTTGTATATGAGAGTTAAATTCCTTTTCCCATCTGTATTTTCCATTTATTTTTACTTTCTAACAAATAACTTAAAACAATGCTTAGTTATATATCTACCACTTTAGAGTAAGGGGGTTACTTCAGAAACATCGCAAGTTAAACAGCTTCCGGCTGCAATGTAACCACGTTTGTGGTGTCATCCCGTATGCGTGTTTAAATTAACTGCAAAGCATATATCTACACACAATAATGCTTCTATATTCAGGTATCCTAGACATACATGCATGTATTGAACTGTTTGACGTCCTATTTAACAATTAACTTTGATACACTGGATGTATTCTCGATGGTGGAAGTGTATCAGGAAATTGCGTTCTTCTCCCGGCGATGCATTTTACCTGCCCCCCTGGCCTCGTCTTTTACAGCATGCGGGTGGGAATAAAACTAAAAATTTCTTTTCCACCCCCCTGCTCCAATAACCTTTAATGCTTGCGGTCTCCGGCGAACAGTCAAAATGCTCCCGGGAAACGAAAGGGATTCAAAAATCGATTATCCTGCGTCAGATGGCCGGAGAGAAGTATGTCGAAAGTGGAATACGGGACACAAAAAAAGAACAAAAAATGGACGGCAGAATAAAAGGGGGGAGTAACTACAATGTACAACAAGATGTATATATATATATTTTTTTTATAAATTACTTGAATCACGGTCAACGGGATCGTTTTAATGAATATATGTGCTGTAGAGTAACAGAAAGGGAAAATATGTTTTCTAGTTTTTTTTTTTTTTTTTTTTTTTTTTTTTTTTTTTTGTAGAAACAAATGCGTGTTAAATATTTATTGAATAGTAATTTTTAAACTTTTATGGTGTTCTTTCAGTAAAATATTCCGAACTTTAAAAAAAATACTATTGTTACCTAAAGAAAGGAAACAAACGATTAGAGGGTTGAAAATAATATATTTTGTTATGCACGGGGATGGTATGATACCGCATTACGGTTATCTAGCTTTCTAAAGAAGTCTTGGTGAATGACGGAATTTTTCCTATTTAGATAGACTAAGATTTTTTAAACGTGTCAAATTAAGTATAAGTTTATTAGACATTTAAGATTTATACAGCCTTAATTTATCATAATGGAAACTTTACAACGATTAATGCATATTTGTATATATAAGGAAAAATTAAATTATATCTGCTAACGAATATATTTTTTCTTAATACTCTCTCATGGGCAAAATCAAAAGATTCTCTCTTGGGAAATATATCAAAAAGCATGCTATCCGACTATTAAAAGGAACAGAATTATTTTACAAAATTCCTCATTACGGCTCTAGAAATTTTTCAGGGGGGTAAATACCCTGTTTCCATGCTTTTCTTCCTTTTAACCCCTACACTAAACTGGCTATTGGGCCTACAGCTCACACTCTCCTGAAAGGTGTTAACCAATTAATATGTTATACACTTCTAGAAGTTATTTCAGGGAATTCCAAACAATAAGATAATGCAGGCTGTATAGGAGACACATTTTTTCTGGGATTTTTTAGAATTTTTCGTAAAACTGTTCATTTTGTTCCTAGAATGAAGTGCAAATCTTTTCAACCGGTATCACAATGAATATCTGAGTCAGTGACATAGATTCCCGCTCCTTTTTCACATCATAGCATCTGGCCATAACTGTAACTCTTAACCTATTTAGTGAAGTCTCCTAATATTATGACACAAACACACTCCCACACACTGATATATATTTATATGTGTGTGTATGTGTGAGAGAGAGAGTAGCGGTAGCAAGTTTAGGGAATATGAATGATTACACCTCTCTTCTAAGATTTAACAAAGTTTTAATTGCACGATATTACTTATACAATTACAAAATCAAAATAATCACACAACGTGAACATTTAACTAATCAAATAAAAAAATTGTCAGATTGACACTCGTAGCACTCTGAATAAGTTTTAATGCTCATGGTTTAATGCTCATGTGTTGTCCCCATACGTTCTCAAATCTCCTCTCTATCTCTGCCGCCCATCACCCACCGAATCTTTCAAAGTGATGTGGGAGACATCTTGTGGGGAAACACTGCACTAAAAACATATATATGTGTGTGTGTGTGTTCATATTTAGATAGAACCACTTGAGAAGTCCCTGTTTAATAAGTTTTTAATTCGGTGGTTCCAATTTTACTCATATATCGATGATGTTATCTTTCTGCTCCAAAGAAGTTTTACTTTTAAATATTTTCGCTGTTAAGAAGCTTATAACCCCAAAATCTCCTATTCCAATTCATCGTGAATTTTATGTTTTTTTACTAAACAGATAAATAAAAGACATATTTGAGGAGTAATTAAATTTTAATAATGACTATTAATATACAGCCTTTCTTAACAGTTAAAGTTGATGAAAATTACGATGATTTGTCACTCTAACTAGCAAGGAAAATACAGCTTTTGATAGACAAAGTCAATCCATTCCTTTTGATGAACCATCTCTGACTAGGATGTAAGTTATGAAATATTACAATAAATATGGTAGGTATATAGAAATCAAGCCAAATTATGAGGTATATATAGTATGTTAAAATATT
>CM063504.1:63435422-63447922 GCA_032207245.1 Pardosa pseudoannulata
TTCATGGTCTACTCTCCCACAACCATGGGTTCCATATACGCGCAACAGAACGTCCCCCAAAGGCTAATACCGCACCACCGGCCTCTGTATGACTAACTGTACATTGTGAAAGCAACTGTTCGCCTGGAAGACGGCGTATCTGACACGGTCATTAACGTGATGAATGACAAACTGTGATTCATCTGATAAGGCAACACTCTCCCACTGATCCATGGACCAATCGAGATGTTCCCGGTCCCAGAGTATGCACAGTTGGCGATGACGCTTGGTCAGCAAAAGCACAAGAGTGTTACTTTTGTGCATAGCCCCATATCCAAAGGTGTCCGCTGAACAGTGTGCTCCGATACTTTTCTGCTTGGACCTGCATTGTATTGGGTTGTCAGCTGAGCCACTGTCTGGCTCCTGTTTCGCTTCATCATGCGAGACAGTCTCCGACTTTTTTCTTTGATAGCGTGTGGACGTCCAACACCATGTCGTCTACTGCTGGCTTCACCTTCATTCATCTACTTTTCAAAAGTACTAACAACTGAGTATCGCGAACAACCCACGAGTCGTGCAGTTGCCGAAATATTTGTTCCGAGCCTTTGAGTCATTAATCTGCCCTCTATCAAAATCGCTTAGATCCACAGCCTTTCCCATCGTACAGAGAAGTAAGTGAAAGAATGATTCTTCAGACTCAGCAGCAGCAGTTAAATACCAATTCCACCTGATCACGTGGCTTCCAGGCGAGTGCATTATAGTGGTACAATACAATATAGTGGTGGTGATAATATTTTGGCTCTTCCGTGTAAATGGTTAAGACTGCATTTTCACACTAGCGGGCTTACTGTGGATGCTGCAAGTCGGGTCAAGGGATGTTGTGACGTCACTTTGATGTCAGATTGATCATTAGCTCGCACAATGTCCTCAAGCTGAAGTCAAAATAACGTCACAACGAATGTTTGAAACGAATTTCAACGTCCAGAGTAAGGGTCTAGATATTAAAAGAGTAAATTAAAACAGTTAGCTCTAATGCAGAAACTCAAAGCTAAAATTTTTACATTTTTAAATTTAAAAATTTTCCAACTGTTCAACTGTAAAGCTTAAAAGTTTATCTCTCTCTCTCTGTATATATATATATATATATATATATATATATATATATATATATATATATATATATATATATATATATATATATATATATATATATATATATATATATATATATGTATGTATGTATGTATGTATGTAATATTACAAAATTGCAAAACAATTAGATTCAATTATTGCCTAGGGAAGTTAAAAATTGAATTTTAGCCGGCGAATTAATTTCGTCGTGTTATACGAACACACATACATATATGTACATATACATATTGCTAAGAAGTACACAAAACTCCATGGCTTCTAGGTAGAGAAAGTCTGTAACGTAGAATGAAGATTCGAATTAATTATTAAAACTGTCAGTTGCATTCAAATTAATTTATATCAATTTATTCATTGCTTGTTCCTTATTTTATAGTTTTTTTGTTATTCGAGGAAGTGTGTCTTGAATTCCTCCCCTAAGTAGAAAATCTTACCTGTGATTAAGTTTGGGACTGAACTTATCCCTGAAATCATATTTTTCATAATGTTGTTATAATATTATTAAAGTTCCGAATGATTCATTCAATTTTTTTCTTAAGCACACTTTCAATTGTGTTCACTATATATACATAGTCATATGAACACGTGTATTCAATCTTTCATTTATAAACTGTAGAATACCTGATTAGCTATACAATATTCATCTCATTTATATGCTCCAAACAAATAGCAAAGTTTCAACATGCGTATTTTAAAAAACAACATAAAATATTTAATTTCTGAGAAGAAGAGTAAAAACACCAGGACAAGGAGTTCCCGAAATAGTAACGAAATATAAATATATTCCTCTTATATTTACTATACCTTAATATTTTTTCCATCGATCTTTCTCTTTTACAGGAGATGAGAGGGTTTTTTTCATATTCTTTTAAATCTTCTGTTTCATGGACAGATAAATAATAGATTCTTTTCTGTCAGTGTAGCCGTAAATAAAATATTAAGTGAAATATTTTCAGTGATAATATTTCCTTTGTTTAACAAGAGAATACATAAATATCTCAAATTTTCTATACTATGTAAATATTTCTCTGAATGTCCTCTTTTTTATTATTAGTGATATCAAGAATATTAAATTTGTTTACTTTACTGAGGCCTTATCCACAATAATCTCTATGGACAACAGCAGTGTGAGAAACAATGTCAGTTATCTTTCTTTGTATTAGATATGAAAAATTTCTTTCTGAAGGTTTAATAAAGTGTAAATAGTTACAGGGAATATAGGTTAAAAAACTTATTTTTATTAAATTATACTTTTTCTTTAAGTGTTTGGAAAACTGCATACCAATATTAGAATTTGCATGATTTATCTTTCAAAATTTTAGATCTTTTCAACTCTTAATAGTAAAAAAACTGCCATAAAAACCATTAATAATGTAAATTTAGAATTGCAGTTATAAGTTCTAATTTTCTAAATTTGCGAATTTAAATAAACGTTTACCTCTTTAATTCATAGTCAATAATTTATCAATAACTAAAATAATAAATAAGTTCTTTATTGATATGAATATATATATATATATATATATATATATATGTGTGTGTGTGTGTGTGTATATATATATATACACATATATATACATATATATATATATATATATATATATATAATATATATATATATTATATATATATATATATATATATATATATATATATACATATATATATATACATATATATACATATATATATAAATAAATAAATATATATATATATATATATATATATATATATATATATATATATATATATACATATATATATATATATATATATACATATACATACATATATATATATATATATATATATATATATATATATATATATATATATATACATATATATATATATATATATATATATATATATATATATATATATATATATATATATATATATATATATATATATATATATATATATATATATATATATATATATATATATATATATATATATATATATATATATATATATATATATATATATATATATATGCATATCTTACACTTTAAGAGATGCTTTTTATATTCTCTATAGAATATCGTTTTTCTATAATTTTTTTTTATACATTTACCTACTCCAGATATTTTTTGGACAGAATTTTAACGTTCGCCTCTTTCAAAGACATGGTTTAACATTAATTTCTAGGTAGACATTAAAAAAAAAGATGTGGAGTTCGAGAAGCAGACACTATATCTTTCCCTCTTATCTTTAGGAAAATAATTTTTATTCCATCGATTATTTTATTTTATATGACACGTGCTGGTTATTTTATATCCTTTTAATGCTTCTGTTTTACTGACAGAAAAAACATCGAGCTTTTTTCCGTGCCGTATGGAGAGTCATAAATAAAATATTAAGCTAAATATTTTCAGTGATAATATTTGCTTTACTTAATAAGTGAAACGATAAATATCTGAAATTTTCAGCTCTCTGTAAATATTTTTCTCCGTAATGTCTCCCATTTTTAGGTATGTTTGCATCGTGAAAGATATTAAACTTGTTTTCCTTGCTGATGCTTTTACCCTAACATACTCTATACAATGGAAGAGTGAAAAATATTATTTATTCTGTTTTTTTTTCTTTGGTAGAAATGAAAGTTAATACCTTTAAGTTTTTAATTAGTTAGTTTTGAATTAGTTATTTTTAACTAGTAATTTTTATTAGTTTTAATAAAACTGCAAAATGAAAAAATTGAATGATTTGAAAAATAAATTGAAATATGAAAGAATTGAAACTTTCATTGATACAATTATATCAATAAAACTTTCTTTGTATGAATTTGTCATCCCCTCCTGTTGTATGTAGCGCTAGATCTAATGGTAGTAGTAATGTGCGATATCACACACCTCAGTTCAATACACAATAAGTAAAAAAGGGTTATAATAAGGGTTGTGTGGATGTTGAAAATTATGTTTGTATATTATTAATGGAAATTTGTAGATCTACGTACACGCACACGCTGAATTTATAGCGCATCATATTTAAATAGTTTTACTGTACATACTTTTAAATTAATTTTTAAAAAATATTTTACATCTTAAAATGTTCTTCAGTTTTTATCTGACTGAATTACATTTTTAGGTATTATTTTGTTGATAATTTCATTAGGTATCTTATATGAAACATACTTGTATGTTGAATATTTATAATTTTTATCTATATTTGATATTTTTCTAAACTTCATTAATAAAATTTATAGATTCTTAAATACATTTAAACTTGCTTTTAACTGAATGCACTAAAAAAAAATCAAATATATACCAAAATATTTAATATCCCAAAGAATGTTTAAGGAGCGAGTAAGTAATTACATAAAATATGAACTTTTGAAATTTATCTAATTTTTTAAATATTTACTGTTTAAAATGGTCTTCCTTTTTTATCTTAATAAACTACATTGTTAGGTATTATTTTGTTGATAGTTTCATTAGGTATCTTATATGAAACATGCTTTTACGTTGAATATTTATAAATAGTTTTCTGTATTTAATATTTTTTCTAAACCTCATTAATAAAATTTACCCGCCAATGTTCCAATAATGAAACATGATTCTTAAAATAAAAAATTCATATGTAAAAAAAATCTTATCGATATTGCTTTTACATACAATTGAACATGACATTATAAAGTATTTTTTACAATAAGTTTTATTTTATTTAGATATTTATTTATTTATTTATTTTTACAAATGTTTAATTTTAGTATATTTTGTCAATTTTACTCTCGCTTAGACAACATATCCTACAGGAATACAAAAAAAAGCAAAATTTTCTTTTGAAATTTAAAAGTAAAATTTACTTTTTTTGTGTGTATGTTCCATTATTGGAAAATTGGAGTTTCAAGTGTTCATTTTTTATTTATGTGGAAAGCATTGCATGATATTGCAAACATTATTTTCTTTTACAATCTGATAATAATAGCAACTTTTCTAAAGAAAATAAATAGATAAAGCTGCAATACAAAAGGATTATAATATTGGCACTTGACATTGATGTTACCTTCAGTAAAGTCACAACAATAGAAAGACATTCTTTTTGATAAGGTAGCTGACAATGTGTGTAGGGGAAGGGGGAGGGGACTGTTCCTTTGGAGACAGGTGCAATTTCACATAAAAGGTGTCTTATTGCATATATTTGTTGAAATATTTATCAATTTCCTTTGATATAGAGTTTTTCTTATTAGTTTTTTTAAGCAGCAATGAAAGAGGTGGATGTGTGCTTTCTAGGTGTTTCATTTATCAAGTTTTCATAAATTTAACACCATGTCTGAAAGATGCCTTACAATACATGATGCCCTGGCTTTTCTAGAAACTCATTCGGATTCTGATTTGGAAGATACACTGGAACACTGGACACTGGAATGGAGATTTCGGGGCTCCTAGGGCCGAAGACCCTTTATCACCAGTATTGAACATAGACATATGGAAACATTGCTCACTTTTGGCTGAATGAGTATTATGTTAAGCTAATAAAACAAAAAAAAAAGAGAAAAAGAAGAAGAGAAAAAAAGGAGAAAAAGCACATACCTACAAAAATTGATATACATGATTTACAATAGTTATACAAATATACACATGAATTATAGGTATCAACATAGCCCATATTTATTTATTTATTTATTTATTTTATTTTATTTTTATTTTTTATTTTTTTAATCATCTGTGTAAATTCTTTACAAAAGAAACATAAGATATACTAGCAATACAATGAAATAAACGATTAAGCAATAAAAACTGCAGATATAGAGTTCCAGGGTTTTTTTTCTGGGCATGTGGATATTAACAACATACGACAATTAGACATTTTGCACCTGAAGGCGAACCCCCGATAAGAAAGTAGTGATTCTCGGTCTGCGCTGATTTTCAGCAGGGTCGTAATCGGGGAGGTTAAATATTTCTTCGTTATTTATATTGCTAAGGTTATTAAAGAAATTACTAGAGAGCTTTGCTATGTAGTTCCAAAAAGGTTCAATATTAAGCGTGTTATGAATAACATCATTCCTTAAATACCTATGAGCTTTTATTATCATTCTGAGAGTTTTATTCTGAATTGTTTGCAGTCTCTGGATCTGAGTGTTGGAAGCCGAATACCAGACAGGGGCTGCGTAGAGGAGAATGGGTCTAAGCACCGTCTTATATAGCAACACTTTATTCCCCATCCCCATTTGATTGTGGTACAGGAGGTGGGCGATTGATTTTCTAGCTTTATAAAATTTTGCGATAGTATAATTAGTGTTATTTTTCCAAGTTAATCTACTATCTAAGAAGATACCTAAATATTTTACTGCAATCGCGAAGTAAACTGACTGTCCACACACCAAGATCTGCTTAGGTGGAATCCTATTACCTCCTTTGGAATCCTAATCTATTATCCTCCTTTGGAATATATACATATTTGCCAATTAGAGCCCGATGAATATGGTGATATAACCGATGAAGAAGATTTTGATGTAAATAATATAGATGCTGTTACGCCATTCTATGTGTAAAGGTCAACGTTATTTAAAAAAAAAAAAAACATGTAATATGAAGATAAATTTCAAAAACAGGGTCCAAGAGCCAAGAAGAAACGAAAAACTGAAAACCTTGTAGAAAAATGGAAAAAAGGTGGAATTCGATAATCCAAGAGAATTGGAAAAATCGATACCAATATTGCATAAATTCTATAGTGTCATAATATTTATCAATTGTACATTATTTAAAGATAAATAAACAAAAGACTTTATTAGGAAGGTGTTATCATTATTAGACTTTATATTAACTATTTTCATCAGCTTTTAAAGATATGCAAAAAAATAATCCTGTAACACGCCAATGTTCCAATAATGGAATATGGCTAAAAACACCCTCAAAAATTTTTTTCACTTAATTTTGAAACTTTATTGTATTTATATACTCTTAATCAATATAATATCCAAATTTCAGTCATTGCCACTATTCTTTCTTAATTCAGGATTTAAACGGTTAAAATGTTCTTTTTTTTTATCTGATTAAATTACATTAAGTATTATATTGTTGGTAGATCCTTTATAAAATGTATATTTCTTTATATGTTGTATGCTCTTTATAAGTATCTCTGTTGGCAGTTGAATCTTTATAAGTAAATTAGACTTTTCTGTACTTAATATTTTTCTACTTAATATTTTTTCTTTCTTAATTTAATTTTAACTTGTTTTGAGCTGAATGAAATAAAAAATCTAAGATACTCAGATATTTTGTGTCTTAGAGAATTTCTAATTAATTAGTAATCAATTACGTAAAATATGAAAATTTGAGATTTATCTATCTTTATAAAAATAAGTGTGATTAATTTGCTTATACAGGAATTTATATCTGTAAATATATCCACATCTTTAATTTAATATTTTACAAATTGCTTTCCACTGTCTACTGAGTACTTATTTTTAGTAAATCTTAATGCATCACACTTTTCCTAAAATGTTTAAGTGAGAAAACAAGAAAATAGACTAGCGATAATTGTGTCACGACAAGTAGAGCAATATGGGCAAGGTCACAAAACATATTTATCATTTTTATGAAAGTTTATGCCAAAGAAACCATATCCGGTTGCTAAGCATATTGCCGCTAAATGACACTATTTTATCTCAACTTCATTTTTCATTTGAAACATACATTTAAATCTATTGTTTTACAATATTTGCCATATTATCATTATATTTTCCTTTATAATATGTTTGGTTATTTCTAAATATTTCGCATTCCTTAAAAATAATTTAGCTAAATGATCAACTTACTTATTACAATACACTTATAGACCAGCACCCAGAAATTATAATTTTTTTTGTGGGGGGGGAGAGGTGTAAAATTTGTTTTTTATATAATCCCAATATATAGACAAAAGTCTATAATTATAAAGACTCTTATTCAACGACTGGCTACCCAAAGACATTTTAAAGTTTTTTTTTACCCATTCTTCTTTAGTATAATTTATTGTCAATGTTTTAGCATGATACACGGCATTTTATTTATGTAATATTACTTTATTTTTGCAGAAGATTCATTATATTTTAAACCAACATATATAAATATCGCATAAATAAAACATAATTTTTCTTTTACATAAAGCAATAAACTGTGGGTAGAAAAATTCAGAAATAAGGGTTCCCAATGTGTGCATATATATATATATATATATATATATATATATATATATATATATATATATATATATATATATATATATATATATATATATATATATATATATATATATATATATATATATATATATATATATATATATATATATATATATATATATATATATAAATATATATATAATATATGTATATATATATATATATATATATATATATGTATATATATACTATATATATATATATGTATATATGTGTATATATACATGTATATATATATGTATATATATATATATATATTTATATATATATATATATATATATATACATATATATATATATATATATATATATATATATATATATATATATATATATATATATATATATATATATATATATATGTATATATATATACGTCAGGATTTAAATTGTAGATTAATTTTAAAAGATTTTAATTAAGGATTCTTTACTGGGAGTGACGCGGCGTGATGAGTTAGCCACATAAATACGGCTCACGTGCAGTGATCTTGAGCAGAGAGCAGTGTGCACATTCCGCAGTCAGATCTGTGGCTACCCGAGGCAGCTAAGCCTGCCTTTGT
The DNA here is from genome assembly GCA_032207245.1 of Pardosa pseudoannulata. Lineage (NCBI taxonomy): Eukaryota > Metazoa > Arthropoda > Arachnida > Araneae > Lycosidae > Pardosa > Pardosa pseudoannulata. The sequence continues at coordinate 63,444,279 of CM063504.1, forward strand.
TAAAAGTTAGGCGCCAATTGCAACGGCATTAAGATGATTGATGAGTAGTGTGCTCTGAGATTTGAATAAAGCTATGAAAATGTACTCAGGACTCTAGTTTCATTTGGTGGGAACCTGTAATATATATATATATATATATAGATAGATAGATAGATAGATAGATAGATAGATAGATAGATAGATAGATAGATAGATAGGTAGATAAATAGATAGATAGATAGATAGATATATCAATTAAACATATAAATATCTTGTTATTCATGATATTTAAATAAATAATACGCTAATATACGTTTAAGTAATACGGTAAGTAATAGGTATTTTTGACAATAATATTAAAGTTTATTTATAATTTGTGGGTTTTTAACTCTTTTTTAGTATTTTAGATAATTTTAATTGATAGTTAGAGTAATTTCAAATTTTTGTTGTGATTTAAGGAAAACTTAACATATTTTTTGACAATTTAACTCCAAAGAATTTGCGTCCAGAGTAAAAAGTACTGATTGAATCATTAGTCGTTTTGAAACCCTTTCAAAATATCATAATGATGAAAACTTATAAGACTTCATTGGCAAACATTGCCAGAGAAACACAGTTTAACAAAGTTAGACGTGTAAGCAATTTTGATTTGAAGCACACTTTGAAAGTGACATACAAAAAGTAGCCGAATAGTGAGATTTAATAGAACAGTAATTAATGAAAACATAAAATCGAAGTATCTTAGTATATTATATGGTGTGTCTTAATTTCAAATTTCCCCAGCTAATATTTTGCCAAAAAATCATCTTTAACTAAAAATAACATAAAAGAAATAATAGCATGTGAACATATACAAATCCTGGAAGGCTATGAAATGATGCTGCTTTCTTGTAAATCAGTTTGGCATTAGTTACGAGAAGTTTGAGAATATGTTCCAAATACCTGCGTACGTTAAATACAAACCAGATGAACTTTTTTAAATATAAGTAATTTAAAGAATTAAATATCCTACAAAAGTCATAATCTGACCATTTACCTATCTCATATATTTCGGGAGTCTTTAAATCGTAAATTGTGTAATGTGTGAAAAGCAAAAGGTGACAAATCTGAGTGAAAATTTTTACTTGAACTGCGAGTGTAGTTTTCCAAAGACAGTTCTGTCGTTATGCATAACAGGTACAACGTCACTCTGAACGGGTGGAATATTTTCAATGGAGAAATAGAACGCCATTTGATTAAAATGGCTGGGTAACAGCGTTGTGACGTATCCGGTCATTGTTTTAGGTGACACAATGAAGAAGCAGGTGTTTCTTGAATAAATGATTTATTTACTTCTCACAGCTATATACACATTTCTAGATACAAAATACAAATACAGTTCACAAGTATGTGAAACACTAGACGTAGGCCTAAATAGAGACGTATGAAAAAGAGTTCCTGCCGAATGGTTTAGTAACCGGCGGAAGATAATAATTCGATAGCTTCGCTTAAAAGTTCTCGGTAGTAATTATGTATGCAGTGCAACAATTAGACGAGAGTTTGAAGTAGCAATTGGTATCTTCGAAGAATATGAAACAAAGTCCAAATTCCTCAGAGTAATACACGTTCAATCCTGAAGAAGATCGAATTAAAAGAAAATCCAAGGCTCAGGGTATCGTTATCAATCTCAGAAAGAGATATATCCCAAGGTGGGACTTTCGCTAAGAAAAACTCTCCAATGGAGAGACTGATCAAGACGACTTCCGAGTTAGCTGACTGCTAGCTAACTCCTAAAGAAGTGATCCCAAAGTGAGATTATCGCTAAGGAAACTCTCCGATGGAGAGACTGATCTAGGCGACCTCCGAATTAGTTGTGTCTAGCTAATTCCTAAAGAAGTGATACTAAGGTGGGATTATTGCAAAAGAAACTCTCCAATAGACAGAGTGGTCAAGGCTACCTCCGAATTAGCTGGTTGCTAGCTAACTACTTACGTAAAAAAATCTTCTCTCGTCTCTTTCTAGGGGAGGGGCCTCTAAGAGAGGGGGGGGGCTCAGCCACAATTTCATTATTGGATCACCTGGCGATGACCTCACCTTCAACCCACTGGATTGGTCTGGGATAGACAATCACCGGCCGCAAACCCAGGAGTCTCTGGAATTCGTGTTGGCGGAGATCCAATGTCATAGCATTAGTTTGTAGTTCCGATGGTCATATTTCTGGCTGTCAGTCTGGGCGCCAAGTTGTGTGGTCTGTTGTTTCACTACTGTAGGACACAAATGTCTAGCCATCGTGGTACCATTGAAAACAACCCATTAGTATCCACATAAGCGAAGTTCATTTCTCAAAGAAAGTTCTTTTATGTAGACACACCTTTAAATCTCGCCATTACACCCTCATCTTAATCATTTTGATAATGCTTGGGATCTACTGAAAAGAGAAATATATAAGGAAAGTGTTATTAACAAAGCCTACTCTAATTAAAAAAATAATTGCGATCAAAATACTAAAATTTTAATACATTATTTAACTAGGAGCTAGGACTTAGATAAATAGGAGCTTCTTAAATTCTTGTGATCAGTAAAATTGGAATCGACTTGATTACCCCTCCCCGCATATATCCGATCTATCACTTACTAACTACTTTTTTACGAGCATATAGAAATCGTATTAGTCTGTTCCAGAATAATGACGATAAGCTTAAAACAGCTTGGCTAGGAAGGATATCATGAACCGAGAGATGTGTGTGTGTGTGTGTGTGTAAATATTAACATTTTCAAATACATGATGCTTAACCCATCTATTCTTTAAATAAAATGATGTATTAACTTTTTATAATTATATGCAAATACATTCACTTGAAACTGCTGTTGATCCCCTTACCTTCTCCATATTTACATACAAAGCTAACAGAGAACTGTATTTCTGAGAGATACCTTTCTAGCTTATATCGATAAATCGATGACTCCATTTTCCTCTTTAACCTATCTATTTTGCAAAGAGGATCTGTGGTATAGACGAAACTCTAAACGGGATAACAAGCCCCGCTTTTTAACTTTGCTGTTTTCTAAACCCTGATGAATTTATCTCGAAGCGCCGTTATTTTTACTAAGCACCCCCTTTTCTCGACTGGAGTACTTATCTTCAAGTGGGTCTTCCTCCCCAGTTGCCAAAATTAATTCCGTCGCCTGATAACAACGTGTTCCCCTGATGAGAAACAAAGTAAAACCGTTTTAATTGAAGGATCTCCTCAATGAAGTATTAGTGGAGCATCATTAACGATCAGTCGAGCTGGATTAGTCAGTAAGTTGCGCCTTTTGATAGACAAGGGAAAGTTTTGCAAAGGGGAAGTAGGGAAAAGGGAAAATTTCAGATTTTATGCCTGATTTACATAGAACTAGCTGTAAAAATGTTTGCATCAAATTAACACTCTATCAGATCCACGTTAAAGATGTTGTATATAGTTTTGAAACTACAAAAAGCGAATAAATTCCCTTTTAGATATTGGATTAACTAATAACAAATCGTTTCCGTTATCGCGTTAAAGGTGTTTCAAAAGTGTTTAGTCTACCGTTAAGAGCTTTCTATTTTGATTTACGGGTAAGTAATTTGACATTTCGATCGAGTGAGATTCTATTCCGTACTTTACAAAAAATACTGTAAATAGATTATATTACCAGAGCTTAAT
>CM063504.1:63472922-63480422 GCA_032207245.1 Pardosa pseudoannulata
TTATGGCAATAGTTTTTTGGAATACTAATAGAATTGTATCATTAGATCATTTAGAAAAACGCAGAATCATCAATTATGAATATTGTAATCTTTTGGATAATTTGCACTCTAAAATCAAAGAAAAAATACTTGGAGAAAAAGAACGTCCTGTTTCATCAGGATAATGCTCCCATCCGCAAGACTGTCATTGTGATGGCAAAATTTCATGAATTGGAATTCGAAATTCTTCTTCATGCACTCTATTACCATGTTATAACTCTTCGTACTATAGCCTCATCACCAGCCTGAAAATAATTCTGGCTGAATGTAAACTGTCATCTGATGCCAAAATCATTTGAGAGATGAATGTCTACTTTGAGGTTTTATATGTTCTTACAAAGAGGGGTTCCAAGCATTGCATCACCTCTGAAAGAAATGTACATATTTTTAAGGGGACTACTTTGAAAAATTAAATTTGTTTTAAGCAGATTTTTTTTTATTTTCCTTGTAAGGCCAAAATATTTTCATCCCACACTCGTAGATTAAAATGATCGTATTTCTGTTCAGTTAAAATTTCTTTACTAGAGCAATATATATATTACATCCATTAAAGTTAATGGTATAAATTTTTGTTCTAAATTTGACTTTCATTCTTTATTATACAGATGCCTAACCAAATAACTGCATCCACGATATGCACGTGGTGTTAAAATAGTTCTCCTTCATATTTCAAATCTATTTCTAAAAAAATATTATGCCTTTTCATCAGAATATTTTAATTGCTTCTTATTTTTTTTCCAATTGTACTTTATTACTATATTTTACAATTGTGTATAGTTAAATATAAAAACCTTTATATATATATATATATATATATATATATATATATATATATATATATATATATATATATATTTCATATATATATATACATATACATATATATGGATATATAACTTTATATAGAAACTATATATGCATAAATATATATATATATATATATATATATATATATATATATATACATATATATATATATATACATATATATATACATATATCATATATATATATATATACATATATATATATATATATATATATATATATATATATATATATATATATATATATATATATATATATATATATATATATATATATATATATATATATATATATATACATTTTATACGTATATGTGTGTCGAATAATCGAGAATATTTAAAGTATTAAAGTGTAGGAAATATCGAGTAAAAATGAAATAAACATGTCCTAAAAAGTAAACAAGAAAGTCCATAAATAAAAAAATAGGTAAAATATACATGTATCATTTTTGTAAAAACAAATGTTTTCTCTGGATCAAAGTTCTATTTACATTACTCACGCAGAAATAAATTAATAACTTGGAAAAGTATTTTCGGAGGTTTTCCTTCTTTGAAATATATTCCTTATCTCTCGAAATTTGGCGAAGAAGGGCTTAAAAGAAAATATATATCTTTCGGTCTCTTTTTTATGTAATAAACAACGATACCCATACGTACAGTAATAAATATTTATCTATTTTATTATTTATTTATTCACCCAATAATTTATTATTTATTATTCCCGAAACCTTGTCAACTCTGGGATCCAACATGGAAAATATTCTGACGAAACTTTTTTTTATATTATAGCATACATTTTTCGTTGTATTCCCTTTCAAGCAATAAGATGACATTTGTTCTTAATAAAAAGTCATTTTTTGTCGTCAGTGTTTTATATCAATTTACTTTCTAAATATTAAAAGGAAATATTATTAATTATAGTATTAATTATAGTAATTATAGTTTATTTATCGTTTAACTACGGTATAATCTGAATTCCAATAAAATGAGTAATTATATGAAACCTGTGTGTAATTTTATCAGAATATTTAACTGGACGGTGTTTGATAGAACAGAGCAGAAACTTTTGGTAGATGTTATTCTTGCCTGGTTGTAATCATCTGTAAAACAACGGGCGCCGGTCTTATTAGCTTTCATAAAGTAGATTGTAACTGGACAAAATTAAACCTATTAAATTTTATATTAACTTTCGGTTAAATTTCTAGATGTTCCTTTTTTAAACTTTTATTATTATTTTTTAATTTTTATTTATTTATTTGCTATTTTTTTTAAATATACTCTAAATAGTTTTTCTTATCAATTCGTATATAGTTTACAAAAAGGTTTTTAAAGCCAACAGTAATAGGATATGTGAGTACCTCTCACCTGCATGGAAAGTTTACAGCGTTTAATCATTATTTGTTTCTTTGGTCTTAAAGCGAGTTTGACCCTGTTTGAACTATAGAGTGATCTACCACTAGGGTTTGGTTTGGAGTGCTACGGTCTACTTTTTGCAACACGAGGGCTAATGAGACCGGGACCTACAGCTTAAAGCCGATTCCGAACGACTACGAACATCCATGCCACTGTGGAATTCGAACCCACGAACTCCAGTACCGAAGGCCAGCACCCTAACCAATCGGCCATAGTTCGGCCTACCGCTAGGGAGTCCAGTGATTACATTTTCCTCCTCTAGAAGAGATCGAAGTCTGTGGCGATGTGTGAATGTGAAAAATGTTTACAATACAGCCTTAAGGTAAAATTTACGTTTTTATGTCTCTGCTCCATTATTGGAGCATTGTCATTTCAAGGAATCATTTTTCATTTATGGGCAATGCCTTGTATGATATTGCAAACATTATTTCCTATTGCCTTCAAATAAGAATAACAACTTTCCTAAACATTTGACTATATTTTGTCAGTTTTACTCTTCGTTACAATTAAATTTACCAAATTTCCAGTTTAAAGGAAAAAAATGCAATACTTTAAAATATATCATTATACAACTTATCCTACGGGAATGCAACAAAAGCAAAATTTTATTTTTTAATTTAAAGGTAAAATTTACCCTTTTATGTCACTGTTATATTATTGGAACTTTGGAGTTTCAAGAGATAATTCTTCATTTAGGTGCAAAGCATTGTATGATATTGCAAACATTATTTTCTTTTGCATTCAGATAAGATTAACAACTTTTCTAAACAAAATAAATAGATAAACGTGCAAATGGAAGCTACAATACTTCGAAAGGATTATAATATTGGCCCTTGACATTGATGTTCACTTTAGTAAAATCATAACAATAGAAAGAAATTATTTTTGATAAGTGACTGAACATGTGTGTGTGGGGGGGGTTCAAGTGTGCCGTTACAGACTAGTGCAATTTCGCATAAAAGGTGTCTTATTTCATTTGTTGCTGAGATATTTATTAGTTTCCTTTGAGATAGAGTTTATCTTATTATTTTGTCAAATGGCAGTGAAAAAGGTGCATGTGTGCTTTCTATGTGTTTCAGTTTAAAAAAATTTTCATAAATATCACACCATGTCTAAAAGATGCCCTACATTACCAGATGATCCATCCTTTCTAGAAACTCTTTCGTATTCTGATTTGGGAGATGTAGTTATTTGCAAGTTACAGCCTGATGAATCTGGGGATATAACCAATAAAGAAGATATTGAAGAAAATAACTTAAATGCTTTTATGGCATTCGATGTGAGCGGAATGGTCGACGTCATTTTTTTTTAAAGATGTAAGTACTTCAGATGAAAACAAATTTCAGAAACCCGGTCCAAGGGCAAAGAAAAAACGAAAAACTGAAAACCCGGTAGTAAAATGGGGAAAAAGTAAAATTTGATAATCCAACGGAATTGGAAAATCCGGTAACAATATTGCATAAAATCTATAGTGCCATAATATTTATCAATTGTTCATTATTTAAAGATAAAAAACAAACAAGTTAATATTAAGAAGATGATATAATTATTAGAGTTTAAATTAACTATTTTCATGAACATTTAAAAATATGAAAAAGAACAAACATGTAACACACTAATTTTCCAATAATGGAACATGGCTAAAAACACCGTAACATTTTCCCCCCTAATTTTAAATCTTTATTGTATTTATATTCTCTTACTTAATATAATAAACAAATTTCAAGTTATTGGGACAATTCTCTGTTAATTCGGTATTTAAACCTTTAAAATGTAAGCAGAATCTTAAACTGATGCTTAATTCAATATCCCAGTTGAGAGTCCAGTAATTACCTTTTCCCCCTGTAGAAGAGATCTAAAGTCTGACCGTGTCTGAAGGTGAAAAATGTGTATAAACAATACGTCCAATCTCTTATTAATGATTTTCAATGGAGTTTAGTTCGAGGGAGAATTTTAGCCACACTTTAAGTTTAATTCACTCACATTTTGTCATTCATTACGTCAGCAGCATAAGGATGTTAGTTAATGTTCATTAAAACGTAAGTAGAATCGTAAACTGATGCATAATACAATATCCCATTTGGGAGTCCAGTAATTAGCTTTTACCCCCTGTAGAACAGATCTAAAATCTGTAAGAGCGTCTGAAGGTAAAAAATGTGTAAATACAATACTGCCAATCTCTTATTAATGATTTTCAATGTACTTTAGTTCGAGGGAGAATGTCAGCCACTCTTTAAGTTGCATTCACTTACATTTTGTCATTCATTACGTCAGCTGCATAGAGGTATTAATTAATGTTTAATAAATTGTAAGTAGCATCGTAAACTGATGCATAATATAATATCCAAGTTATTAGTCCAGTAATTACCTTTTCCAACTGTAGAACAGATCTAAACTCTGCGACAGTGTCTGAAGGTGAAATATGTGTGTACACAATATGATAAATATCTTATTAATGATTTCCAATGGAGTTTAGTTCGATGGAGTATGTCAGCCACGCTATAATTTTCATTCACTCACATTTTCTTGTTCATTACGTCAGCTGCATAGAGATTTTAATTAATGTTCATTAAAACGTAAGTATCATCGTAAACTGATGCATAATACAATATCCCAGTTGGGAGTCCAGTAATTACCTTTTCCCCATGCAGAACAGATCTAAAGTCTATGACAGTGTCTGAAGATGAAAAATGTGTATACACAATACAGCCAATCTCTTATTAATGATTTTCAATGGAGTTTAATTCGAGGGAGAATGTCAGCCCCACTTTAAGCTGATATCACTCACATTTTGTCGATCATTACGTCAGCTGCATAGGGATATTAATTAATGTTCATTAAAACGTAAGTAGCATCGTAAACTGATGCATTATACAATATCACAGTTGGGAGTCCAGTTATTATCTTTTCCCCCTGTAGAACAGATCTAAAGTCTGTGACAGTGTCTGAAGGTGAAATATATGTATACACAATACGGCCAATCTCTTATTAATGATTTTCAATGGAGTTTAGTTCGAGTGAGAATGTCAGTCACACTATGAGTTGCATTCACTAACATTTTGTCGTTCATTACGTGAGCTGCATAGGGATGTTAATGTTCATTAAAACGTAAGTAGCACCGTAAACTAATGCATAATACAATTTCCCAGTTTAGTCTAGAACATTATCTCCTACACTATATAAAAATACAAAATAAACATCACGCTTGAAATTTATCTCGATGTAGTCCGATAAATCATGAAAATAATCATGATATAATTAAAGGCATTACTTTTATAAAACAACTTTCCAGCTATCTGAAAAATAATGCACTTTTTAAATTATTTTACCATAGAAAGGAAATAAATGAATAAGAAAACAAAAACAAAATAAATATCACACTTGAAATTATGTAGTGAAATGCAGAGGGAAAACATTGGCACAGTCTTAAAAGCCATTAAAATAGATTTAGAGCTCTATAAAAATAAATATACATATAAAAAGGGTTTAACGTAAATATAAATAAATAAGAAAAATACAAAATAAGTATCGCACTTGAAATTAATTTGGATATAGTTCAATACATTCCGAAAACAATGTCGCTTTCTTAGAAAGGCATCGTTGTTATAAAGTAGCTATACAGCTCTCTAAAATATAATACAGCTTTAAAAAATATTTTACTATAAAAAGGAAATAAATGAATAACAAAACAAAAACAAAATAAATATCACACTTGAAATGATGTAGTGAATACAACGTGAATACAGCTCTAAATGTAGTGAAATACAGAGGGAAAACATTGGTAATGTCTTAAAACAGCCATTGTTAATATAAAATAGATTTAAAGCTCTATACGAAATAATATGCATTTAAAAAGGTTTTACCTTAAATATAAATAAATAAGAAAAATGCAAAAAGGTATCACACTTAAAATTAATTTAGATGTAGTACAATCCATTCTGAAAAAAATGTCGATTTCTTAGAAAGGCATCGTTGTTATAAAATAGGTATACATATGTCTAAAACATAATACAGCTTTAAAAAATATTTTACTATAAAAAGGAAATAAATGAATAACAAAACAAAAACAAAATAAATATCACACTTGAAATGATGTAGTGAATACAACGTGAATACAGGTCTAGATGTAGTGAAGTGCAGAGTGAAAACATTGGCAGTATTAAAAGCCATTGTTGATATAATATAGATTTAAAGCTCTATAAAAATTAATATACATTTTAAAAAGATTTTACCTATATATAAATAAATAAGAAAAATACAAAATAAGTATGACACTTTAAATTAATTTAGATGTAGTGTAATACTTTTCTGAAAAAAATGTCGATTTCTTAGAAAGCCATCGTTGTTATAAAATATCTGTACAGATGTCTAAAAAATAATACAGCTTTACAAAAATATTTTACTCTAAAAGGGAAATAAATGAATAAGAAAACAAAAACAAAATAAATATCACACTTGAAATGATGTAGTGAATACAACGTGAATACAGGTCTAGATGTAGTGAAATGCACAGGGAAAACATTGGTAATGTCTTCAAAGCCACTGTTAATATAAAATAGATTTAAAGCTCTATACAAATTAATATGCATTTAAAAAGGTTTTACCTTAAATATAAATAAATAAGAAAAATACAAAATAAGTATCACACTTGAAATTAATTTAGATGTATTGCAATACATTCTGAAAACAATGGCGATTTCGTAAAAAGGCATTGTTGTTATAAAATAGCTATACACATGTTTAAAACATAATACAGCTTTAAAAAATATTTTACTATAAAAAGGAAATAAATGAATAACAAAACAAAAACAAAATAAATATCACACTTGAAATTATGTAGTGAATACAACGTGAATGCAGGTCTAGATGATATAGTGAAATGCAGAGTGAAAACATTGGCAATGTATTAAAAGCCATTGTTGATATAATATAGATTTAAAGCTCTATAAAAATTAATATACATTTTAAAAAGATTTTACCTATATATAAATAAATAAGAAAAATACAAAATAAGTATCACACTTGAAATTAATTTAGATGTAGTACAATACATTCTGAAAAAAATGGCGAATTCTTAGAAAGGCATCCTTGTTATAAAATAGCTATACAGCTCTCTAAAATATAATACAGCTTTAAAAAAATATTTCACCTTATCAAATAAGTAAGTAAACTTAAACTAACAATAAACTAAATAATCGGATTATTTTAGAAAATTTTCAAC
>CM063504.1:63490422-63495422 GCA_032207245.1 Pardosa pseudoannulata
TCTAAGAAATTGTGTCATTATATTTCTTAATTGTTATTCTAATTGAAATTAAAAAACAGTCAAACTGACTGCCTTGGGCAATCTAGTGTTAAAAATGGCGCAAAGAAAAGCTCTAAGATATATATATATATATATATATATATATATATATATATATATATATATATATAATATATATATATAATATAAATATATATATATATATATATAATATATATATATATAAATATATATATATATATAATATATATATATATATAAATATATATATATATATATATATATATATATATATATATATATATATCCGATTCTCTACTTCTCACACTGTATGTTTACAAGGAAGTTTGTTTAGTTGTATTAAGGTGTATTTGCGTCCAATGCTAATAAGAAGAGAGAGAAATCCTACTCACATATTATTAATGTAAACATTTAGTTAATCAGAAAATGTAAACGTAAATTAATTGAAAACGTAAATTAACTTACAATTAAACTTAAAAACCTTATGTTTTTCTTTTCTACGATAGCATATAAAGCATATTATCTGATAAACTCAAGCCAGACGATGGCCGGTTGGTAAGAGTGCTGGCCTTCAGAACCGGAGTTTGTGAGTTCGAATCTCGCAGCGGCATGAGCATCGCCCATTTCAGAATCGGCTTTAAGCTGTAGTTTCCGTTCTCATTAGCCCTCGTGTTGCAAAAAGTAGACCATAGCGCTCCCAAACAGGCGAGGGAAAGTAAACTCTGCTAACTTTAAAATCCATTCATTAATAACTTAGAAAAATTTTAAGCTCATTTCAATTTTACCTCTGCTTAAATCCATTTTAATAAAAGTTAAAATAAAGTCAAAATCAATAAAAAAGATAATTCAACGGAATAACGTTTTAACAAATAGATTTGTTTTAACAAACAATAAATTCTTAGAAGTACAAAATAAATTAAACAGTGAATGTTATTAGGATAATACATTGAAAGTTGATAAAATATAACATTAATTCACTCACAAGAAGAAATAGAAAATTTAATTAATCAGTTCTGATTCTAATATTTAATTTTTTGATTCGCAAAGATATTGATGGGAGAAAAATAGTAGCTAAAGTTTTAAATGTCACCTTAGTATTTGGAAATCTATACAAAATCGAAGTTTATGCAGTAGTAAAAAAATACAAATTTCATATTTTTCACACTGGTTGCCAGAGCTGCCTTAGATTTGGAATAATAAATAATAAATATCTGTCTGAATAAATAAATAAATATATAAACATATATGTCTGTACTTGTCAGTAACGCTGTGTTTCTATGCGTGTATGTGTGTTGGTATATTCCATGAAATAACAAAAAAATTTGGAACGCCTCAAGGTGTTTATTTTTAGTTTTTTTCATTTTCTTCGCCAAATTTCGTGAGATAAGGAATACATTTCGGATTAGAATAAAAAATCTCCCAAAACACTTTTTTCGAAGTTATTAATTTATTTCCGCGTGAGTAATGTAAATACAACTTTGATCCTGTAAAAACATTTGTTTTAACGGAAAGGAAACATGTTTGTGTTATATTTTCTTTATCTGTTGTATATGATCTTCACGTTAGTTTTATTTCGGTGTGTATTAATTTTGTTTTCTGTCAAAAGTTTCTACTGTTAGAATAAAAAGCGATCAAGATTGACATACAATATTGAAACACATTCGTTTATATCTGTATCATATATATATATATATATATATATATATATATATATATATATATATATATATATATATATATATATATATATATATATATATATATATATATTTATATATATATATATATATATATATATATATATATATATATATATATATATATATATATATATATATATATATATATACATATATATATATATATATATATATGTATATGTATATATATATATATATATATATATATATATATATATATATATATATATATATATATATATATATATATATTATATATATATATATATATATATATATCATATATATATATATATGTGTGTGTGTGTGTGTGTGTGTGTGTGTGTAAATATAAATTACCGTAATAAGTATTTTTTTTATTTTTATCTAGTATTATATACGCATTGTAATGAAAGAAACTCAATTTAGAGGTAACAATTTCCGTTTCCGCGTACAAAATAACTAATTAACAATTATTTCCATATTCCGATGCTTTTATCACGTGAGTAACTCATAAGGGACATTTAGACAACGGGCAAATTATTTACTACTAGCCGGCATTCGTGACTACGTAGAAACTCTGTAGTAAGTATTACCCCATGAGATTTGTGTGAATTCTCTCTTAGGGAACGTTAAATAAGGTATATTTTATGATACAGAGACCAGCAGACATGCTACCCAGATTTTAAAGCTCGAATAATAACTATGAAGTTTCATCGGGCTTCTGATTATAACTGACTTTAGTTTTGTGGGTGAGATTTATGTCGGCTTGAAAGCGAATTAATTGCCTAGCCTAGGACTGAGAAACCAAGAAAGGTGTGTATTTTCTTCTTAATTACGGGGCTAAGTTTTAGCCATGTTATATTTACAGAATATGTCCTATAATCTATAAATCAATCTTTTACTAATTTTACTTTCCTTTCGACTCAAAGTACTCAAAGTAATTAAATTTTTGTTTGATAACTATTTTTAGTTATTCTTAGTTCAACACGGGATATTTCTAGACTTATGAAAATGGTGTATGACTATCTTATTTAGCTTCCCCACACTTATTGAACATATATTTGTGCTTCCAAAGCCGAGAAGTAAAACAAAATTTCCAATGATGTTCTACTCTTACAATATCTAGATGGCGTGAGTGTACATTAGCATGTCTCGCTATAATATATCCACATAAGTACAGGCACAAGCTCAGAATCTTTTACAGATGCGTATCTAATAATATTGTTTAAATTCTTTAGTGTGCTTTCTTTAATAACTCTTCTTCTGCTATACTTGATTTATATCTTTGTTTGATTTGGTGATGAACATTCTTTTATACGAAAACAATAATCGGACTAACTGATTACGAATTGGCATGCCAGAGGTCATACCCGAATTAACTAATTTCCAATACCCAAAGAACTTATGATCAACAGTGCAATTCTTTAGGGTTTGCACAAAAATGTTGTTCAGGCTCTGTTAGGATCTATAAACTATAAAGAGTTGAATATTTTTATCTATGTTATTTTACATTATTTTAAGGTGGAATGTCTTCTGTATAATATGTAATACGCTTCTCATGTCAAGCCATAGAATGGACTTTATTTCAATCATCCTGTAGAGATTGGAATTTTCCAACTGATTCCATACTTATCATTCTTACCAATCTCATAGTAAAATTTTATTTCACCAGAATTGTATGTTCTCTGTATATGCACAACGATGTTCCACGTTTTCGTTAGTATCCAGTTTTGACACTATAAATACTAAGCGGTTTGGCATCCTAAAAGGTCTGATTCTCATAGCCATTTTACCTTTTCTGTATCTAAGAAGTTCTGAATCTAAAATTGGATTCTGAAATGCTAGAATATATACTGGAATGCTTTAGTACCAAACATGTAAATGCAATTAAACGAACTTCACGTAAGCTAGTTCATTCATTAGTCTTCACGGTGTACAACAAGCTTTCTTCCTAAACGACAGAGCTCGTCAAACGTGGTCTGCTGTCACCTGTCCTACCACTTTTTATTGGCCAGTCCTTGAATGAATTTATATGCTGGAGTGCAAACAAACTGTAGTGGGGCTGATGTCTATCTAGGAATCCTATAAATGCGTGAAGCGACTAGACCGCTGCCCTCAACTGTATCATACTCTAGGTAAATGTCTTCAAGTTTACCTTTCAAATACGGTTTCATTTTCTTCACATGCTGTTTACCACTTGATTGAAGTAATCTCCCTGTTCCCTTCAGTGCTCTCATGTACAGCAACATCTTCCTCCATACCTAGATCATTAAACGGTATACAACTTGTTTCTTTTCTCATTTTCGAACTCTGCTACTACTTACTCCTGTTTTTTTCCCGCTGGTTCCAGTGCAATTATTTATCCTTGTAATGTGTCCGATCCCCCTTAAAAGTTTGCCACAACATTCACTGAACACCCTATGTATATAGATATTACTTAAACGGAAAAATTTAATTATCCCTAAGCATTTAAGTGTTTCTCTCTGTGGACTGCATAAAAAGTAATTCTAAAACAAATTTCTTTAATCTATTATAAATTAGAAATAATCTGTTGTAATTATTTCTACGTCCCTAGAAGACAAGTGTAGACCTCTACCAAAGTGCAATGTACTGGCGAAATACGAAATTTTCTTATCGTTCAGTTATAAAATATGCCTAAAATTGAGATGCAAGAATATTTGAAGATCGTTACTTTATTATTAATGTCAGTAATACTTCAAAATAAAATCCTATTTTTATAAATAATAATTTTAATTGTTTATGAAACTAAACTTTTGTCATAAATGAATATTTTAAACATTTATTGTTCATTTCTAATCATCAAAACTATTTTAAGTTTATTACATTACTTCCTAGTTCTTACAGTTAATTTACTTACGCATTTTCTAGCTTATTCCACTGGGTGCAGCTGGGGCTAGCTAACCAGAGAAAAGTGTGTAATACTATTAGTTACCTTTAATTAATGAAGACACTTTTTCAGTAAACATATCAAGCTGTTAAAAATGAATTTAAAAGAGTATGATAAAATTCCGCTTTTGTGTCAAACCCTCGAGATTGGTTATAAATTTCATCGCTAAAATAATTTAAATTTTTTTAATATTTAATATCAAATTTTAAAGGTTTTTCAATATTTCTACAAACAAAAAAAATATGTTTTTAAACTGTGAAAGGACTTTCTTGTTTGTCATAAATTCTCATTTTATAAGCTGTATAATGTATTTTTATGAGCTCTTCTGTTGAATGATTAAGATTTTGTTTAACTGCGGAATATGCTTCAAGAATAGTTTTTACTTGTTC
>CM063504.1:63505422-63520422 GCA_032207245.1 Pardosa pseudoannulata
TATATATATATATATATATATAATATCTATGTCATTTCTCTATGTAGAGACTCATCTACAACCCAACCCATTGTACTCGCAATAAAATAGCCAAAACTCACTGTCTTAACAAAATATAAAACTATCTTCCATGAATTTCAAAACGTATAGAAATAATCTTCTTAGTAAAGGATCAGCTATTCAGTGAAAATCTTCCCATTATTATGATGTTATTTTAGCCCCTGGGATGAAATAGCGCTTGTAACTCTTTATGCAACCATGTGTGCCTAAAGGATTTGAAAAAAAATGTCAGGGCTTTTATTCGTGAAAAGGACGGAGAACTGCCAAACAACTGGTATGGACAGAGATTTTAAACTTCTTTGATACCAGCCGGAGGACTTCATATTTAAGACGAAAATAGCATTTCATCTTCTGGAATTTTGGCTGAAAGATTGATGATTATATTTTATTAAATTATGACATACAGTTAAATGTAAAGAGAAAACTAGGAATTTTAAAATTAATAAAGTTTATTTTTGACAAACCTGTTTTAAAATTTAATACGCTGTTATTAATTTATTTATAGAAAATTATTTTTTCTGTAGAAAAAAATTATAGTAATTCTTTTAATTTTAAAAATGGACAGACTTTTACATTTCTTATTATATTAATTTCATATTATTTTTATCTTATATTCTACAACGTAAATTGTCCATAAAATTTGAAGTATAAAATTGTAAAAAATACACCTGAAGCTTTCCAAATACTCTCAAAATCCAGCAATACTTGGCCGAACAATGGACGAGTAGTTAGAGCGTTGACCTTTCGTTGAGTTCGTGGGTTTGAATCCCACTGTGTGATGCTCGCAGCCGTTCGGAAGCTTATTTAATTTATAGGTAGCGGTCTCAATAACTTTGGTGTTGCTAAAAAGTAGACCATCATCCTCCATACCAATAATACTTACAAAAATAAATTAAATTTTTATATCTATTTAAAGTTGTTGGTAATAACTAAATTGTTGTTTGTTGTAATACCTATATTCATTCCCAAGTGATGGTTATTTGTAATCCTTCCTTGATTTTTCTTCTTAGTGATATTCCCCAAATTTAAAATATTAGTCCTAGTGTAGCAAAACAATAAGCCGTAGCGCTCCAAACCTAGCCTAACCATATCTGAAATATTGAATTTTCAGGGAAAAAATTTAATATAAACTATGATATTCTGAATTTTCAGGTAAGTTTTACCCAGACAGACACTTACATTGTAGCTTTTGTATCCACTACTCTAAAATGATTAACATTACACAATGTAACATACATATTAATAATAACATCATTAAAGATATTTTGAACAAAACAATTTTGCATTTTTTCGATATTTGGAACATTTTGGGAACAGTTCTATATGCCCTTATCCGCATTAAATTTCTAAATTATTCCCTTTATAGAAAATAGATGTTAGTTAAAATTATTAATTTTTTTAAGCATAATCTGCCACTGTTGTGCATAAACTCTTATAAATTAGTTACTGAAAATAATAACAGAATCCCTTATAAAATAATAGCCTAAGTTATCTGTTTGTCTGTCCTCGGATTTTTAAAGCTGTTGTATCTGGGGTGGATACAGGATCCATATTGGATTCTTTACGAGTTAGGGTTACCAACGTTCGAAACCCACCCCTTCCACATTTTTCTAGCATTTAATGCCATTATTTCAAGCCGTATTATCCCCTATTAAGAGCAAGTGATTAAATTTATCAATTTGTGGCATAATAAATACGTAAAAATAACATTTTTTTAACATTGTGACATCATTGCTTTAACTATCTCATTTAATCATTTCTTATTTTAAATTGTTTAAATATTGTCTGCATTATTTTTATAACTTTTTCACTGAACTTAGATATTACTTAAATAATTTTCTTTTATATATGGCTTAAATAATAGATTAGGTACATATGTGATAATTTTAAATTTTATCACTGATTATTTTTTGTTGCAATGAAAATTTTATCACTGGTATTAACAACAAGTTCTATTTACCTCTAGGATGTAGTGAAAAGGATAGTTTCGTTCCTTTACTTCAATTAATTACTGTGGCAAAAAAACACTGGAAGAACTGAACGATAATTTTGCGTATCTAAGAAAACTTTGAATTATCTTTCTAAATGAATTCATCGTGTTTCTAAATTGCATTCACAGTATCGGGAGACTTCAGAGGATTATGATGATAAACAAATTATTGAGAGTGTACCAGATAATTCTCAGCCAAAAAACAAGCCATTTTTTACCTGCCTCATTTACAATTCTGGAAAATTAAAAATTTTACTGATCCCATTATATGAAGGGCTATATGCTAATACTGTAATATTAACAAAAACGGATTTTTTTCGTTATTATTTGATTCATTTAATATTAATTAGTTCATTTAGTGACTTTCCCGATCATCACTAACTTTATTAAGTTTCAATATTGTTACTAACTTTATTACAGAGACCGAAAGATAGAGCATATATAAAAGTTTACGTGTATATAGGATTTCACATCCTTTTTCTTATTTGTTTGCTTTGTACGCATGGTAAATTGTACGCATTAGTAATTTTAATTTCTCGATCTTCAAGTTTTAACTGTGTTAAGGAAAAGAAATTGCTACTAACACATTGCATTTTCAAGCACATTAATGTAACTGAAAATTAATAAGCTTTGAAAGCTCATTAAATTGTTAAGCTGGAACTACTAATCTTATAGTCAGTTCCCTCTCATATATGCTAATACAGGATTGAAAAAAAAAATCTACATTTCTTTAAATGTTTTAAAAATCAAGCTCAATTATTTTAACTCTTTCACTACCAGTTATTTCCTAGAAATACCGAACGATGGCCGAATGATTACGGCGCTGACTTCGAAACCGGAGTTCGTGGGTTCCAATCCCAGTGTGTCATGGATATTTGTAGCCGTTGGGAATCGGCTTTAAGCAGTAGATCCCAGTCTCATTAATCCTCGTGTTGCAAATAGTAGATCGTAGCGCTCCAAACCAAACCTATTTCCTAGAAAAAATTACAAATCACCAAGACATATGTGTCCCGTTGATGTGTTTTGATGGGCATCTATTCCAGTGGTATCATAACAATTGAAATGAAAGAATGCCTATAGGACATATGCGTCCCGATGATATCTAAAGGGAAAAGACATATTATGGTTTGAGTAAACTTTTTAAAATATGTAATAGATATTTAAAATAGATAGATTGATTAAATAATTTAAATACCGTGATGTAAATTTTTACATTAAAGTTACTGTATATATCTTATATTCCCCCTTATTTTGTCCAAACATTTACATTTATAAATTACATTTAAAAGTTTATTTATGCATTTTTAACTGAATCATTTAACACTAATTTGCAAAAGGCAGTCATTTTGACTGTTTTTTAATTTCAATTAGAAAAACAATTATGAAATATAATGACACAATTTCTTAGAATTTGGTGACTTTTTGAATAATTGTAGTTACTTCCGCCCTCCTTTATTATATAATACAAAAAATTATTTTTAAATAAATTTCTTTACATATTTGTTATTTTTTCACAATTCAGTCATTTTGACTGTTTTTGAGCAATATAGGTATACAAGAAATCTCGGGCAATCTAGTGTTAATGATTAATTTTAATTTCACTGTGCACTTCGTCGTTTTTAATTCCATACATCTTATATATAATTAATTTTTATTCTATATTGCATTTTGGAGCACATTAACTTAAATTAAAATGAATCCTTTTTGAAAGCACAGTAAACCGTTAAGTTAGAAACTACAAATTTAATAGCCATTTCCCTATCATATATACAAATACAGGATTGAAAAAAATTTTACATTTATTTAAATTTTTTAAAGTCAAGCACAATTTCTTTCACTATCAGTTACTTCCTAGAAAAATTGCAAATTACTAAGAGGTAACACATATGTATCTCGTTGATATATTTGATGGACATATATCCCAGAGGTATTATAACAATTGAAATGAAAGAATGCCTATGGGACATATATGTCCCGATGGTATAGAAAGGGGTAAGGCATATCAAGTTTTGAGTAAACTTTTTAAAAATGTAATAGATATTTAAAATAGCAACATTGATTAAATAATTTAAATACTGAGATCTAAAACATTAGATTAAAATTACTGGATTTATTTTACATGTCCCTTTATTTTGTCGAAATAATTTACATTTTTAAGGCACTTTAAAAGTATATTTATCCATTTCTAGCTGAATTATTTAATCATTAATTTTAATTTCACTGTGTGCTTCATCGCTTTTAATTCCATACAACTTATATATAATTACTTTTTCTACTATATTGCATTTTGATTTTGGTTTCGTTTGGAGTGCTACGGTCAAATTTTTGCAACACGAGGGCTAATGAGACCGGGACCTACAGCTTAAAGCAGATTCCGAACGGCTAAGAAAATCCATGCCACTGTGGTATTCGAACCCACGAACTCTGGTACCGAAGGCCAGCACTCTAACCAACCGACCATAGTTCATATTATATTTTAGAGCACATTCATTTAAATTAAAATTAATCAGTTTTGAAAGCTCAATAAAACATTAAGTTAAAAAATACAAATTTAATAGCCAATTCCATATCATATATACAAATTTAGGATTGAAAAAAAATCTACATTTCTTAAAATGTTTTAAAATAAAGCACAAATATTTTAACCAATTCACTACCAGTTTTTTCCTAGTAAAAATTTACACATCACCAAGAGGTCATAATTTTTTGTTTCGTTGATATTTTTTATGGGACACATATTTCCCAGTAGTACAATAACAATTTAAATGAAACAATGCCATTGGGGCATATATGTCCAGATGTTATCGAAAGCATTGTTAAGGTTTGAGTAAACTTTTTGAAAAACATAATAGATAGTTACATCAGTTGCATTGATTGAATAATATAAATGCTGTGATCCAAAACTTTAGATTAAAATTGCTGGATAAATCTTAATCGCCCTTATTTTGTTGAATAAAATTTATAATTTTAAAGCATTTTAAAAATTTTACTGAATCATTTAATTATCAATTTTTTTTCACTGTGGGCTTTGTCGTTTTTAATTCTATAAATCTCATATATAATTACTTTTTATAGTAAATACATCAAATCTATTGAATCTTTTAATTTTTTCTAAATATTAAAATGCAAATGATTCTATGCTTTTAATGTTCTTACTTTTGCGATTTCTAAAAAAATACCCGGTTGTTTTAGGGTATTATTTTAATTTTTTGTCACCTTCTCAATTCTTATACTTTGGGTTCGTATCCCATAGGGGCAAGGATGTTCGTAGCCGTTCGGAATTGGCTTTAAGCTGTAGGGCCCTGTCTCATTAGCCCTCGAGTTGCAAAAAGTAGACCGTAGCACTCCAAACCAAACCAATTCTTATACTAATTTTCTACTTAAAATATTATGTACTTATGAAATTATTCTTAACTATTTGACGATATTAAATTCTCTTTATATTTTCATTTTATATTTTACTTTCAAAAAATTACCCTTTTTCCATATTTTGGGATTTAAGTCATGCTTTTTAAAATTAATAACTGCGTAAGTATTTTAAAATTACAGATGTTTTAAGGATCTATTGATAGTGTTAAAATCATTATATTTCATAGAATTTGTGTTGTGTAAATTATCTTCTAATAATCTACGAACATAGTGTCGGTAACTTTTAGATTCTAATGAAAACGACAAAAATTAATACTTAAATTTCTTTAAATGATGAAAATTATATATATTGATAGAGTACATGGTATATCCACATATATAATTCTAAAAAAATCACTTAAAAAAAGGCTTAAAACTTTTACTAAAAATAGATTACTGTAAAATATATTTCGTGACGTATTAAACCTTTTAAAAATTTTTAAATATTAAATTGCAAATGATTCTAAGCTTTTGAGGGTCTTACTTTGGCAATCTCTAAAAAAAAAACACGAAAGTTTTATTGTATTATTTTAATTTTTTGTCACCGTCTCAATTCTATACTTATTTTCTACTCATGATATTACGATGATATGTACTTATGAAACTATTCCTAATTATTTTATGAAATTAATTTCCTATTATATTTTTAATTTTATATTTTACTTTTACAAAAATTATCCTATTTTCATATTTTGGAATTTGAGTCATGATTTTGAAAATTAAAAACTGCGTATATATTTTAAATCACAGATATTTCGAGGATCCATTGATAATCTTAATCCATTATATGGGATGGAATTTGTGTTGTGAGTGTAAATTATCTTCTAATAATCTACGCACATAGTGGAATTATTTTTAGATTCTAATGAAAAGGACAAAAATTAAAATTTACATTGCTTTAAATAATGAAAATTATATAATTTGAAAGAAGGCATGGTATTTTCACGTATATAAGTGGTAAAAAATCAGTTTTAAAAAGGCTTAAAGGTTTTACTAAAAATAGATTACTGTAAAAGCTATTTCGTGACGTACTGAATCTTTTAAATTTTTTTAAATATTAAATTGCAAATGATTCTAAGCTTTTGATGCTTTTATTTTTGCGATCTCACAAAAAAGCCAGGAAGTTTTAGGGTATTATTTTAATTTTTTGTCACCGTCTCAATTCTTATACTTATTTTCTACTCATGATATTACGATGATATGTACTTTTGAAACTATTCCTAATTATTTTATGAAATTAATTTCTTATTATATTTTTAATTTTATATTTTACTTTTAAAAAGATTATCCTATTTTCATATTTTGAAATTTGAGTCATGGTTTTTAAAATTAATAACTGCGTATATATTTTAAATCACAGATATTTCGAGGATCCATTGATAATCTTAATTCATTATATGGGATGGAATTTGTGTTGTGAGTGTAAATTATCTTCTAATAATCTACGCACATAGTGTCGGTATTTTTAGATTCTAATGAAAAGGGCAAAAATTATTATTTAAAGTGCTTTAAATAATGAAAATTATATAATTTGAAAGAAGGCATGGTATTTTCACGTATATAAGTGGAAAAAATCAGTTTTAAAAAGGCTTAAAGGTTTTACTAAAAATAGATTACTGTAAAAACTATTTCGTGACACTTCAATAGACATGATATCTACGAAATTACTAATGTTTCATTTTCATTGCATTTAAAGGATGTTTAAATGAATAAAACCAGTCTTTCAAACTATTATTTGAAAGTATTATTTTGGTATGTGTGTGCGTCGAATATAAGTAGGTATTTAATAATGCATGTTCGATTCTAAAATTTGCCTTTCCTTGGTTCTCATTATTGTTGATGGACGTTCGGAGAGTGTCGGATCTTACCCCTAAATTCAATCTCAGGTCTTAAGTAATGCATGAAATTACACCGTTTCGTTCGTTCCCGCTTTCGGTGTCAGATAAGAGCTTATTGAACACCGGGTGTGGCTGGGGCAGAGTCTCTTAGAGTGACTTATCAAAGACATGCTCGGGCTAATCACGGCGAGAGGAAAATGAATTTATTACCAGAGCTTTTGACGTTATCGCTGACCGGTTGGGGGGAGTCCATAAATCTCCCTGGCGAGTTTTGCGTGCGAAAGGGTGTACGGCATGAAAAAGAAATGAAAAAATGTTCTGGGCTGTTAAGCCTTTAGGCGACGCAAGAGTGTAGAGCAGATTCTAGTAGATTGATTATTGTCATGGATGCTTGGGTGATCAGTCAAAAACTGAGCATTATTATACAATGCAAACATTGTTTTTTGAGGACATGTTTAACATGTTACACAGCGGGGAATACATAAAAAGCAGATAAGAGGCTTCAAGATTTGTCAGGAAATAGTGAGCTTCGAGCTCGATGGATTTTATTTCTTTCTGCCCCAGTGATTTAAGTGGATTCGTTATAACCTTGTACGCTAGGTTATTAGAAAAAACATCTGTTTTGTCTGATACATTGCAAACAATGTTGTCTGATTATACATTTGGCATGTAATAAAACGTTAAAGGTTCAGTAAAGATAAGAGATTCCAATAGATGTCCAGACTCTTTGTGCTTTCCAATTAATATTTCCGGTTGATTTTTATAATTTCTACTCGAGTTATTTAAGAAGTTTGGTTATAACTTATATGCTGGCTTATTAGGAAAATTCTGTCTTGTCTCATAGAATGCAAATGATGTTTTCTGATTATACATTTGACTCGTAATAAAACGTTAAAGGTGCAATAAAGATAAGAGATTCCAGTAGATCTCCGGACTCTTTGTGCTTTCCAATTAATATTTCCTGTTGATTTTTATCCCTTTTACCCATTCAAGTAGTTTAGTTATACCTTATATGTTGGGTTATTAGGAAAATTCTGTCTTGTCTCATAGAATGCAAATGTTGTATTCTGATTATACGTTTCGCTCGTAATGAAACGCTGAAGGTGTAATAAAGATAAAAGGTTTCAAGAGATGTTGGGTCTTTTTGTACTTTCCAATATTTCTAGTGGATTTTAATTCTTTTTACCCAAAGTAATTCAAATAGATAGATAATAGACATGTTTGCTGGGCTCTCAGACAAAATCTAATTTTTGATTACATGCTTGGCCTACAATTTAAAGCAGGCAAAACAATATAAGAGGTTCTAATATATGTCGAGACTCATTGTACTTCCCCCTTACTTTTCTCGGAAGACTTAACCATTTTTACCCGAGTGACTCCAGGAGATTGATTATAGGCATGGATGCCAGGCTGATCAAGCAAAATATCAGTTTTCTTGTACAATACGTTGTTTACTGATGATATGTTTGGTACGTACCAAAACGAAAAATATTTATATAAAATAATTCTGAGGATTTAAGTTTATCAGGACTCACTAATTTTTTTATATCTATTTTTACCTTTCATTTTCTGTACCATACTGTACTGTAACAATAAGTTACATTAGGTTCAGCTTTTTTTTACCTCATCCCGTGAGTCATCATCAAAGACATACCAGAACCGGACCGGTTTGAACTAGAAAGAAACTCCGGATTTCTCCCAACCAATAGAAAGGTCCGTTGGTTTGGGGGATTCTAACCCTCCGCCGTTCGGGAGTCGACCCCTGTTTTTTTTCCGCGGGGCAGTTTGATTCTTTTTAGAGTACAAGGTTGTGACCAGAGGAGAGTAGAAAGTGAACGTTGCTGACATCCGCGGCTTGCGGGATAGACCCTTTGACCATATTGCTTTTAGGGCCGGCGCCAACTCGAGAGAGGTCTTCGATATCTGCAAATGATAAGTTGATTACAGTTGTATTCCTTAGGCATTTATTTAATCAAGACATATTTGCCCATATGTTTTTTAATGACTTTTAATTGCTTCTTTCAGATACACCAGGCCAACGTAACATTGTATTTACATGTACTAATAGTAATTCTGTTGGAATTCATAACTCAGACTGTTAATAATTTTTAAATAACAATTTCTTTTTTTTTCAATTTACAAACACATAAATAGATAAATTATCATGTGAAAAAAATTTAAAGCTAATTTAAATAAAATGTTTAGAATGTTGAATGAATAATGTTGTTCTTATTATTCGAAATATTATTACCCGAAAACTATGCGAAAAATTTCGTGACATATCTAGCTCATAAAAAATTGGGAAAGATTTAAAATAAACTCAGTATTGCATGATTTTCGAGACTCGCTGCTCAATTTATTCAATTTTTTACGAATTTGACTGATTCAGACTATAGGAAGTATAATGATGACTTAAAATATTGTTTTAGTTTTATTTAGAATGTTACGGTCAGCTAAAGCTGCTATTTTGCTGCAGTAGGTTAATGATACTAAGACGAGCAGTTTAAATGGGATACCGATCGGCCACGGACATCGATGATAGCTGTGGAATTTAAAACATGACACACGGTATCAAGAGCATAACCCAATTCATTCAGCCATTTATAATCAGAATCTGCACTTTAAACTCTATGAGTTTGTCTAAAGTTTCCAAATTGATGTTTGTTTTTACCACAGAGAGGTACATCAACATAGTTTATTTGCGTAAAAGAATGTATATGTTAAATTTAAATCGCTAAAAATTATAATGAAGGAAAAAAAGCGAAGTAACTTCCGCGAGTTTGTAAAAAGGGAGATAATTAATTTAACTCTACGCTATGTCCGTATTAGAGTCTCCAGAGGAAAGTCTAAGAGGGTATATAATTATATTTTTATTATATTTTTCAGGGTGAAAAGAAATCTAAGGAGGACAGATATATGATTTTTACATACGCGAACATAGGTTGTTGTTGTTTTTTTTTTGGGGGGGGGGGGGAGAACAAGAACTTTGAAGAGAATTTAAGTAAAATCTTGGAAAGATGTTGCTTAGTTGTTTATATGTTTCATTTCATATATGAATACAAGTTACAATTATTTTCTATTCAGTAACTTCTATTTTTATTGTGTTAATAACTGCTTGACAAAATTCTTAAAACATGGCGATAATTACACTTACTATTAATAACACTTTATTAGTAATACTTTGTTTCAAAAGGGCTTAACTCTGTTTTAGAACTATAATTGCAATTACAGATGAAATAATAACAGTGCCTATGACATAATATCACAGAAATGTAAATCATTTGAAAGGGTTTGATGTATTAGAAAAATAATCTAACAATTATTAAATGTAATAATAAGTGTACTAGGAATTAAAATCAAAATTTCCTCATAACAAACTACTTTTACAAAGGATGAAAAATTAAATTAAAAATTGAAATATTATTGAAATAAAAATTTAAAACCGATAAAGTAAAATATATCCAAAAATAATTGTCTTTCAGTGAAATATAGATCGTCTCTGAAGTTGATAAATGAAATGTAATAACGACTTTCATCATCATCATCATTACGATGATCATTATCGACCGATTTGCTTTTTAAGATTCTAGTCTTTCATCGGTGAGATCAGTGCGTTTTGCAAACATCGAGTACGTTTATTTCCGGAGAAAATAGAGGGAAGTTAGTGGAAGAACGACAGGAAAGCGATCACATAAGCAGGGAAATTTTGAATTGGTTCAATATAGGGAATGATGTTTTCAAAATACGATGATCTCTCACAATTCAAGATGATGTTCAAATTTACAAAAAACGATGCATTTTGTGTTGTCTCTTCCTCTTTCTACCGAAATAGTGTAATATACAAAACCAAAATCCAACTTAGATTAGGCAATATATATTTTGTTGGTTCAAACGGAGAATCATATACAAATTTATTTAAAAAATTAGATCTTCTTACTTTTATATTATACTAGCTGCTTCACACCCAGCTTCGGTATGGATAATAAATGTTTCCAAGTAAAGTTTTAAAACCATTATTATAGACTAGCTGCATGTACCAGGCTTTGTCCGGGTTTAAAATAAGGTTTTCTGTAGAAGTGCACAAAACTGTTTATTTGCATACAATAAAATTGTACATTTATCTTAAAGCAATGTGATAGAAAACATTTTTGGCATTTCCATTTGGAGTGATTACTAAAGAATTTCCTCTTTGCCCACTCTGGATCAGGCCACATACAACTGCCCATGAAAAAAGCATAGTGTCTGCAAGTCTATATCAGAAATCCCAAGAGATTGGCCCTGTGACGTTGATTGTCATGGCAAAGCATAGTTACAAAGGGAACTGTATTTTCTTGAATTGTATGGTGTTGTCTGAGGGAACGATAGTTATTCTTGGAATGCAGACATCCTCACCCTTACCACACTCTGTGAGTACTGGCTTGAATGACATGTTGCATCAGCTTTTTCACAATTAAACTTTTGCCATTGCACAACCTGGGTGCATCAATATTCTGGATAAGCATTAGTGGAGCACCAACTCTCAGAATCAAGTTGTGGGCTAGCAAATCAGGAGTATGGATGGAATTCAATTACTCAAAGGGATATTGTACTTCTCCATCATCATTAAAGATGCAGTCTATGGACTTGTAGGCATATTCTTGCCCTGGAAGCTGTTTCTGAATGGTGACATTGAGCTTCTCAACCACATCATTTCTGCTTGCCAGAATTGTTCTGTGAGAAAGCCAGTCTAGATCCTTGAAGTTTTGCTGAATGTGATATTTGTTGCAGTATTTGCTTGCAGTAAAGTAAATATAACAAAGAAGTATTGCGTTTACTTACCGTTTAGTAAAGTTTTATCTAAAATGTACCTACTGCTCATAACAGGTACATGGAGCACTACTTTTGGCTGGAGGAGGCCAGAGTAAGGTTAGGATGGAACGAAACCTGTTTAAGAACCTTTTCCATGTAATTCTGTGTATGTGTACCAAATTTCACGTCAATTGTTTGTCTGGATCTTGAGTTATAAGGAAACAGACAGACAACAAATTCGTCTTAGAGCGATATTCATATTCATAAAAACATTATACCTCATACGCTGCAAGATTGTTGACGAATATGATATGTTTTAACCCTCGGATATTTTTTTGATTTATTGATATTTTTTTAACTAACTAAACAGCCTTTCCTAAAGATTAAGCTTGAAAATATTTACCACGAAACATTTCACTATGGAACAGGAAAATAAACAAAAAAAAGAAGAAAAAAAGAGAGAATAAAATCATGAGTTATCATTTAAAAATGTCCATAGTTTAAATAATTAAATCGCAAACCGTGGAAGAAGGTAGTATTATGCTTGTCGTTAATATCAAAGTAAGAGAAGAATATGATATTTTATTAATAATGGATAATCACAGTTTGAACTGCGTATATGATTTGTGTTTCCTGTAAGCCGCTGCGTAAAGATGCCAAATTCCACGGCTTTCTCAATTAACTAACGCAATAGTGTGTTAAATGTGGCACTGATGGATTCAGATATGTAGATATATATAGCGTACAAACATTCTCAATTTCATGTTTCAAAAAATAGTTATGTGGCCAGGTGTCCTATGGATTATACCGAATATTGCGTTATTCTAGTGAAGATAGAAGAAGTGAGGTCAGCTGACACATTCCCAACATTCTCTACGTAACATAACATAAAGTGTATCAAGTGATGATCACTGATTTAAATAGTACAGTCAAACTCGGTTATAACGAGCTCGGATTTAACGAGAACTTGGATTTACCGAGGGAAGCGAAAGTAGTTGGTTGGATCAATTTTAAGTCTATGGAACAAAAGTCGCTTTTAACGAGCAAGACCTTGTTTTAGCAAGCAATATTGTTCTGTCTTACAATCTTTTTTCTCATCTTTCTAGTCCTATCTTTTTTTGTTCTCCGAGGTTTAATAGTTTTGTAAGAGAAATTCCTCCAGCAATCCAATGCCAATAGAGAATGTTCACAAATCCGCAACAGGTGGGGCTTATTATAAACAGGGGGTAGGTGGGAGCTGCACCTGCTAAGTGTTGGGGTCAAGTAGGAGGGTCAGATAGTCATTCTTTGACCTTAGTTCGTTGAGTAGACACTACAAATTTTACCCTCTCACTATGTCAAAACCCAAAGCTTTATCGGTTGACGAAAATTAAAGATTTTACGTGAGTTGGATGATGGTGTTAAAAATGTCAAAATCTGCAAAAGGTTTGGATTGTCTTCATCTACTGTTTCTACGCTGCTGAAAAGCAAAGTCAAGTTAATTTATGCATACGACCAGAATAAAACAGACTATAAAGGACTGAAGAAGTGCCCGCAAGAGGATTTGGAAGAAGCGTTATTGAAATGAATGAAGGTGCAACGTAGTGCTGATTTTCCTGTGAGTGAAACTATTCTAGAAGTGCAAGCAGAAAAAATTGTTGAATAATTCTGAGTTAGCGTGTTCGAATGGAGGGATTGATCGTTTTAAAGTTAGGTATGGCATAACTTTACAACTATCATCAGGTAATGATGCAGGCATCAGAGAAAGATACGCAGCAAATGGCACCTATAACGCTGATGAAACAGGGATATTCTACAATGTAACCCCACGGTATACCTTAAAATTTAAAGGTGAAAAATGCTTTGGAGGCAAAGTCTCTAAAAGTAGGTTATCAGCTTTACTGTGTTCGAACATGTCTGGTTTCTTCTTCTTCTAAAGCACTACAGCCTGTTAGAGGCCAAGGTTGTCCCAAGAATTTTTTTCCAGCCGTTCCTATCTGCTGCAAGATACCTCCAATTTCCCTTTTTGGCAGTAGTTAAGTCCCTCTCTACTGAGTCAAGCCACCTATTTGGTGGTCTTCCTCGTTTTCTCTGCCCCATGGGATTAGTGAAAGTGAGCTGTTTTACTGGGTTTGTGTCCAAGCCATCTCAGTCTACTGATTTTTATGAATTTAACAACAGGAGGTTGCTTATATTTTTTATAAATTTCAAAATTGAATATAGATCTCCAAAAATTATTCTCTTGAACTGCACCAAATTTTCTTAAGATTTTCCTTTCAAAAGCCAGCAATTTATTTTCATGCAATTTGGTTATTGCCCAGCATTCACTTCCATAGAGCAGAATAGGTCGAAGTAGAGTTTTATAGATGTTAATTGTTAGTTGAACATGTCTGGCACTGACAAGAAAAAACTTTTAATTATCGGCAAATCATATATATTTTGTTAATGTATGAATCTATAAAGTTAAAATTTTAATGTAAGGAGTCCGAATTTCCCTAACCGATTACAAACTACAGTAAATTTTAACCAAATAAATTTAAGAAGGAAAACGTATATAAAATTACTTCCCACTTCCCAACAAAAAATCTCTAGGCAACACACAAAAAATTTTTATTTTATTTATTTATTTATTTTTGAGGATGTGGTTCAAACTTCGTTTTAAATGTGTTTAATGTAATTAGACAGAAGAACAAATTTTTCGATTGATTGTTCCGAGAAATCAAGACGATGTTAAATGTTTAAGTCAAATTTCGAATAACTTCAGAAAAATCTTTAAAACATAAAATGTTAGACTGGAATTACAATACCATAGATTGCTATATCACATAATCGGTTGAGTGGCAAAGTCATTAATATCGAGTGACCCTTTAATGATTTTATAGAAGCTTGTGTCAAAAATTTGGAGACTACGAAAAAACGTATGAATTTCTAGAAATA
>CM063504.1:63525422-63542922 GCA_032207245.1 Pardosa pseudoannulata
ATTGCATATTTCTCTCAGTTAGGATTTTCATTCTGCATATGAACCAGATAGTAAGTAATTACCCCTGTCGAGAAAAGAAGATTTTAATTGAGCATGTGACTTTAAACAATTTAAAAAAATGTATCAGAATACAAATATTTTTATACGTTTTATTTTACGTTAGATTTATCTCATAGATTGAAAACTAGAGGAATAAGTTATATCCACGAATTAGACGATTAATTTTTTCTCCAATTTTAGGAAGCACTAAATATTTGCACTTTTTCTATATCACGTGGTACTCACATATTTTCGTAATGATGTGAATCGATAAATAAAATAAACATTCTTAGATATCAATTATAAAATATTTTACATAAGTATAGTCTACTAAAGATATATAATTTTGTATTTATTAACAATCCAAGGTACAAGCAGAGTAACATCGTACAACATAATTTAAATATCAATGAAGATGCGTTACAAGTACGAAATTCTCTGCAGAAAGTACCAGGATTTTATACGGCCCACAAAACTGTTTTCAGAATTTTCGTATTCCAGGACAAAGCGAAGGAGATCGATCGTGTAACTGTAGTACGTGACTGAAGTTGGATCATTATCTTTCTCGAAATGGGAACAAAAGGAAAACGGTTATAAATGTAAATATTTGATTTGTATTAACCCGATTTATTGGATTAAAAGTGCACCGCTGTGCCCTACCCCGGAAACAATCAACGTTGCCGTAGCTCCCCCATTTTAACGATTTGTTAGCTTTAAATGTGTGCGTACGTAAGAAAAGATAAATGGCGTCTCTAGTGCCGTATCTGAAGTTCTGTTTGTCTAACGTGTGTAACTTTGCCGAACTTTAACCACGTCGGGGAAATTTGTCGAGTTTCAAAATACACATACACTCACTCACACACTCATACGTATATATATAAATGAATCACCAAAACGATTATAAATTTAATTACTATACTGAAGAGTCGGGGATCCATGTAGAGGAAGGGAGCTGTATCTAGGTTAAGTAATGAAGAGTCCGATGCTTTATTTTGAGAGTCACCTCAGGTAGATAAAAATCAAACTCTGACTTGATGGAGAGATATCCTTTTATTTAGTAATGGATGAAATAATTTTTTTCCCTTTATAATCTACAAACAACATAGTCCGCTTCTGCCTTCATCTAATAGTACGTAACTGATATTCATTCAATTGCGTTGTTTAAAAGTATTATGGAGATTAAATTGATGCTTTATATAAAAATATGATGGAGACTAATTTGTTGCGTTATATAAAAAATGATGGAAATTAATTCATTGCTTTAAGCAAAAATAACGCCAGGAGAGTCGCAGTAAAACAGAACAAGGATAGAGTGCTTAGCCTAGCCAAAGATCGAGGTGGCTCCAACGGAAACATTTTTCCGACCAAAAAACAACGCGCCGGCAAGGGTGTTAAAACTTCATCTCATTGTCTCTGCGTCTCTCAAAAAACTACAAGAATTTCTAGGCTGCGTTTACGCCAAAAGCGCCGAAACACAGCCAACAAGTGGGTTGCAAGCGCCAAGAAAATCCCGCGCTCTCAAGGAGACGTAGAGTTCTCGCTGCTCTAACCAATGAGATGTCGAGACAAGGAGCTCGGAAAACAAAAAACCCAATCGTAGGGAGGCGCAACCCCGGTGTAAAATTCGCCAAAAACGATTCGGAGAGGAGCTTGGTGACACATCGCAACGCGGCACCATTCAAAGGAGCGGCTTTCATCTCAAACCGAGACTTATGACTCCAGAAACTGTCAGAATATGAGTCGATGTGTGCAAATTATGGTCGAAAGGTTTAAGTGCTACGGATGTAAGCGGCCAGAATTGGAAGCTAGGTCCGAAAGTTAATCCCAGATTGAGGGCTGCTTTGTTTGAAAAGAGAGGCTGCTATTGTGAGAAAACAGCACCTGCAAGGGGCAAAATGTAGGTTAAAATATATACACCCCACAAGGGAAATATGTAATGAAGGGACATGAAAAATCTTCATTACAATTACGTAATAAATTTACATTATCTGAATAATCTGTAAATTATATTCTTCAAATGTAATTCTCATTCGTAATAAGCAAACCATGCCGTGGTTTTTGAAAGTGCAATAACTTAAATTTCTCTTAAAATAAATTCCTGATTTAAATTTTCTTTCCAATTTCTTTAAAACGGAATCGTGACAGTCTTATGAATTATTGTGATGTTCGAGCTTCTAAGTCACCTGGTTTTTATAAATTAATCTTTTAAGTCACCAGCAAAAAGCTGACATTAGCCTAATTGCCATCTGTCTTGTTGGTGATTCTTAAACATTTTAGGTGACTTAGAAAAATCATCACTAGATTGTTTAGTTCATGACATTGACTGATGCTCTTTAAATGTCCTTCTGATTTCTATTACGACAGAATACATATTACATATGTCTTAATTTTTTAAATAAAATATCCTTTACGTGCAAAAATATGATTTCCATTGCAAATACTTTCACGTAAGTTTTTTTTATCAGTTTTATAAGTTTTTAAATGGAAAATTTATGAGCAATTCTTTAATGATATATTGGATAATCCAAGTAATCGAAACTAGTCGAAACCTTTTTCGGAAAGGCATAGAAAAACATTTAAATGGTTGTTCAAGACCTTCACATAATTTATTTTATTAGACATGCGGTTAATTTTCTTATATATGAATACAATTTTAATACGTGTATTACAATATAATGTTGTGTCATTTCCTTTATTCATCCTAGTAACGATTTCATTTTAGAACATAAATCGGTTTTCTGTAATACGACAAGCAAATTGGCTTTTTTCATTTCGTATTAGCTTCTACTTTGACATTAAATAACTAAATTAGATTCAGCAGTTTTGTGAAATATATTTTAGATATTCGAATAACGTTAAAATGACAATTATCACTAGGAAAATGAACGATTTATTCAACTAATATATAGAATGTTTGTTAATATCTTTTCCAATTATAAAAACATGTCATAAGCTTTTAGCAATTCACATGGTATGGGGACAAAATATACTGTATAGGACAAAACTGTATGATAAGAAATAGGTAAATATAGAAATAGAGGGAATGTTACTGTACTAGTTGTCTTACCTAAAAGCGTATTCAGTGTTGCGTCCATTTTTTTCTGGTAATCTTAATACACTAGCACATAGCACGTCATATGACGGGATCAGTAAAATTTTTAATTTTCCAGAATCGTAAATTAATGAAGCAGTCAAAAAAGTGTTTTTTTCTTTTCTTATTATAGATTTATCTGATACACGCTCAATAATTTGTTTATCTTCATACTCCTCTAAAGTTTCCCGATACTGTGAATACAGTTTAGAATCACGTTGAATTCATTTAAAAACAGAATTCAAAGTTTTCTTAGCTACGTCGAAATGGTCGTTAAATTCTTCCTGATTTTTTTTTTACCTCAGTAATTAATGGAAGTAAAGGAATGAAACTATCATTTCCACTACATCCTGGACGTAGATAGAATTTGTTGTTATTCCCAGTGATAAAAGTTTCATTGTAACAAAAAATAATCCATGATTAAATTTAAAATTATCACATATGTACCTAATCTATTATTTAAGCCAAATATAAAAGAAAATTATTTACGTAATATCTAAGTTTAGTGATAAAACAGTTTTGTGAAATATATTTTAGATATTCGAATATCGTTAAAATGACAATTATCACTAGGAAAATGAACGATTTATTGCAACTAAAATGTAGAATGTTTGTTAATATCTTTTCCAATTATAAAAACATTCATAAGCTTTTAGCAATTCACATGGTATGGGGACAAAATATACTGTATAAGACAAAATTGAAATAGGTAAATATAGAAATAGAGGAACTGTTACTGTACTAGTTGTCTTACGTAAAAGAGTATTCAGTGTTGCGTCCGGTTGTTTCTGCTAATCTTAATACACTAGCACATAGCCCGTGATATGACGGGATCGGTAAAATTTTTAATTTTCCAGAATCGTAAACTCCCTTATGAAGCAGGTAAAAAATTGTTTTTTTTCTCTTCTTTTTTTAATAGATTTATCTGATACACGCTCAATAATTTGCTTATCTTCATACTCCTCTAATGTTTCTCGGTACTATGAATACAGTTTAGAATCACGTTGAATTCATTTAAAAACAGAATTCAAAGTTTTCTTAGCTACGTCGAAATGATCGTTAAAGTCTTCCTGATTTTTTTTTATCACAGTAATTAATGGAAGTAAAGGAATGAAACTATCGTTTCCACTACACCCTGGACGTAGATAGAATTTGTTGTTAATACCAGTGATAAAATTTTCATTGCAACAAAAAATAATTCATGAGAAAATTTAAAATTATCACATATGTACCTAATCTATTATTTAAGTCAAATATAAAATAAAATTATTTACGTAATATCTAAGTTTAGTGATAAAACTTGCGAAAATAATGCAGACGATATTTAAATAATTTAAAATAATAAATGATTAAATGAGATGGTTAAAGGAATGACGTCATAATGATAGAAAAAAATGTTATTTTTACCTATTTATTGTGTGATAAATTGATAAATTTAATCGCCTGCTCAAACCGGAGAAAATAGCGCTTGAAATAATTAGCGTTAAACACTCGAAATGAGAGGAAGGGGTGGATTTCGAACGTTTTAAAGACGACAGTATTTTTCTTTGTGATATGAAGCTCTTTTATACCAATTTATTTTAGAATCCAATCGATAGTTTAGGAGAAGATAAACTTTAACTCGCTTTTAATTTTGCTAAACCTAACTCATTAAGAGCCCAAGATGGCTGCCTCTATCACTTCCAGATCCAACCGTTTCATAAATTCAAGGACAGATAACTTTGGCTATTATTATATAGGAGATTTCAAATGGGTGAATTTTAAAACATATACCAATACTACAGGTAAATACGCTTTCGTTTTTTACTTATTTTTGCATGGCTTATTAGCTCATACTTTTGACATCAACGCTAAATAACTGAAGTAGATTTCATGGATGCGTAAAGTGCATTGTAGATAATACAATAACATTAAAATAGCCGTTAATACTAAGAACCGATACGATTTATTACAAATACTATGATAAATATTTATGAATATCCTAACTAATGATAAGAGAGTTAGAGGAACTGTTCGCAATTCGGTGTTTTGAGGATGAAATGCATGTATAAGTCGAAACTATGTGGAATGGGTAAAGAAATAAAGGAAATGATACTGCATTAGCTGTTTATGAACTAGTTAAAAAGCGTATTCTGTATTGTGTTCAGGTTGTTGCTTCAAATTTAAATTCCAAAAGGTGATTTACAAAATCCTATATCACTAAGTTGAAAAAAAATATATGGAATGTAATATGTGTGATCAACACCAGATATCTACTGTTACTCAAATTATAGAATGTTCCTTAAATGTTGCGACAAAGTTCTAGGGGAAATGGGGCGCATCGTAAAGATTAGAACCCATGGACAAAAATGCCAAGTTAAGCGGTGGGAGGTTGAAGATAGGGGATTGTTCGTTTAACCGACGGAGCATTGTTTGTTTAACATAGTTTATTACACTGGAATTTCTTTGATTGTAGGATACGAAAACCATTCAGAGTACACATGATCGTAATACATGACACAGTTGATGCCCCTTCACAATAAAAGGCTTATCAAATCCGTCGAGCATGGTGTCCAAGGAACATGTCCACCACGACCAATCTATAGATGCGAACTTTAACCCTTTGACAGTTTCATTTTTTTCCAGAATTCGGTCAGAAAAATGTCACATTTTTTTATTGTATTTTTTTGTTCATTTTACATTTTTAAGTAAAGGTATGTTATTAAAATTAACATTTCGAACATTTTTAAGCATTTATTACAACTTTTTCTTTCTATGAAGGCATCATAGAACTAAAGTTTATTTGCAGTCTCATCGATATCCAAGGTAATTTTTGGAATTCCAGTGAAAGCTAATCTAGGAGGCGGATCCGAAGGATTATCACAATTGCAGAAAATTGTCTTGCTTGACTGATTCCATCTGTACTACTATCAGAGTCAGCCCTATCCAGGTCATCTAGTAAACTTTCGCTGCTGTTGTTTACAGATAATTCAGTTTCTGATTCCGAGTCACAGTTCGAATCACAAGAAATTAGCTCCATACGCTCTGATTTATCCATTATTTAAAAATATAAATATATTATTCAACTCTTACATCAATAAAATTATCAGGTGGTTAGTAAAATATAACCAGAAAGCTATACACTGAAAGATAACAATTCGTCTTCTGATACAAAACATACGAAAAAACCCGATCTTTTGAACCAATCAGAGTAGAAAATACAATAAACTGCAAACTATCATTTACTGGACACCTATACGAATAATTTGTTACTAAAATTGGAAAACAATACGGCCGAAACAGTGCAAGCGAAATAGAAATCAGATTGCCCGTACGCCGTACGGGCAAATCAGTAAAGGCCCGAAAGCTGTACCCGTACGCCGTACGGGCAAAACAAGGGAAGGGGTTAATGACCATCTATAATGACCTTTAGAAATTGTTACAAACAGACAGTACAAAATATGCAGTCAACTCATCATGTTCGATACAACTACATGTTGCTCCTCAAATTTAATGAAACATCATAAAGCATGCCGGGGACAGCTTGCTCCAGAAAGATCAGATGATTTGGGATGATTAATCTGGATGATAAAACACATGGTCTCTAATAAACTGTCACAGAAAATGCATTAAATTTGAAGCAATGTTGTGACGCTTTGTACCACACACCGTAGTGATTTCTTATACCCACAAATGCTGATTGTGGTGATTGAATATGCCTTAGCTATTGAATGTGGTATCATCAGTAAATACGATCGTCCTCGACGTGAGGCAGTGGCGTTGTTACGGCTAGTGACAGGACATGACTGCCTAAGTGAACATCTCCATAGAATTGGCATTTTTGACTCTCCTCTTTGTTCTTTATGTGACCTTGGAGAACGTTTAAATAGAGGTCATCTGCGTCGATGCGGGGCACTTCGAGATTCTTCCGACTCCGTGACTACCCTGTTTTGGAGAGCCAGAGAACGCCTGAGGTAATGACTTCGGTCAATGTTACTTTTGTTACTTGTACAGTTGTTCCAGAATTGTTATTTTTATAATTGTAACCTGCCTTGCCATTAGAAATTTTAAAAAATGATGGTCCTCGGATAGGAAATCCTCACCTTTCTATCCAGCAATCTCATGTATAGCACCACCTGCTTCGGGAGATTATGGAATGGTATACGAACGGGGAAACGATACACATGTAATTAGTATTATATATTTGTATTCAATATTTACCATAAGTGTCACAAAACTCTTTTGTTTTCTTTCTACTCTCGAACTCTTCTACCACTTACCCTTGACGTTTCAGGCTGTGGGTTCTTATGTAATTCTTCAAACTTATAAAGTGTTTCATCTTCCCTAGAAGTTTGTTGCAACATTAAGGGGAACCCTGTATATCTTTCTTCGTTGAATCTTGTTTAATGCTAAAAAGAAGTGATGAACACGATTTTCTCCCCCTTATGAATCTATACTCTACCGCATAGTGATTGATCTGTATAGACTCCGATAGACTGTCGGGAGATAGTTTATATCTTTGAAAGTAGATACAGAAAATATTGAAATATATTTGTTCTACACTGTTTTATACCTCACGTTTCATTGCTTTACCTACTCTGAATAGTGAGAGGTACAATGAAAACTGGAGAATAATCCATATTTATATATCCTGGGTATGAAAGATATTCCTCGTGATTCTGTAGTTATTTTTCATACTCTGAACTTCCAGAAAGAGTACATCGAGACACATAAATTTCTCCTAGTAGTCATCTAGGCGTACAGAGAGATGTTTAATACAACTGCTAGGCTCAAACAAGGAATTGTAGCAACGCACTCTGACTACTAAAACTTACAGATCCAGTCGTCTTCGAGGTTATTTTTTAAGTCAAGATGGTGCCTCAAATAGTTACTGAAATTGTTGCTTATCTCCGATAATTTATATTCAAATAAAACCAAGTCATAAAACATAGATAATTCCCCAGACAAGTTTTATTTTTTCCCTTACAAACAAATAATTTGTAACAATATATATGTGTATATAAGTGTACACAAACCACCTGAGTTCAACTTTATAATGACCGATTCTATTACAGTGCCGGCGAATGAATTCGAGCTGTATTACCAGGAACTGAGTGACTCGTCGGTGAATGTGACGTGTGAAGCTCAGGGTCTGTTCCCCAGCGCCATTCTCAAGCTGTACTTGGGCTCGTCAAACGGTAGCCCTCCTCGACAGGTGACGGAAGGCGTGGTCTCTGATTCTAGACCCCGCCCAACGGGGGCCTATGACGCACATGTACACCGCACCTTCAGGCCGAACGAGCTCACAAGAAACGGGGCCTCGGTGTTCGAGTGTCTTCTCGAGCTGCCTGGAACCAACTACGTCAGGACGAAGAGGATCGCCTACTATCCTGGTCAGTCTCTCTACATACATGTGTACTCATATATTTGTTAATGATTATATATACACACACACACATATATATATATGTATATATATATGTATATATGTATACATATATATATATACATATATATATATACACATATATATATATATATACATATATATATATATATATATATATATATATATATATATATATATACATATATATACATATATATATATATATATATATATATATATATATATATATATATATATATATATATATATATATATATATATATATATATACATATATATATACATATATATACATATATATACATATATATATATATATATATATATATATATATATATATATATATATATATATATATATATATATATATATATATATATATATATATATATATATATATATATATATATATATATATATATATATATATATATATATATATATATATATATATATATATATATATATATATATATATATATATATATATATATATATATATATATATATATTTATAATGTATCACAAAAGTTCAAATATTGATATTAGTAAAAAATACGTGTTAAAAGTATTTTCCTTTATGTAAACTTTCTCTTCTAAAATTATTTTTATTAATGCTTTCTACTAAGAGGGAAATCAATATTATATTCGATGACTTTATTTCTGCCATTATACTGAATTCATGAAAGGTGAAGTGAATAGGATTAAAAATGTGTTCCTTATTGATATATATGTAAACACTTTGGAAATGAATAAAAGTTGGCAGTTCATTAAAGGGCAATAAATACAAAATATAGCTTATTGTTCTCTATTATTTCAGTATTTTGGTTCTATATTTATGCTAATATTAAATTGAAGTCCAGAATAATTTCACTAAAATCTTATGGTTTATTTGGTGCTATGCCGCTGTGTCCTTTGCAGTCGAATATATTATTTTTCGATGTTGTTTTAATATTTTTTGTGATTTTTAATTTTTAATTTTCTTATTTTATTTAATTCTTTAAAATTTTTATTATACATCAAATTTTATTTTTCACTAATGTACTGATGTCTCTGCGAAAAAGTATTTTGTGTTTTTTACCCGTAAACTTTCTACTCTTTTTTTATTGAATATGGACTCACAAATCAACCATCCTATCCCTCTCTTTTATCTTTTAGTCGTTTTAATGCTTTGCTCGTTGTCAACTTCTCTGCTTACAATAAGAAATCTCTGGATTACAGGGCTTTGCCCAGGAAATCCAGTTGGCCTATTACCTTTTAGACCTTGCACAGTGGAGTAGTAGACTGTTCCTGTCAAACGCTGTTATTACTGTTATGTCCGTTAAACTATTCCGAGAAGATTAAAAGTCTACGGTTCATTAAATTGAAATAAATATAATGTGTTTATTCTCTATTATACAAATCTTTTGATTTTATCATTAGATCTTCGGGATATGGATTAACAGAATAATATGGAACTAGCCCGTCAATTCTGAGTATCTTGCAGTGATCATGAATAACAGCATCGTGCTTGGTTTGACTAAGTAGCATCCAAAACGAAAAAAAAAACATGAATTACAGAGAGGGAGAAAATAAACAACTAAACAGGAGAAATGATTGATAATGATGTATTCTTGAGTTCGTGACACAAAATAACTAGATAGTAGAGAGTTTAGGGATAGGAAAACGGTATCTTTTTGTGGCGGTAATCATCCTTTCATGCCCTCAAGAATGAATATTTATGTTTTTAAATGACATACTGGCAATCTCATGAAAACCAATCAGAAATTAAAGTGTAGACCAATGAAAATTCGTCTAGTCGAACATGAGAAGAGTGTTTTAATATTGGATAAGGTGGTTATTTTTCACAAGTTTTATAATTTTTTTCTGAATATTATTATTTCTAAAGCACGTGCTTTATACTAGTATAAAGTTCTAGCTCACAAATAAAAACTTACGTTTTTTTCCGTCTTTCTTTAGTGATGCTACAACGTTTTTAAAACTTGAATGGTATTCTGCTCCTGCTAAACGTTATTACTATTATTAAGTCTGCTTAAACTATTTTTTAAAATTTATTTTAAAACAATGAAATAGAATTAATACAGACGTTATTATTTAAAATTATTTATTACAAATTTAAGTTATTTACATCCTATAACTGTTTTTTAAACTTTGAATACAAAAGAACTTCTTAACGTTAAGATACGGTTTTAGGGTGAGGAAAAAATCATTTTGTCGCATAACCAGAAGCTCCTATCGTTAGCCGGTAAAGCATCAAATAACAGAACAGTCCGTCCCTAATTTGATTTCCCGTCAGTGCGTTTTATACTAAAACTGGTATTTAAATTTATATTAAAGTTATGTATTATTTGTACCAAATCTAGAGGATTCTAGAACTTTCTTTATTGCTCAAGGTAGATGTTTCTAGAATGTTCAGACTGTATATAAAAGCTGTGTTCCAGCAGTTGATGTCAAGTCTCCGTTCTCTTTGTTCTCAAGCGAGTTGTTTCGGATCTAATAAATCCAATTATTCCTTTAACCTAATTGTGTCATTATTTCAATCTTGGTGGCAATATTATTTAGCTCGGCGTCGAAAGTTTCATAAATCTGAATTATCTATGTAAACTTCTTTTAACGTCCACCACCTTACTAAGAGTTCTGAGAAAATTCCAAGTTTTAAATTTAAGCATCAAATTAGAAATATTTCTGAAAATTTTGACACCACTGCCAATCTTGTTGCCATACCTCAGAAAGTTACAGTGAATTAAATGATTGATATATTTTGTCACTCCTATATATAAATTTAGCTTTAATCTGCATTTTTCCATATTTGTAATATTTAGTTAGTCTGTATAATATCTGAATGTTCTTTAGACATTCATAAAATTTCGGTTACTGAATTTACGTGATGATTTATCAGTTTATGATAAAATATATACGTTTAGTTATTGTCATATTTAATTTTAACATTTAACTTTAAACAACTTTTAAATTAGTTCTTTAAATTGCCGACTCGATTTAGGGGTTAATTATTTATAAATGGATTTTGAATAATTTATTTCGTAAAAATAGTCTGATAACTATATTTTTGATAGAATTAGTTATACAATTATAAATATATTTATTTTACACTTAAGAGTTTCCTTAGTTCTTACCTTTTAATAAGGAAGGTAAAAAATATAATGTATATTTAGTTTTTCTCGTTGGAATTTTCTTATTTTTCAAGAAGAACTGTGTATGCCAGCATACATAAGGAATAAAAATTCTAATAGTAGAAAATCTTAAATTTTGAAAAAAAAAGAACTTTATCCAAACAACTTGTATTTATTATTGGAACACCCTATAATTAGAGACCACCTAACTCTTTGCAAACATCTATTTCAAATATGTGAGATCAAAAATGTTAATGTCACAGAGATTGGAAACATTAGTCTGTTGATAGATAATACCTTGAGACACTGCAATTAATTAAGTAGTTCGTGGTATTAATGTTAAACTATAATAATAAGGGGCAATCTCATCGAAGTTGTTTAACGGCTAATCACGATAAATCTCTGTTTAAACGGAGAATTGAGCCCCACCATTGGTTGGCACAATGGGTTAATCGTGGTTCGCCTTTAAGACACTTTGGTGAGACTGGCCCTATGTTGACACATCACAGTACCTTAATCGCTTGATTAGATTCACATGTCATTCCTTAAAGTAAGCTTAAGGGTCACTCTCACCAAATTCATTTAACGCTAACTGCGTTTAATCTATGTTTAAACGGAGAAATGCTTCAGACCATTGGTTAGCGCTATGTGTTAATCGTGGTTAGCCTTTAAGCGACTGTGGTGAAACCTGCCCTAAGTTGACACATCAAAGTCCCTTAATTCCTTGATTAGATTCACATGGCATTTTCTAAAATAAGCTTAAGGGCCAGTCTCAACAAATTCGTTTAACGTTAACCGCGATTAATCTATGTTTAAACGGAGGATTGCGTCTTGCTATTGGTTGGCGCCATGGGTTAACCATTATAAGACTTTGGTGAGAATGTCAAATCTTTAAAAAAATTTATGTGCACTTAAATTTTACCCAGAGATAGAATCGAGTTATTACCTAATGATAATTTTGAGAAAAATTATTTAGAATATAAGAGCTTTTAAATTACCCATATTTGTGAATTACTTTCTTTTATGTTTTGCAAATATTTTGTGTATCTTTGACATATTTGATATAATGCGTTCTATTATCTGCTAGAATGTTTTTCAATTCAAGATTGTTGAAATACAAAGTGTTATGTAGCTGGTTGATAGAATATTGAGTACCCTTTCAATGTGTTCGAACGTCTGCAAATTTGCTTTTCCGGAAAGAGGTTTTTTTGGTCTGCGATTAAAATATCCGTATCGTATTAAAAGAAATGCCAAAATTTTCTCCTTTCATCGCTCTGGCATTCGAATTTATGCGTCCACCTTGGAGAGAGATATCTTTAAACGTAACTCGGTTAAGTGCTATTTTGGAACGACTCCCGGCCTGAAAAGTTTTAAGTGGTTTATGCATCAGCACGTGTTTTTGATGTTTCTTTTGATCTTTGTTGTTGCGGAGCAACGCACTCTGGATGCAGCACCCATACATCAAAGAAAATATTCAAAACCGAGTCTGATTGAG
The DNA here is from genome assembly GCA_032207245.1 of Pardosa pseudoannulata. NCBI lineage: Eukaryota > Metazoa > Arthropoda > Arachnida > Araneae > Lycosidae > Pardosa > Pardosa pseudoannulata. The sequence continues at coordinate 63,538,569 of CM063504.1, forward strand.
ACTTTAAAAAAAAGAAGTTTTCTAGATATGAAATTTTTGTCAGGCATATCTCGTAAGAGAATTCTCATCGTTATTTTTCTTTCTGCTCGAAATTATGTGATTTCTTCTTTAGCAATTTTTATTAGATCTTCTAATGGATTTTTTTTCTTATTAGATATACTTTGTATCATTTATTTTTTGTTGAAAGATTCATTTATTTTTGAAAATAAGCATGAAATGAATTAGGTATACATTACTCTATTACTTCTTTACTTCTTTATGGAATTTAATAACAGAAATAATCTCATATAAATATAAATGCGTATATTCGATATCAGAAGAAAAAAACATATATTTTTTTCAACTTATGACAAGATAATAAAGCAATTTAAGAAAAAATAAATAAATTACATCTTGGAAACTACAGAAAATTAAGAATTTATTATAAATTAAATTATGTTTTAAAAACTAATTACAATTGTTAACTAATTTTTCGTCTGAAGAAATAATTCAATTTTGCTTACTACACAACTATTATAAGTTTTATTTATAATTTTGCTTCCACACCTTACCGTTTCTTCTATATTTTTCATATCTGGCTAGATTTTTTTACACAAAGGCGTTTATTATGTCAAATAGTGTGTTAATAAGTTTCGTATTTTAAAAAGGATGTTTACATGAATGTAAGCATTATGTTCGATACATTATATAATCTTTATATTTTTATAGCAATAGTAAACATATTTTCTTATTTGATTGATATTACCACCTTACCGTTTCTTCTATATTTTTCATATCTGGCTAGATTTTTTTACACAAAAGCGTTTATTATGTCAAATAGTGTGTTAATAAGTTTCGTATTTTAAAAAGGATGTTTACATGAATGTAAGCATTTTCTTCGATACATAAAATAATCTTTAAATTTTTATAGCAATATCAAACGTATTTTTTTATTTGATTGATATTACCACCTTACCATTTATTTTATATTTTTCATATCTGGTTACATTTTTTTACACAAAGGCGTTTATTATGTCAAATAGTGTGTTAATAAGTTTCGTATTTTAAAAAGGATGTTTACATGAATGTAAGCATTTTGTTCGATTCATAAAATAATCATTAAATTTTTATAGCAATATTAAACATATTTTTTTATTTGATTGATATTAGCACCTTACCGTTTCTTCTATATTTTTCATATCTGGTTAGATTTTTTTACACAAAGGCGTTTATGATGTCAAATAGTGTGTTAATATGTTTCGTATTTTAAAAAGGATGTTTACATGAATGTAAGCATTTTGTTCGATACATTAAATAATCTTTATATTTTTATAGCAATATTAAACATATTTTCTTATTTGATTGATATTATCATCTTACCGTTTCTTCTATATTTTTCATATCTGACTAGATTTTTTTACACAAAGGCGATTATTATGTCAAATAGTGTGTTAATAAGTTTCGTATTTTAAAAAGGATGTTTACATGAATGTAAGCATTTTGTTCGATACATAAAATAATCATTAAATTTTTATAGCAATATTAAACATATTTTCTTATTTGATTGATATTACCACCTTACCGTTTCTTCTATATTTTTCATATCTGGCTAGATTTTTTTACACAAAGGTGTTTATTATGTCAAATAGGGTGTTAATAAGTTTCGTATTTTAAAAACGATGTTTACATGAATGTAAGCATTTTGTTCGATACATAAAATAATCATTAAATTTTTATAGCAATATTAAACATATTTTTTTATTTGATTGATATTACCACCTTACCGTTTCTTCTATATTTTTCATATCTGGTTATATTTTTTTACACAAAGGCGTTTATTATGTCAAATAGTGTGTTAATAAGTTTCGTATTTTAAAAAGGATGTTTACATGAATGTAAGCATTTTGTTCGATTCATAAAATAATCATTAAATTTTTATAGCAATATTAAACATATTTTTTTATTTGATTGATATTAGCACCTTACCGTTTCTTCTATATTTTTCATATCTGGTTAGATTTTTTTACACAAAGGCGTTTATGATGTCAAATAGTGTGTTAATATGTTTCGTATTTTAAAAAGGATGTTTACATGAATGTAAGCATTTTGTTCGATACATTAAATAATCTTTATATTTTTATAGCAATATTAAACATATTTTCTTATTTGATTGATATTATCATCTTACCGTTTCTTCTATATTTTTCATATCTGACTAGATTTTTTTACACAAAGGCGATTATTATGTCAAATAGTGTGTTAATAAGTTTCGTATTTTAAAAAGGATGTTTACATGAATGTAAGCATTTTGCTCGATACATAAAATAATCATTAAATTTTTATAGCAATATTAAACATATTTTCTTATTTGATTGATATTACTATAAAACTTGATTAAAATATCTATAAAAATATATATTTATAAAAATTACTGAATGCATAAATCCTTATTTAGCTATTATTTCTGATTCTATATATAATCCTGTAGCTTATGTAATAGATATTGTGTTTAAATTTAAGAAAAAAATCATTAAATTTATAATAATATCTGGTTATCCCCTATATAATAATAGCTTAAGTTATCTATCTGTCTGTACTCTAATTTATGAAGTGGTTAGACCTGGAAAGGATAGAGGCATCCATATTGGATTCTTGATGAGTCAGGTTATCAAAATTCAAAGCTAGTGAAGTTTATCTTCTCCTAAACGATACTTCCGATTCTAAAATAAATTGGTATAAATAAGATTCATATCAAACTAAAAACTGTCTTGTTTAAAACGTTCGAACGCCTCCCCTCCCCCCTTTTCGAGTGTTTAATACCATTGTTACAAGCCCTATATTCCCTGGTTTAGAGCAGGCAATTAAATTTATCGATTTATCTTATTATAAACTAGCATTTAGCCCGTCATTTGACGGGATTAGTAAAAATTTTAATTACCAGAATTGTAAAATACCCTATGAGGCAGATAAAAAAAAAATTATTTGATTTTTGGCTCAGCGTTATCTGGTACACACTCAATAATTTGTTTACCTTCATATGCCTCTAAAGTCTCCTGATACTATGAATGTAGTTTAGAATCACGTTGAATTCATTTAGTGAAACCGTGTGGATATGTATGAAAAACAAACACACAAAGGGACAATTTTTTTTCTTAATTTTCAAAGATATATAACCTAAACGCTAGTTATTTAATAGTCCGTGAAATAGGCTCCTAGACTTTTATTAAACGTATTTGTTGTTAATACCGGTGATAAAATTTTCATTGCAGCAAAAATAATCGATGTTTAAATTTACAATTAACACATATGTACCTAATATATTATTTAATACAAATATAAAGGAAAATTATTTACGTGATATCTAAATTCAGTGATAAAAATATGAAAACACTGCTGACGATATTTAAATAATTTAAAATAAGAAATGATTAAATAAGATGGTTAAAGGAATGATGTCATAATACTGAAAAAAATGTTATTTTTACCTATTTATTATGTGATAAATGGATAAATTTAATCCCCTGCTCTTAACCGGGAAAAATAGGGCTCGAAATAATGTCATTAAACGTTCGAAAAGTGGAGAAGGGGTGGATTTCAAACGTTTTAAAGCTACAGTATTTTCCGCTGTGATGTGAAGCCTATTTATAACAATTTATTTTAGAATCGGATTGATAGTTTAGGAGAAGGTAAACTTTGAATTATGCTAACCCTAAATCATCAAGAAATCAATATGGATGCCTGTATTCATCCCGGGTCCAACCGCTTCATAAATTCGAGGACAGACGGAGAGATAACTTAGGCTATTATTATATAGGGGATAAGCAAAAATAATTTTTTTTAGCATTATGACGTCATTCCTTTAACCATCTCATTTAATCATTTCTTACTTTAAATTATTTAAATATTGTCCGCATTATTTTCATATGTTTTATCACTAAACTTAGATATTATATAAATAATTTTCTTTTATATTTGGCTTAATTAATAGATTAGGTACATATGAGACAATTTTAAATTTAATCATCGATTATTTTTCGTTACAATGAAAATTTTATCACTGGTATTAACAACAAATTCTTTTCATAAAAGTCTAGGAGTCTATTTCACTGATTAATTAATATCTAGCTTTTAAGTTATATATCTTTGAAAATTAAGAAGTTTGTTCATTTGTGTGTTTACATAACCACACAGTTTGCAATCAATTCGCTAAATCTTATACATCATTCATATATACCGCAAACTAATCACTGCTAATAAAAAAAAAAACCGCTGATGAACATCCTATCATGTAATATGACAAAATAAATTAAAGTTGGCAACTAACATATGGTCAGTAAAGTTTATTTAAAGTTAATTTTATATTTTACCATGTACA
>CM063504.1:63547922-63555422 GCA_032207245.1 Pardosa pseudoannulata
CATGATTATAAAAATAAAAGAGTATTGGATAAAGTTAGATTATTTATTTTCATAATTATTTATATTTATATGTATACTTATATTTATATGTATTTGTATTTATATTTATGCATTTTTACAAAAATTTAAAAAAACTAGAAAACGCGATTTGCTATTTGTTTCATTTTAAATATGTCTCTAAAAGGAATGCGGGTGAATTTTAGAATTGATGTTCTTCTTGCCGAAACAAATATACTTCATCCTTTTCTTGTATGTGTGTCGTAAAAATAAATCATGATTATAAAAATAAAAGAGTATTGATTAAAATTAGATGCATATATATTAATTCATGAATTTATACAAAAATTAAAAAAACCGAAGGACGTGATTTGCTATGTGTTTCTTTTTAAATATGACTCTAAAAGAAATGCAGGCGAATTTTAGAATTGAAGTGTTTCTTGCCGACACAAATATACTTTGTCATTTTCTCGTATGTGTGTCATAAAAATAAAGCATGATTATAAAAATAAAAGGGTATTGAATAAATGCATTTATATTTATACATATGTTTTTACAAAAATTTAAAAAACCGAAGAACGCGATTTGCTATTTGTTTTAATTCAAATATAAGTCTAAAAGAAATGCAGGTGAATTTAAGAATTGAAGTGCTTCTTGTCGACACAAATATATATCGGCATATTCTCTTATGTGTGTTCCAATAATAAATCTGTATTATAAAAATAAAAGAGTATTGAATGAAATTAAATGTATTTATATTGATAAATGCATTTATACAAAAAGTTAAAAAACCGAAGAAAGCGAATCGCTTTTTCGGTTTTCAAATTACAAAAAGAAATAAAAGGTTTTCAACTTCGCTTTACCTTAAAGGGGATTCAATCCCCTCCCCCGAAAATTGATCTCAAATTTGAGAATGTTCCTGTCAGAAAACCCCTGCATCCCTCAAACTTATTATTTCTATTTTATCTTATTTTTCAGACTCTCCCCACAGTTTGTCTTCTCCCTCAAGCAAAACAATGTCTTCGTGTATCCTAACGGCTTCGACGACAGCTATTGTCTTTCTATTTATGTGTTTAATGAGTGTTTCCGACTCCTGCCACCAGAGGGTGTTATAACTCATAGCCACTTTGCTCGGCATCATGTACATATCATTTAAGATCATTCTATATTTTGAATAAACGATTTTCATTTCATTCCATATTTTTTCATACGATTGCAATTTTTTGCCAACAAATGTGTGAAATCCTGAAAAAAAAAGTATGTGATAAATGTTAAATTTCCAAGTTATAAATGTATTAGTGTAAAAATTCGATATACTCATGCTTCTTGTAATGGAGTAGATGGAAGGATAATAGATGAAAATGTGAATAATGGAAAATCATTGTAAAAATATGATATGGAGTTTAGCGTATTCTACTAATTTAACACTAAACCTACCACAACTAGTCAGACGATAGTTTTGGATATTCGAAATGTAATCTTAGTTGTACTTTGGCGCCAAACGGGGCAATAACTCAAACATTCTGGTAACCATATTTAATTTAGTGATAAACAGACTAATTCAGGTTTGATCGTCGAGGAGCCTATAGGCCGTAATTGTATAGCAAATAATCAGAACGTTTATTTCATATTTGATTCTCTATTGTTAGAACTAGGGGAGAGAATAAAATGGATTTTATTAAGGTTAAAAAAAGCAGTATTTACAAAAGTTAAAATGTCTTTAAGGGTGCTATCATTATAAAACATATTTATCTTTTTACTTAAAGTTTTTATGGTTTCCAATAATCTAAATAAACGTGAATCCTTTTATTAGTTTAAAATGTAATTATTTTAATTAATTAAATCTTGAGTATGTATAATAGAAGAAAAATTTGTAATTATTATTGATTCGCCAATTTGAAAACAGAATCATTTTTAAGATAAATCTATTCAGAATTGGAAAAATCAGCTTCTCTAATAGAGACCGGGATACATTCTAAAAATTTTTCTATCTTCTACCACATAAACAAAAAACAAATTCTTTCAAATAAATAACGTAATGATATGTATGCACGATTATTGCAAAAGAAAAATTTTTATTGCTTTACTGATTGTGCCGACCGTTTACTCTACAAAAGGATATAATACTGTATCTCATTCTAGTTTTCTTCAAGAATCGGCAACATCAGTATATTTAAAAAAAATTATTAAATTTAATTAACAATATTTAAGAAACCCCAAAGGCAATTAATTTACAGTGTTCTCTTTGCTCAAAACTAAAAAAATAATATAATAAAAGCAAAATGTTAATTAGATAATAGTTTGGCATTTGCATTAAATTATACTTAAGCTAAAAGTTTTACGACGTACTCTGTACAATAAACTTCAAAATTATCAAAAAAAATTTGCATTTAAAGCTATCCATATGTATGTATGCATTTTATAAAATGGTTAAGATAATACATACACAGAATATTATAATTTTGAGTATTATTTTAGTACTATTACCTGCAATTATTTTTTCGTAATACATATGATATAAGAAGAAAATAAATTACTATATTAAAAATTATTATATATTAAAATTATTATATTATTATTATATATCATATTAAAAGTTTCATAACATTTTTAAAGTTTCTTTAAGCATTTTAATAATACCCATTGTTATATGAAATTATACATTATTATATAATAACTTAATGTGTCAGTAATTATGTGTTAAAAAATTTGTAGTATTTAAAATATTCTAAGATTTATTTTTCTTCATATCTTGCCTTGAAAATTATAATTATAATAATAACAGTTCACTTTTAAAAAGGCAAAAAAAATGTTTAATAACTTACATCATTTATTCGCAAGATCATTGTATTCTTAACAAAATTACAACATAATTTTAAATGTAAATATTTGTTTCTGGAATTATAAAGTAAATTGTGGATATGGTTTGCAGTTTCTTATTTTAAAGCTTGTTAAAATATTGCAGATCTGATATATACATATCTGATGTTAGTCACAATGTATGAATTCATTTTCGTAAAATACTTTATAATTGTCATGAAAAAATGCAATCGAATTCCCAAATTAATTTTAAACAATCTATTTAAGATGAAGAAAAATTTCCCATTTATATTGAAAAATATATTCCAATGTAACTTAAAACAAGTCCCCTTTGATTTTCCTTTAGTATTCGGTAAAAGTATTGAATCATTTCAAAACAGAAGAAGGGAAAACTCCAGATTTAAATAACAAGTAATACACAATTGATAAACACATCATGAGTAGTATTTCGGATTTAAATCTTGCCAAAATCTAGGAGGAATACACCAAAAATTCACGAAGTAACATGTAGATCAAAAGAGATTTTTGGTACGTTTAGTGTTAAAAACTTATAATAAAAAGTTAGAATTTTTTTTCAATCAAAAATGTTTGTAAATTTAATCGATTTTCGAACGAAATTTGAGTGAAAATAATTAAAGAATTATAAGAGTAGAGTTATTAAGGACTGCAATACCGGTGTATCCGATACCAGTATTTCATCCTATATTACAACTTTGTAATACTGATATTTGGTAAGCTGAAATGATGGTTTTTCGGTTTAGCTATGTGTGAAAACCACACATAAAAATGCAGACTTATTTATACACTCAAAAGCCAAAACATTATGACCACCTGTCAATAACGAGTTGGCCTAACTTTGGATTGTGTTTGGTAGATGGCCGGAGACAGATTGTACCAGATATTTAAGCAACGGTTACGCAAATCCGAGATATTGCGAATTGGTGGTCTTTGAACTCTGAGCTGCCGTCCCATGGCATCCCAAAAGTGTTCTATCGGATTGAGTTCCGGTGAGTTAGGCGGTCAGGACATTAATTGGAATTGGACTGGCTCCGGGTTTGCTTCACCATGCGAGACAGTCTCCGATGATCTTTTTCTTTGATAGCGTGTGGACGTCCAACATCATGTCGTCTACTGCTAGTTTCACCGTCATTCACCCACTTTGCATAAGTACCAACAACTGTAGATCGCGAACAACTCACGAGTGGTGCAGTTTCGGAAATACTTGTTCCGAGCCTTCGACCCATTACAATCTGTCCTCTATCAAAATCTCTTAGATACGCAGCCTTTCCCATCACACACAGAAGTAAGTGAAAGGATGATTCTTTAGACTCTGCAGCACCAGTTAAATACCACTTCTACCTGATCATGTGCCCTTCACGTTATCCAGTCGAGTTCATTTCAAAATGTAGGCGTGGTCATGATGTTTTGGCTCTTGAGTGCATGTATATATAATCAACAAATAATAGTACGTAGTGTTATATGAAGAAAGTCTTAAATGTAACTATTTCAAGAAAATACATTCTTTATTGTCAACAGAGCCACCAATCAGTGTGAATGCACAAACTGTAATTTAAAGTATGGATAATTAGTGCGCAAAAATATAATCCAGATTCAATAACATTTTATTAAATTCATTATATTTCTCATATTATGACATTAATAGAATGATTGTTTATTTATATTAATGGAAAATTACATAACAGAATACACAATAAGATTTTTCTATGATATTTATTCATATTAATAACAAAACTATAATTATTTCTTTTTTTTAATGTTATTGGTTACGATTTTACTACACTTATTAATAATAAATGATTATAAAATTTGTTCTTTTTATTTTCTTTATTTTACTACACATTTTTGTATATTTTGGCTATTAATCATTTTATTCCATAAAATCAATAAATACGGTATAGAAACAAGTTTCTGAGATCCCATCATATCAGTATTAATGCCAATATAACTTCAAGAAGAGCGATATCATGTATTTATCTTCCGGTATTGCAGTCACTAAAAGGAAGATTACCAGTGATTATTTTATAGCAGTTTAAATCAAACAAGAATGCAATCAATTTATCATAACTAAAGGATCTCAAAATACAAATGGTGAATATTCGAGATAAATTAGTTATCAGATATATCAATGGTTGATTGAAAATACATAATAGAGTGGTATTTCTACAGATCGAACATGTTATATCTGGTTTACAAAGGAATATTTATGTAGTTTGTATAATTCCATGCATATTAGAAATGCAGCCCAATTCGTATGGAATCGGTTAGAAAAGAAATGTCTTTGAAATTATGCTATTGTTAAAAAATATGTAAACTTAATACCAAGTTGCTTCAGTAACTTAAAAGAATTATATGTTTGGTTCTTATACACACACATATAAATTGTATGTAAGTATTAAATTTGCAGATAAAACTGATTATATTGTTAAGAGATCAGATTCTTCACAATCAACATTGAATCAGCAAAAATCAATTCCTTCTTATTGAAAAAAGAAAGATCTTTGCAAACTATTTAAAAAATGTTAAACGAATGGAATGTACAGGCTGAGACAAGCGGCAAAATATGTAAAATTTTACTTCTTCCAATGTGCTCTCTAGCTTGTTTGTGATGAATATTCACTCACTCTTTGCTTTATTATTAAGTGTTTTACTTGTATCACTTTGTAAATACTTTTGTACATATTTTATGTTTCAGTGATTTTTGTATATAATCTGGAAGAACAAATGTAAAATAAACTTCTTCTAAATTTGTGTTACACGATGTTGATTGATTGCTTTTTCAACATTGGAAATTTAACCTCATTCTTACAAGGGCAACAAAAATTCGATGATACATAAAGAATCCTATATGGAAAGTTGCATATCGTTAAAAAACGAATTTTTAAAAATTCAGACTCCTTTTTCTAATTAGAACACTAGCAGGGACCGATTTTTAAAGTCATTTGTTATCTCCTTGTCCTGTAAATGAAATATCAAAACATAATTATCAACATATATTAAACATATCTGGAATAACAAATGTAAAATAAACTTCTTCAAACTTTGTTGTACCCGATGTTGATTGATTGTTTTTTCAACATTGGAATTTTAACCTTAATCTTACTATGACAACAAAAATTAGATGATACATAAATAAGCCTATATAGAATGTTGCATATCGTTAAAAGTGAATTTGTAAAAATTCAGACTCATTTTTCTAATTAGAACACTAACAGTAACCGATTTTTAAAGCCATCTGTTATTTCTTTGTCTCGTACATGAAATATCAAACCATAAATATAAACATATCTTAAACATATCAGGAAGAACAAATGTAAAATAAACTTCTAAATTTGTGTTACACGATCTTGATTGATTGCTTTATCAACATTGGAATTTTAACCTCATTCTTACAACGGCAACAGAAATTCAACGATACATAAAGAAGCCTATATGGAATGTTGCATATCGTTAAAAAACGAATTCGTAAAAATTCAGACTCCTTTATCTAATTAAAACACTAGCAGTGACCAATTTTTAAAGTAATCTGTTATCTCTTTGCTCTGTAAATGAAATATCAAAACATAATTATAAACATATCCTAAATATATCTGGAAGAACAAATGCAAAATAAAATTCTTCTAAATTTGTGTTACATGATGTTGATTGATTGGTTTTCAACGTTGGGTTTTTAACCTCATTCTTACAACGTCAACAGAAATTCGATGATACATAAAGAAGCCTATATGGAATGTTGCATATCATTAAAAATGAATTTGTAAAAATTCAGACTCCTTTTTCTAATTAGAACACTAGCAGTGACTAATTTTTAAAGTCATTTGTTATCTCTTTGCCCTGTAAATGAAATATCAAAACATAAATATAAACATATCTTAAACATATCCGGAAGAACAAATGTAAAATAAATTTGTGTTACAAGATGTTGATTAATTACTTTTTTAACATTGGAATTTTAACCTCATTCTTACAAGGGCAACAAAAATTAGATGATACATTAAAAAAAAACCTATATGGAATGTTGCATATCGTTAAAAATGAATTTGTAAAAATTCAGACTCTTTCTCTAATTAGAACACTAGCAGTGAAATACTTTTAAAGTCATCTATTATATATTTGTCCTGCAAAATGAAATATCAAAACATAATTATCCCAGTTTGTTTTTATGTAATCTTTACTTTACATTTTCTGTTTTTGAGAGATATTGATGAAGTTGCTTGAAAACATTTTAAACTAAACACAAGAATTGTATCATATAAATTATATGACATGAAATAAAAATAAGAATCGTTTTTGCAATGTGAAGCATATAGGATGAATTTTAAGCGTGTGGATCTTAATTTAAAAAAAATGAAAAATACATTTAGGGTATATAGACGAAAAAAAAATCTAAATCTTTTATTTATTAACTATATAATTTTTGACAACATATAAAAGCAACATATAAAATCTAGAGAAAAAGCATTTAAAATCAGGAGGAAATTTTCACATTTTTAAACTCTATCTTGTCTTAAATACATTAAAATAATTTTGTTGCTACATTCATTAAACTTTAAAGAAAATTAATTTTTAAGCTCATAAAAATCTTTATAGGACTCTGATTACCCTAAAATATTATTGATTCATATTATATACATTAACTAGTGTAAATCCATAAGCATATTCAAT
>CM063504.1:63565422-63567922 GCA_032207245.1 Pardosa pseudoannulata
ATTTTACAAAAGAATTATTGAATTTAATTTAACAGCAGTAACTGGGTGGAGAAACAAGAAGAGCTGAGCATTGATCTCAAGTAACACAGGTACTCAAATGTAGTACTGCTGCAGTTATATTCCATTTTTATAGCATTATTTTAACAAAGTCATTTTAACAAAGTGATTATGAATAATAAAATATAATATCATATATTATTATCCTTAGAAAATTAAGTTTGTATATATATATATATATATATATATATGTTTGTATATATATATATATATATATATATATATATATATATATATATATATATATATATATATGACAGGTTCCAGTAAACACATTAGAGTTCGGAGTACCACTTCATCTCTTTATTTAAATCTCATCAACACTCTACTCAATAATGGTGTCTCACATTGGCGCCCAACTGCTAACAAAGGCAGGTTTAACTGCTTCGGAGATCACAGGTCTGACCGTGAAGTGTGCATACCGCTCTCTGCTCTTATCACTGCGAGTGAGCCGTATTTATGTGGCTAACTCCTCAAGCCACATCACTCTCATTAAAAGAATCCCTAATTAAAATCTCTTAAAATTTATCTATATTTTAAATCCTGACATATATATATATATATATATATATATATATATATATATATATATATATATATATTATATATATATATATATATTTAAATATATATATATATATATATATGTGTGTGTGTTTATCAATTCTATTTTATTTTTTGATTAATTAATACCAGCTATTTTATGCTTGTTCTATAATTGAATATTACAATTACAACTTTCATTTATCTTCGATTAAGAGTATAAATCTTATAAATTAAAATATTATTTGTCAATATTTAGCAATGAGAAATGTCAATATTTAGCAATGAGAGACAATAATTTTCTGCACCTATGTCTACCTTTCTTTATATGGTATATTATAAATATTATTTATTATATATTCAAACATTATGTTGATTTGCTTGCTTGTATTCTCGCAGTGCGTGCGGTACTAGGTTCTGCACCACGTAGCGCGTTCAAAAGCAAAAGAACAGAAGAAACTTTTATGTGTACGCATTGCGCACTGTGTTATCTTAATAACGCTATGTATGAAATTTAAAAACTGATCTGACTTTGAAATTAGAAAATTTGTAAATTGAACAAAAAGCTAAGCATACGCACACAGAAATATGAAATGAATGGCTTGTCACACTATATTCCTTTAAATGTTGCCAAGAAATACCACGCTGGCTAAGTTCATTCTTGGAAGAAAGAAGATCCAGAATGAAATCTGTAGATTCAAGCCATTGCCGCTGCTTAAATTGAGGTTCGACACAACTTTTAAACATTTTAAGATACCCATTGGACTTGAGAGGGAAGGATAGAAGACTATTATCTTCATGTTTTGTTAAGAAATATTGTCTAACTATTAATAGAGAAATGAAAATCAGACGGTAATGTTAGGCGAGTGCTGTGAAATTGTGTATTACCAACGAGAAATCTCCTAAGTCCAAATTCCTTAAATCTGTGTGTTTAGTATTTCGTGGAAAGTTTTGACACAAATCAATGCGTAAGAGACAACAGCTTTCATTCAGGAAAGAAACGCTAGAGTACAACATAAGCGATGACCTGTGTGTACCAAGCTGTTCTTAGCTATGATTTATCTTACCCTCTTGCTGCGCATCCCGCTATTTCCACGGGCAACGTAGATGTAGCAAAATTTGCGCAACCCGCGATTTCCACGGGCATGCCTCTCAGCCGTCTATTTAACTGTGCATGCCTTAACGGTCTATTTAACTCCCGCTCTTTCCCTGTTAAATTCTTTTAATTGACTTTACTATGATTTGTAATTGTCTATTTAGCTGTAAACTAGCAGATGGCTTCAATTGTCCACATTTCTACGAAATATAGAAGAATTTTTTATAGCATTTTGAGCGCTTTTCACGGCTGAAAGATGTCTGGCAGGAAGAGTTTCGCAATTGATATAACTCCTGACGATATTTCCAACACTGATAGAACTACTGACTCTGATTTCAAGTATATTGAAAATAGTTACAACGAAAATGATGAGATCTTCTTGGATTCTTCTGCGGATAGTGATGAATCTGAAAATTCATTTTCTAATCAAAATGTTCGACAGTGGTCCAAAATTGAAATGCAAAATATTCCACCAGCTACTGCTTCATTTCCTTTTCTTGGAAATCCCGAACTAAGTTTCACTATGTCAAATAATGTAGCTGATTTGGACTATTTTAAACTTAATTTTGATGATGTTATGTTACAAATAATAATAAAAAAAGACCAACTGGACATGAGAGTAACAGACCCATGAGACCAACTGCTCGATACATTGCTAGCCATATACACTCAAATCCCATCAAGAAAGAGCATCGTAGATAGTGTGCTGTCTGTAGTTAAAACAAAACTAAAGGTGGAAAAAAAAACTTCGAAAAGAAATGCTAATTTGTTGCAAAGATTGTGAGGTAGGACTTTGCTCCGAAC
>CM063504.1:63572505-63575005 GCA_032207245.1 Pardosa pseudoannulata
ATGGCTTGTCACACTATCCTCATTTAAATGTTGCCAAGAAACACCTCACTGACTAAGTTCATTCTTGGAAGGAACAAGATCCAGAATGAAATCTGTAGATTCAAGCCATTGCCGCTGCTTAAATTGAGGTTCGACACAACTTATAAACATTTCAAGATACCCATTGGACTTGAGAGGGAAGGATAGAAGACTATTATCTTCATGTTTTTTTAAGAAATATGGTCTAACTATTAATAGAGAAATGAAAATCAGACGGTAATGTTAGGCGAGTGCTGTGAAATTGTGTAGTACCAACGAGAAATCTCCAAAGTCCAAATTCCTTAAATCTGTGAGTTCAGTATTTCGTGGAAAGTTTTGACACAAATCAATGCGCAGGAGACAACAGTTTCATTCAGGAAAGAAACGCTAGAGTAAAACATAAGCGATGACCTGTGTGTACCAAGCTGTTCTTAGCTGTGATTTATCTTACCCTCTTGCTGCGCATCCCGCTATTTCTACGGGCAACGTAGATGTAGCAAAATTTGCGCAACCCGCGATTTCCACGGGCATGCCTCTCAGCCGTCTATTTAACTGTGCATGCCTTAACGGTCTATTTAACTCCCGCTCTTTCCCTGTTAAATTCTTTTAATTGACTTTACTATGATTTGTAATTGTTTATTTAGCTGTAAACTAGCAGATGGCTTCAATTGTCCACATTTCTACGAAATATAGAAGAATTTTTTGTAGCATTTTGAGCGCTTTTCACGGCTGAAAGATGTCTGGCAGGAAGAGTTTCGCAAGTGATATAACTCCTGACGATATTTCCAACACTGATAGAACTACTGACTCTGATTTCAAGTATATTGAAGATAGTTACAGTGAAAATGATGAGATCTTCTCGGATTCTTCTGCGCATAGTGATGAATCATCTGAAAATTCATTTTCTAATCAAAATGTTCGACAGTGGTCCAAAATTGAAATGCAAAATATTCCACCAGCTCCTGCTTCATTTCTTTTTCTTGGAAATCCCGAACTAAGTTTCACTATGTCAAATAATGTAACTGATTTGGACTATTTTAAACTTTATTTTGATGATGTTATGTTACAAATAATAATAAAAACAGACCAACAGTACATGAGAGTAACAGACCCATGAGACTAACAGCTCGATACATTGCTAGCCATATACACCCAAATCCCATCAAGAAAGAGCCTCGTAGATAGTGTGCTGTCTGTAGTTATAAAACTGAAGGTGGAAAAAAATCTTCGAAAAGAAATGCTAATTTGTTGCAAAGATTGTGAGGTAGGATTTTGCACCGAGCCTTGTTTCGAAATTTATTATTATACAAGATTTCATTTCTAATAAATGTTTTGTAAGTCTTTTGAATATTTTAATTAGTATATACGTTTTGCTTTGGTATTTTATAAAATAAATGACAATTTAACCAAGATTAAATTTTAAAATTTAGCTTTTATATCATTATTCTTCAATTTAATTATTATGAACACATTTTTATGACCTAATTCTATATTAAAACAATTCTTTTAAAAAATGTTTTTGTATATTTTAAATCTAAAATGTATATAGATTTGAAATATGTAATACAAATAAGCAGTTTTCAATTTATTTTGAAAAAAAGAAATATGCAGCGAGAGGGCTAAAGAAGATTATCTGAGTATTTTTCGCAGTATCTTCCAACTGGGCCACATATATCACCAAATTGTCGTGACACTGCAAGGTGCACACGTCTGCGATTTCTGGACATTGAACATTGCTATCACTGAAACAACTTGCCTGATAGGTTTTAGCTCTAAGGTGCATCGAAATAGCTATTGGCATAGTGTACACAAATAAAGATATCATGTCTGCCACACCTTGTAGAGACATTGTTCTTCGATTCATTCGAATTTCACGATGAGCTGCAACAGCTTTTTCATGTTTTACTAGTAAAACAATTCCACGATTCACGAATATTTTAAAGATTAATAAGTAACGTGAGAGATAGTTACTCACTCGAATTACTTTTTAAGCCCAACTCCTACACTTATTCCATTTGCCTACACAAAAAAGATATATTTCCTCTTCACTTGAAGTATCACTGTTTCCTTTTTTTTAATTCTCATAATGCTTCGAAATATAAAAAAATTATAACTTTGAAAATGTTAAAAGAAAAAATTTCAAAGGATTTTCTATAGAACATACTGGAAATAAACCCATATGAATGAATATATATGAATATACATTCATATATATGAATAACACAAATGGATTTATTTTCAAGCATTTAAACTATTACACTCTACTTAGTGGAATATATTTAACTATATTTCTTGTATTTTTGCCGATATGTATATATATATATATATATATATATATATATATATATATATATATATATATATATATATATATATATATATATATATATATATATATATATATATATATATATATATATATATATATATATATATATATATATTATATATATATATATATATATATATATATGTATATATA
>CM063504.1:63580005-63582505 GCA_032207245.1 Pardosa pseudoannulata
TATCAAGATTATAGTCATAGGTCTGTGTCTCATCAGCCCTCGTGTTGCAAAAATTAGACCGTAGTACATCAAACCAAATGAAGATTATTCTCAGTTCACAGAAGGATCTGCAAAATAAGTTTTAAGCAAATCTTGCAACTTGTGGGTACCCACTGTCCTGTAGAAAAAACGATCATTCATTATTGTGAAGGAAATGAATGATTTCGGGCACCAGCACTTTACTGATGGTCTTGTTGCTGAGGAAACTAAGAACAATTCGTAGGCGCTGAGATTGTCCATGATATGCGTTCTTATACCAGATTATATTCCAATATGTCTTTTAACAATAAGTTCTTAAATATGTGTTTACCTACATAACAACTAACATGAATACGGCAACCGTGGTTCAAATAAGTAAAGTGGTATTCGTCAGTAACTTCCACATTTTGCCAGTCTGCATACAAGTATCTACAGTTTATGTTCATCAGCTCATTGCAATAAGAATGTTATAAATGCCTGCGGTTGCAGCTACAGTGATAAATGTCAGGCATGAGGGTTTCCTGTATAATAAAGTCCTTGTACACAGTCCACATACAGTAGACATCAAAGGATTGAGGAAGCAGGCTGTGATATACCTATAATACTGGACTATTAATTCTCCCCATGAAGCAGTACACTCCGTCAAAACCATGTCTGCCAGAAGTCTATAATCGCATACTGATATTAACTTTCGGTGTTCACTCCCAGAATACAGCATATTTCGTTTCTCGTCAGTCTAATGCATTTACACTGACATTACGGTATTACTGTTTTGCTGCACACAGCTTTTACACAATACGCAAGACATTCTTTACATGGGTTGACGAATCTCCGTTGAAACTCGTCAAAGTTTTGAACTATCATCCTCTTACGGCAAAGATGAATAGTTAAATCTACTAGACAATAACTTTATATTATAAAGGGAGGAACTAAAGACCTATAGCTTTACTATTTTATCAGTAATGCAGAAGATAGTGCTGATATATATATATATATATATATATATATATATATATATATATATATATATTCATTATAACATATTTACCATCCTCTGAAAACAAATTCACCATAATTGCGTGTATATTTATAGCTGATGCACTTTTTTTTTACAAATAACAGTTTTAATATACGCGGTCCAGTCATAATAATGGGGTACTAGCCAGCTTTTAACTGCAAAGTAAGTAACCAATAGCAGAAGACGCATGCCGTGAATATGCACCTTAAAAGCAGCTGAATTGCAAAGTTGAGCGAATTCAGTAGATACATAAAGTGGGCTTTAGCTATTCGGAAATCAATTCAGTTCTTGCAGTAATGCAGAAAAGGAGCTATGTATCCAAAGTCCTAAAGGACATGATCATTGGTTTTCGGTCCAAGGGTGAAAGCATTTCAGAAACGACTAATTTTGTAAACTGTTCGCTGGCCGACGTGGTAAAAGTATGCAATGTATGGTAAAATAGCACTATCCAAAATAACCAACGTGACAAGATTGGTGCACAGTGGGCCATAGATCGAAAAGTAAGTGACGGCTGCTGGGATTCATTCAGACGAACAGGTGTGTAAAGTTTGAGTAACTGTCCTTCCAGATGCACCAAAGAATGTCTAACACTGTCTCCACAATGGCGGTTCAACGAACGTTGCTACGAGTGGCTTTCTGTAGTAGACGCCTGGTTAATGCACCTATGCTAAATGATGTTCATCGGCTACGAAGGATGGAATTTGTACTCCAGTACCGCAAATCAATTTATAATCTGTGGTGATTACGCAATTTTGACGAAGATTGACGTCATATATCGTATATCAATGTCTTTTATATTTTAGTCATTATAAAGTGTTTTGTAATGTATTTTAATGTATTTTGACATGTAATATTAATTGATGTTTATTCCCATTTGTAACGTTTTATAATTGTAGTTTTATTTGTAGCAGCACACCATTGTAAATATGTAAAATATCTGTATGCTGTCTGACTATATAAGAGTCAGTGTGCCAGTAACACAGAGACTCGGTTGCATCGATGGTGCTGATGTCTGTGTATTGTTTATATAATCTTAAATAAATGAGCATGTCTAGAATTAGTTGTGTTATTTCAAATCATCCGTGTGAATCCCTTCAAAGCATAGTTATATGTATGTTGTGATCCCTGCGAATACTTCATTTAGCATAGTCGAGCCATACCAGGGTGTCTCCATAAATCAATGGATAATGGATTATTGCCATCTAACAATACTGTAATATATATAATTTTTCCGTAAAATCTCTAATAAATGGTAAAATCATTTTATTTATTTCTTGATCAATTTAAAAAGAAACTATTTCTGTAATAAAAACTTTGAATTAGGAAAATATTGAAAGATAGAACTTCTAGTAGAATAAATATAGATGCAGCATTCAGTAAAATGTTCATTGCAGTTCTTTAAGCAAAAAATTGCTTAAAAGAATTTGTCTGTATAAATTTATAATATATTTAAGATTTATGTAA
>CM063504.1:63607505-63625005 GCA_032207245.1 Pardosa pseudoannulata
TATTGTCTTTTTTTATCCTTTCGGCCTTAAATATCGTAGAACGTTTCATACTGAAAAAAGAGGATTCTGGGAGGAAAATATTTCAGAGAAAGTTTTGTTTTGAAGTGGTAGAAGTAAAAGAAGCTGAAAAGATGTAAGCGAGATTCAAAATGCATTAGAAGAGTACATTTTTGTTTTCTCTTCGACATTTTCTCCCGAGCATTAAATCTCACGTGCGATGCAATTATTTTCCACATATATTTGAGTCTTTTGTGAGATTATTATAATATGAGATTAACATAATTAAAAGTAGAATAATTTCTTAGTTTTAGTAAAGTTTGGAATTTCTTGAACGCTTCTAAAAGGGTTTCTAATCCCTTCGTTATAAGTCTTTTATATTTATTTATTCTCTGAAGAAAAAATATATATCCTTCTCTATATCTCTAGCTAATATACCTCTACATGATTAAGTGTAGTACCTGAAAATACTAATGCACCATTTTATAATGTGGAAATACACTGGAATAGAAGAATTGAATATGAAATTAATTTTAACTTGTCATCTGTATTTAAGGTAATGTTATTATTTATTTTGGCATAATCTACTATCACTTTGAAATATTCTTAATAAATAACATCTTTTAGTAAATCTATTATAATTTTCAAAACCGACACAAACATTCTTAAATGAATCAAATGACAAATAATTAAAAAAAACAATCCATTAGCACTAAAATATCATACAATAGTTGTTTTAAAATAGCGTACCATTTTGACATATAGCATTTAAAAGTAAATCCAATTGTAGTCGAAGTTTTAACTTTTTAAAAAAATCTTCTGTGGTAAACAGCCTTTCCTAAGGATTAGACTTTGAGATGTTTAAAACGAAACAGTTCACTCAGCAACAATAAAACAAACGAAAAAAGAATAAATAATAATATAATCTTGAGTTATCATTTAATAATGTCCATAGTATAAATAATTAAAACGAAAACCTAGAAGAAGGTAGTATTATTCTTGTCTTTAATGTTAAAGTAAGAGAAAATGGTTAAAACTAGCGAAAAAGTTTTAAAATCTAACCAAAACTAAAACGAAGCCCTAAATTTGGTGATGTAGATTAGGTTCCAAGATAATATTAGGAACAAGCTGCTTTTACACAATTGGAGAGAGGGGGGGGTCTGCAAGCATGGGTCCAGTCCCGGAAGTTCTATGAAACAAATACTTGACTGTACAGATATTTGAATTTGTGCTATTATATACAAAAGAGTGTTACAAACATCTTAAATAACATTTGCATTTTAAATTAACGAGAGAAAGGAACATAAATTGACAACGAAATGAAAACTTTGTTGCCATGAGAAATCATTTATAGAAAGTCAAGCTAATATTACTTGAGCATTAAAACGAAATTAATATTTAACAATTTCATAAAAATTATTTATAGTACAAAAAAATGGCCAGCTAAATGGCTTGACCATTTAGCTGGTACTAGTAATTAGTTCACAGTTTTCAATCATTCAGGAGATTAGTTTATGTGCCTTACTGCTCAGGACTTTGTATGTAGTAGATGGGACCACATTGATTCACCCTATCGGAGGCTCTTTAAGATGAAAGTCCTTTTCTAGAATACAAGAAAAAAGGTAGTGCAGAGAGTTTCCTTCCTGGCCACAGATACAGTGTGGAGACTCAGTCGCCAAACGAAAATGAGAGAGATATTGAGGGAAGGGTCCATACAATAGCATTTATGTGTGGTGAGTTAGTTAAGCGGGATGGGTCAACCTTCTTAAGAAAACGATATAAAGTACGGACAGTGTAAATAGAGTCGAAATAGCACTGTCAATCCTCTAATAGTTTAGAATGCAGAATATTTCTAATATGTCTGGCTTTTAGTGGTATGTTAACTTCAGGTGGTTTTAAGGCCACACTTTTCGCAGGTTTACCCCCCTCTCGTTACCCTCATGGCCTACATGAGTTTTAAGATAGTGCAATTCAAGAATACAGTGCAATTCAACTTTTCTTTTTGGTACTTTATGAGGATTTAACAATAAAATCTCAAATTATAAACTTATAAATGTATAATAAATATAGTTTTATAATGTATATATTACTTGACCATTCACAGAATTGAAAGAACGTCTGAAAATAAGTCTTTATCCTACAGATATCTGAATAGCAAATGTAAATAACAATGTAAATAACTTGAATAGCAAGATGATACTTATGGTCTAAACTATGTGCGAGCAAAGCAACCGGGAAGAAACTATGCACATTCCTTTGTAAATGAAATACGCATAAGCAGAAAGAAACATATGTGAACTCACACATCCATTAAATTCTTGTTATGTGATTTCACTTTTGAAAATTCCGTGTCAGATCTACAGTTTGTATTTTGTTTTAGTAGAAAGTACTTTTCTAGAAGATACTTTACCTGGAACAAATATTTCTGTGGAAGACGTTATACATTTATTAAAAAGAAATATACCGTATATCATACTCAAAAACAATATCAGGCAATATATTAAATCTGAACCTCCACAAAGACTGGTAAAAATATAATGTAAATACTGTATTTAAATCAGAATACATGAAAAGTAAAATTAATCTCACCCTTAAGTAAGTTAAAATGCATAAATATTAGGCTGCAGCCTTAATTTTGGTTTAGTGTTTGACCAAAGGATTGCTAATGCAGAAGTGATGAAGTGAACTGTAAATATTTACATGTGTAAATATTAATATAATAATTATAAGATTTTTAAATGAAATATATTGTTAATTATAGTTTGTAATGACTTATTAAAAGAACTATACCTAAATTTGAAAAGAAAACTGCATCTAAAATACAGTAGTTGCATATTGTCCCATTTACGTTTTAAATTATCTAGAAAAAAAATTGAATCTGATTTTTCAAGGCGAGAAAAAATAATGTTTAAGAACAAGATATAGCCAGAAGCACTTTTTGTGTCAAATAAAAAAATATCAAAAAACTAGAAATAAAAAACTAGAATGAAAGAGACAGTAAATTCAAGTATCCTTATCAGTGACATTTGATATTTTCTTAGCTGGGTTAAGTAGGTTTATGACTCTACTTAGACATTTTTTATAAGACTACTTTTTATATAATTAAAGCATAAATAATATGTATTCGGAAAGTGTTTCAATGAAATACACCATTTCTTCTGGTTTATTTCATGTTTTTTTTGCGGTAGAAAAGTAAATTTTCACGGTTTGACTATGGTTGGTGTTTTTTTATTCTTTCTAACTCATATTGATTAAATTATTTATAGAAAAGTGTACAGATAGTCTTGCACTTATTTCAGTCAACTCCTTTTAAGAGTTGTATTTTTAAGACACACACAGACATATATATATATATATATATATATATATATATATATATATATATATATATATATATATATATATATATATATATATATATATATATATATATATATATATATATATATATATATATATATACATATATATATACATATATATATAGGTATATATATATATATATATATATATATATATATATATATATATATATATATATATATATATATACATATATATACATATATATATATATATATATATATATATAT
This sequence comes from Pardosa pseudoannulata, assembly GCA_032207245.1. NCBI lineage: Eukaryota > Metazoa > Arthropoda > Arachnida > Araneae > Lycosidae > Pardosa > Pardosa pseudoannulata. Next base: position 63,611,096 of record CM063504.1, read on the forward strand.
ATATATATATATATATATATATATATATATATATATATATATATATATATATATATATATATATATATATATATATATATATATATACATATATATACATATATATATATATATATATATATATATATATATATACATATATATATATATATATATATATATATATATACATATATATATATATACATATATATATACATATATATATATATCTATATATATACATATATTTATATATATATATATATATATATGTATATATATATATATATATATATATATATATATATATATATATATATATATATATATATATATATATATATACATAAACGTAATAAAATTCATAATTTATTTGATTCAAAGAAAAATAGGATAAATCAATATTCTATCCATTGGTACCATTTTAAAATCATATATTATATATTATATTATATAATGAGGCTGTCTGTTTATAAAAGTTAATAATTAAGAAGAAGAGAAATTCTTTCATAGTTTTTTGGTTTGGCTTGGTTTGACCAGCCTCGGTCTACTTTTTTTAAATTTAAAGTCTCAGTTCATGACAAGACTTAAACAGAGTCAAATCTATTAAATGTCAATTTTTTTTAACATTATTATTAGCAAAATATTTATAATATATCTATAAACAATGTTTTGCTTTTAAAATTTATATGAAGTGGTCACAATCTTAAATGTTACGGAATACTTCATTGCATCATAAATAGGAAATATAAGTCAATTTTTTTTCACCTTTTCCTTTTTAATTGGCCGAACGATGGCCGATTGGTTAGGGTGCTGGCCTTCGGTACCGGAGTTCGTGGGTTCGAATCCCACAGTGGCATGGATGTTCGTAGCCGTTCGGATTCGGCTTTAAGCTGTAGGTCCCGGTCTCATTAGCCCTCGTGTTGCAAAAAGTAGACCGTAGCACTCCAAACCAAACCAAACCAAACCTTTTTAATTGGCGATTTTTCACTATCGTCTGTTACATACGTAGAATGTCGTATTGCATATTTTTAATATGAGTTTTGAGAGTGATTTTTTTGCCAGATATTTAGACGTCTCTTTCCATATTATTCCCTAACCGAACCATTATCGATCTCCTTATTTTAATAATGTTTTGCTTTTAAAAGTTATATGAAGCGGTCACAATCTTAAATGTTACGAAATACTTCATTGTATCATAAATAGGAAATATAAGTCAATTTTTTTTCACCTTTTCCTTTTTAATTGGCGATTTTTCACTATCGTCTGTTACATACGTAGAATGTCGTAGTTGAATATTTTTAATATGAGTTTTGAGAGTGATCTTTTCGCCAAATATTTAGAAGTCTCTTTCCATATTATTACTAACCCAACCATTATTGATCTGCTTATTTTAATGCTCTTTACAAAATTTAGAATTTTTTTGATTTCTAGATTTCGAAGCCTAATGACTTGAATATTTTTCATTAGAGCGTTACTCTCTCTAAATTTACTAAAAACTCTTATTATTTATTTTAAACAAAATATTTATTGCGTTTTATAGCGATAATCCTTCTTTTTGAGGAATATAATTTTTATCGTTGATTCCGACTTGTTTTTCAAAAAGTAATAATCTTTCTTTTTATTTTTACTATTTATCATTTCGTTCGTACATATAGATTCAAATAGGGTTTATATATTAATCCTGTGATAAAGTCAATTTAGAAATACGTTAACAGTAACAGGGTAATTCGAAGTATTATGAACATTTTTTTTTTTACATTTTGATTCTATAAGCATAAGCTATGGCTATAATCTATGCTATTCATCAATTGAGTTACAAATATATTTTCATTTCACGGATTTTTATACATTCCTTTACAACTACAAAATGGGACCAATACGTTTAAAAGAAGATAAAGCTTGGTTAGGAACATTTTTACAGCAATGGAGATTTTTAGTAGAAACTTTCATTTAGTTGACTGAAATTTTATTTTACTACGAACACTAGTATTTGTTTACGTATGTGCCACCAAGTATATTTATGTTGGTTTAACAACAGATGGATAACACATTTATAGTTTATCTTATATATCATCTTACTATAAATTACATGATCCATCATTATTGACGATATACATGTTGATAACAATAATGTGGTTCTGTATTTTTTACAAGAATTACGCTAGCGTTGTTGTCTTTAAATAGTTGCAAATATCAACTAAATAATTAATTTTATCGCATCACATTCGTTTAAAGTCTACATGGAGTGTTGGACACTGTTGTATGCGATACTATATTTATTTTATAAAGTTTAAGAACCTGGATGATCCATTTCAGTTTGTAGAATACCATTTGTTGGTTTACTGAAACAAACATGGAATTATAAAAGATAATTCATAATTGCCTTGTCAACTTTGACATTTTTTAAAATAATAAATTTGCTCAATTTTTATAATAAATTTTATTAGTTATTTGTCTTAAATTCGCAAAGGTTTTGGTATATTTCTCTTATTCTATAATGTATTATTTACTATGTAAATCTTGCTGTTATTTAAATATAAATCCTAAATAGGTTTCTATTTTATAAGAAAAGGAGAGGAGGTAGCTATTATTTATTCGTAACTATATATTTTTTCAGTTGTGTTGGAGTTGTATTATATTGAGATTATCAACTTATCTAGTGCAATATGATCCTTCTGCGCCATTAAGCTTCATTTATAGATAAAGACAGTTTAAACACCTTGGCGTAGGTGTGATGAGGCGATTTTGATCAGTAATATAATTGATTAATTCATGCGAGAAGTAAAATGCTTTGGATCTAAATTTGACCTCATCACATCTTTTAGTTTCGGTTTGGTGTGGAGTGCTACAGTCTACTTTTTGAAACATGAGGGCTAATGAGACCGGGACCTACAGCTTAAAGGTGATTCCGAATGGCTACGAACATCCATGCCACTATTGAGTGCAAACCCATGAACTCTGGTACCGAAGGCCAGCACCCTAACCAATCGTTATCGTTGGGCTCACATCTTTCGGAAAAGAGAGAGGACAATAAAAAGTATTTCAAAGGTTTGACATCTTGTGCGGTGTTCTTGGGTGGGGTTCTGACCCCAGTCCCAGTTTAGAACCGCATCTCCGTACATGATACTAAATAAGGATGTACATTTGTGGATTTATTTACGTGACCCAAAGGGACAGTACCAATTTGAAGGGATTTGTTCACGTTGGTGGTTTCAAGGCGGGATTAAGGAGACCAGTTAGATTTTTACAACTATTCCGATTGGACGGAAAGAAGGAAGATAGGACAAAGATGAAAATAATATAAAATAAGAAAAGCCTAGAAAGGAAGGTGTTCGAGAGTGGAGTCGAATCAAGGGCAGCAAAGAGATCATAAGTCGGAGGAGACGACTGTGACAGTGAGACTTCGGGAGTCCAAGGAGAATAGCCTTGAGTTCGACTAAGACTCCGGAAACGTTTTGAACATCTAGCGACTACTAGCAGTGTTCCTGTATCAACCATTACAGCCGCACCCCAAACACTCAGAAGGAAGCCCCTGACCAGACCGATGGAAGATCCACACATACCCAATCCTGATTAGCTCTCAACTAGCAGTGTTCCTGGCACACCATACTCACCCCACAAATGTACTTCTTTTTACATATATTTGAAATTGAGATTAGGTCCCCTCTTATATATACATATATATATATATATATATATATATATATATATATATATATATATATATATATATATATATATATATATACACCTAATTGATAGAAAATTTTTGTCAGACCTAAATAATTAGTGTGGCACCTAATTTAAAAGTGTTGATAAAGTAAATTTTATGAAGATAGAATCAGATTGTGTGTATATAGATGTATACATATCATTATAATAAATTTACTTTTTTATTTTAAGCTGGTTTCAGTTCTTTTAATTTAGCTTTTAGTTTATTTCCCTATTTTATGTCTGTAGTCTCTCAGAACCTGTGGTCGAATTTAGTACATAACATTTTTACACGACGCAACCAAAATAAATACCACTATACATTTGACCATAGGTTAATACCTAAATATAAACGAGAGCTACACGACACATAATATTGTAGATTTGTTAAAAGTCTGTCTTTTTATCTTTTGGATGTGTTTATCGGCTTCTTATCTTAATTGCATTAAACACATGTCACTTCCGTCATCAGAACCTGTCCTTTTATAGTAAATTATTCCGGTCTAGTTTGCAGATGATGAAATTATATATAGAGATAGATAGATAGATAGACAGATAGATAGATAATATATAATACATATCCAACAAAGTCACAAATCTGAAACTACTCTGCGAAACACGTCTTTGTGCCCGTATCTGTGACGTCACTCCCCTCGGACCAAAGGAGCAATACTGTTTCAGGAAACCTCCCTACAAATAACCCCAGGCACGCGACGTAACTGTAAAAAGCTGGTCACGCGAGTCAGTCATCTTGCATTAGTTTTGGCAGTTAAGTAGCCGCTGACAGATGCCCTAAAATATTCACTGAGCTGCTTAATGCCTCGCAGTTGTATAAGAAATTGGCTTCGGTGAAACGAAGAAGAAAATTGTTAAAAATGTTGTTTATTTAAATATGTTTTTGGTTTTGCAGGTTATTTTAAAATCCTTTTTCTAGATGTTACCAGCGTCTCATAATCATACTCTAAATATGTATTGTTCTGTAGGATATTTATTTATAATAATTTGTCCAAAAATATTTTTAAACACTATAGGGACAGCTTTTAAAATATTAAAAATCATTCTCAACACCTCCACTATTCATAATATGTGATTAAAATATGTGTTACTATAAAATTAATTAATATGAAATTTTAAATTAGTTTTTAGGGCAATTTTTTTAAAGTGAGAACGCTAATAGCAGTTTTATGACTTATTAAATATCTTAAATGTTAGGGAAATTCATTCATTAACTGGATCTGATTTTTTTCTTCAAAAAATTACAGAAACTTTTACACTTGAATATTTTTAGTGCAATTTTTAGAAAGTTTTTATTTCGTTTAAACCTGATATGGAATCAAATATCTTGAAAGATATTATTCCAGAAAAAATCGGATAATTATCACACGGGATGGATGAAATTATTCCAATCTGCAATTGCAATTTAAGCAAAATAAAGAAGAACATATTAAGTGCTAAATAAAGAAGAACATATTAAGTAAGGTAAGTCTTATCGTAAAGCAGCAAACAATCTGGAAATTTTCCCAATTTTGCTTTTTACTCCCTACTATTCGTTCTCTTCCTGTTTGAAAAACACAATCGAGAAAAACATCTGAATAAATAATATTGATTAGTTAAAAAATAATTTTTCGTCAAAAGATTTTTCGTTAATAATTTTTCGTCAAAGAATTTCAGGAACTTTTACACTTGAATATTTTTAGTGCAATTTTTAGAAAGTTTTCATTTTATTTTAACGTATATGAAATCAAATATCTTGAAAGATATTATTCCAGAAAAAATCGGATAATTATCACACGGGATAGGTGAAATTATTCCAGTCTGCAATTGAAATTTAAGCAAAATAAAGAAGAACATATTAAGTACCAAATAAAGAAGAACATAGTGAGTAAGGTAAGTCTTATCGTAAAGCAGCAAACAATCTGGAAATTTTCCGATCTTGCCTTTTACTCCCTACTATTCGTTCTCTTCCTGTTTGTAAAACACATTCTGTAAAAAACAAAGTCGAGAAAAACATCTGAATAAATAATATTGATTAGTTAAAAAATAATTTTTCATCAAAAAATTTCAGGAAATTTTACATTTGACTGTTTTTAGTACAATTTTTAGAAAGTTCTTATTTTATTTTAACCTTATATGGACTCAAATATCTTTAAAGATATTATTCCAGAAACAATCGGATATTTATCACAGGAGAAGGGTGAAATTATTCCAGTCTACAATTGAAATTTAAGCAAAATAAAGAAGAACATATTAAGTAAGGTAAGTCTTATCGTAAAGCAGTAAACAATCTGGAAATTTACCGATTTTGCTTTTTACTCCCTACTATTCGTTCTCTTCCTGTTTGAAAAACACATTCTGTAAAAAATACACTCGAGAAAAACATCTGAATAAATAATATTGATTAGTTAAAAAATAATTTTTCGTCAAAAAATTTCAGGAACTTTTACACTTGAATGTTTTTAGTACATATTTTTAGAAAGTTTTTATTTTATTTTAACCTATATGGAATCAAATACCTTTAAATATATTATTCCAGAAACAATCGGGCTATTATCACAGGAGATGGGTGAAAATATTCCAGTCTGCAATTGAAATTTAAGCAAAATAAAGAAGAACATATTAAGTACCAAATAAAGAAGAACATATTAAGTAAGGTAAGTCTTATCTTAAAGCAGCAAACAATCTGGAAATTTCGCCATTTTTGGTTTGTACTCCCTACTATTCGTTCTCTTCCTGTTTGAAAAACACATTCTGTAAAAAATACACTCGAGAAAAACATCTGAATAAATAATATTGATTAGTTAAAAATAATTTTTCGTCAAAAAAGTTTTCGTTAATAATTTTTCGTCAAAAAATTTCAGGAACTTTTACACTTGAATGTTTTTAGTACAATTTTAAGAAAGTTTTTATTTTATTTTAACCTTATATGGAATCAAATATCTTTAAAGATGTTATTAAAGAAACTATCGGGTAATTATCACAGGAGATGGGTGAAATTATTTCAGTCTGCAATTGAAATTTAAGCAAAATAAAGAAAAACATATTAAGTACTAAATAAAGAAGAACATATTAAGTACTAAATAAAGAAGAACATATTAAGTAAGGTAAGCCTTATCGTAAAGCAGCAAACAATCTGGAAATTTACCGATTTTGCTTTTTACTCCCTACTATTCGGTCTCTTCCTGTTTGTAAAACACATTCTGTAAAAAACACAATCGAGAAAAACATCTGAATAAATAATATTGATTAGTTAAAAAATAATTTTTCCTCAAAAAATTTCAGGAACTTTTACACTTGACTGTTTTTAGTACAAGTTTTAGAATCTTTTTATTTTATTTTAACATTATATGAAATCAAATATCTTTAAAGATATTATTCCAGAAACAATCGGACATTTATCACAGAGATGGGTGAAATTATTCCTGTCTGCAAATAAAATTTAAGCAAAATAAAGAAGAACATATTAAGTAAGGTAAGTCTTATCGTAAAGCAGCAAACAATCTGGAAATTTTCCCGATTTTGCTTTTTACTCCCTACTATTCGTTCTCTTCCTGTTTGTAAAACACATTCTGTAAAAAACACAGTCGAGAAAAACATCTGAATAAATAATATTGATTATTTAAAAATAAATTTTCATCAAAAAATTTCAGAAACTCTTACACTTGAATGATTTTAGTACAATTTTTAGAAAGTTCTTATTTTATTTTAACCTTATATGGAATCAAATATCTTTAAAAATATTATTCCAGAAGCAATCGGACATTTATCACAGTAGATGGAGAAAATTATTCCAGTCTACTATTGAAATTTAAGCAAAATAAAGAAGAACATATTAAGAACCAAATAAAGAAGAATATATTGAGTAAGGTAAGTCTTATCGTAAAGCAGCAAATAATCTGGAAATTTTCCCGATTTTTCTTTTTACTCCCTAGTATTCGTTCTTTTCCTGTTTCTAAAACACATTCTGTAAAAAACACAATCGAGAAAACATCTGAATAAATAATATTGACTAGTTAAAAAATAATTTTTCATAAAAAAATTTCAGAAACTTTACACTTGACTGTTTTTGGTACAATTTATAGAAAGTTTTTATTTTATTTTAACCTTATATGGAATCAAATATCTTTAAAGATTTTTATTCCAGAAACAATCGGACATTTATCACAGGAGATGGGTAAAGTTATTCCAGTCTACAATTGAAATTTAAGAAAAATAAAGAAGAACATATTAAGTACCAGATAAAGAAGAACATATTAAGTAAGGTAAGTCTTATCGTAAAGCAGCAAACAATCTGGAAATTTTCCCGATTTTGCTTTTTACTCCCTACTATTCGTTCTCTTCCTGTTTGAAAAACACATTCTGTAAAAAACACAATCGAGAAAAACATCTGAATAAATAAAATTGATTTGTTAAAAAATAATCAGAGAAAGAAGAATAAATATTTGTTCACAATGTTTTTAAAATGAATGTAAAAATAAAAGCAACATGAGCACTGTTTGTTTAACTAAGGAGAGGACTGTTCCCCTCATAAACGTTGATAAAAGCTAAGTTATAAGCTTGACGAATCACTGTATTCTGTTTTAGTTATTTACCAGCAGAATGCACATTTTTAACACATATTCGAGTTTTCATATACGACATTATATATCCATTTAGGGACATAGAAAAGTGGTTTTTTTAGTGTTTTATGATATTGTTATAGTAACATAATTAAAAGTAGAATACTGCCTTAGTTTTTGTAAGTTTGGAATTCCTTGAATGTTTCGAAAGCGGTTTTGGATCACTTCGTTTTAAGTCTCTGATACTTATATTTTTTCTCTGAAAAATAAAGTACATATCCTTCTCTACTTCTCTAGCTAATATATCTCTACAACGTTAATTGCAGTACCTGAAAAGACGAATTCATCTTTGCATAAAGTTGAAATCAACAGGTATAGGAGAATTGAATATGAATTAATTTTAACATGTCCTCTGCATTTAAGATAATTTTATTATTTATTTTGGCACAATATAATCCACCTTTTAACTATTCTTAATAACTAACTTCTTTTAGTAAATCTGTTATAATTTTCGAACCGACACAAACTTGAATGAACAAATGACATATAATTAAAAAATATCCATTAGCACTAAAAAAATGATACAATAGTCTTTCTAAAATAGCATATAATTCTAACATATAGCATTTAAAAGTAAATCTAACTGTAGTCGAATTCTTAACTTTTCTTTTTCGTACTTTATGATGATTTAATTAAGTACTAAAGTGACTTAAAGAAAAATAAGTTATATCACAATTGATGTCACAACTGGCTTCTGAGATTACGAACAATTAACCCTCTGACGGTTTCATTTTTTTGCAGAATTCGGTCCAAAAAATGCCAAATTTTTTTGTTCATTTTACACTTTTAAGTAAAGATATGTTATTAAAATTAACATTTCTAATATTTTTAAGCATGTATTACAAATTCTTTATATGAAAGCATCATAGAACTGACGTTTACCTTTAGTCTCATCGATATCCAATTAATCTTTGGAATTCCAGTAAAATCAAATCTAGAAGGCGGTTCCGAAGGATTATCACAATTAATTTAAAAAAATTGCCTTGCTTGACTGATTTCATCTGTACTAGTATAAGAGTCACTCCTATCCAGGTCATTTAGTAAACTTTCGCTTCTATCATTTACAGATAATTTAGTTTCTGATTCCGAGTCACAGTTCGAATCGCCAGAAATTAGCTCCATATGCTCTGAAATATCCATTATTCAAAAGTAAAAATATATTGTTCAACTCTTACATCAATATAACTATCAGGCGGTTAGTAAAATATAACCAGAAATCTATACACTGAAAGATAACAATTCGTCTTCTGATACAAAACATGCGAAAAACCCCGCGCTTTTGAACCAATCAGAGTAGAAAATACAATAAACTGCAAACTATCATTTACTAAACCATCTATACGAATGTATACGAATAATTTGTTACTAAAATTGGAGAAAATACGGCCGAAACAGTGAAAGCGAAATAGAAATCAGATTGCCCGTACGCCGTACATGCAAATTAGTAAAGACCCGAAATATGTGCCCGTACGGCGTACGGGCAAAACAGGGAAGGGGTTAATACGAAATAACACAGTACCCACTAGATCTCTACAATTATAACCAAATTAATTTGGGAGAACGCATTCTTTATAGTTTATATGAGTTCTATATGCTTTTCACAAATATAAGTGCAAACATTTAAGTGAAAACAAAATTTACCTTTGTATAACACAAATCATTTTTGTCAGACTTTTCTCACCGGATATTCTGTTTCATTTATACATACAAATCATAAAATACTGTATAGCAAGAGCTGATTCTTAATCACAAAAGAATATTGAATTCACAATGCAGTCAAACATATTTTTATAGCTCTAGAATGTTCTTTTAACACTTTTCTATTAGAACTAATGGAAAAAACAGAAGTTATCTAAAAATAACCTAATTAATTAATACTCCATAAAAAATTTAGTTGAAAGAATCTACCAGTTGAGAATAGCAATTAATTTCATCAAAGACCTTTTTTTTAATCATGAAGAGAGAAAAAATTACAATCCTGACGTAAATCAAAAAAAAAAAAAATTGAACGTCAAATTGAATTCCAACTTTTCTCCACTTTTTTTTTGTTCTTCTACGATTAAAAGCATTACACTTTCGGAGATTTCCCTAGACAAGCTATTAAACCTTTTATAACACGTTTTTTGTTCAACATCCGAGATTTGGATAGGGAGTGTGTGTGAGAGTGAGGCAGGGAGATGGTGCCCGTTTAGCTTTCTAATAAACAAGTAAAATGGGAATTGTAAGAATATCAGTCAGTTTTTTTTTCCGGGTTGAGATGTATGAAGATAATGCATATGGTGCCAATAAAAATTAATAACACATATCACAGCAGCGTAGAGTAAGATAAGAACAACCTAAAGCAATTACTTTTAATCTTTTAAATGTCATGGAATACTAACATCAAAACGTATTGTAATGGTTATTTCTGCTATACTATTTTTTTAATATATTTATTCAGTGAGCATTATTATTTATTCTATTTTTTATTTGTAAATCGAAAACTTATTTTTCTGAGATGTAATTTGGATTTCACATATTAACTCTTTTTTCTTTTTAAGTGAATTATTCAATTTTTCTATTACTTAAAGTAATGTTGTAAGCATATGTAGGTAGTTATCGTTTTTTTAGATGAGACTACTCATTAATTTTTTTAATTGTCTAAAGTGTATTCGATTTTACAAAAAAATTAACGTTACTCATAGTCTAAATTAAAAAATATTGTATTTATACACTGACGTCAACGAAATCGAAATACACATATTTCCAAGAAAGCTAAACATTCATTCTATTTTCAGACTAGCATATAGACCTGTTCTGGAAGGAGGAGTTTCTATTGCGGATGTACGCGTCGAGAAAAACATTAAAAGGATAGTACCTGAAAAAGAAATCGACATAAAAGACAATAGAAAAGATATATAATATTTTAATGGGGTGATGTATAGTGGAGATACGTGCATGTCCCTAACCCGATATTTAATATGTTTAAATTAACCTTTTACTGACCGAATTCAGATCCAGATATATTTTAAATTATTTTTTTTGCATATCTTGCCTTATAATGTTTTAGTTAACCCTTTGACAGCTTCATTTTTTTCCAGAATTCGCCCAGAAAAACGTCACATTTTTTATTGTATTTTCTTGTTCACTTTACATTTTTAAGTAAAGATATGTTATTAAAATTAAAATATCTAATATTTTTAAGCATTTGTTACAATTTTTTTCTTTCTATGACTGCATCATAGATCTGAAGTTTACCTTTGGTCTCATCGATATCAAAGTTAATTTTTGGAATTCCAGTGAAAGCAAATCTAGGAATCGGATCTGAAGGATTATCACAATTAATTTAAAAAAAAAATTATCTTGCTTGACTGATTCCATCTGTACTACTATTTGGGTCATTACTATCCAGGTCATCTAGTAAATTTTCGCTACTACTATCATTTAAAGATAATTCAGTTTCTGGTTTAGATTCACAGTTCGAATCACAAGAAATTAGCTCCATACGCTCTGAATTATCATTATTTAAAAGCAAAAATATATTATTCAACTCTTACATCAATGTAATTTTCAGGCGGTTAGTAAAATATAACCAGAAAGCCATACACTGAAAGATAACAATTCATCTTCTGATACAAAACATGCTAAAAAACCCTCACGTTTGAACCAATCAGAGTAGAAAATACAGTAAACTGCAAACTATTATTTACTGGACATCTATACGAATAATTTGTTACTAAAATTGAAAAAAATACGGACGAAACAGTGCAAACGAAATAGAAATCAGATTGCCCGTACGCCGTACTGGCAAATCTGTAAAAACCCGAAATCTGTGTACGTACGGCGTAAGGGAAAAACAGGGAAGGGGTTAAGGTATATGTGTCATTTAATTGTGGATAAAAAATTCTTTTACGATTTTCATGATGTTCCCAAATGGAACATTGATCCCAGTTCTGACCATACACTAGATTCCCAAATTGAGTAGAATGATGTATATAATAAATATTAAATAATAAGAAAAATGATTAGAATGAATTTAAAATTTATTTTTAAATTTATGCACAGATATCAATAAAGTTTAAAACTTATAAATTTAAATGAAAACAATATTTTCTGAAACAAATATCAAAAATATGAGTCTATACCTTATGCCATGATATATTGGAAAGCAATTTAGATGCAATTTTTTTTTACACTCAATTCAAGCTAATCTTTCATTTAATATGAACTGTCAATACCTACCTTTTGTTGTTTGTACAAGAAAATGGATATTGCTTTTTCTTTGTGATATTAGGCTATGAACTTTGGGTCATGGTTGAGGGCCAACTTTCCTTAGTGCAACTCTTAGAAGAGCGGTTTTAACTTGTTTTCGAAACTCCAGTTGGGCCAGCTTGATATTTTTTTCATGCGTTGCTAAAGGTAAAATCCAACCAGCAACAACAACTATGATTAAATAATTAACAAATAAATTCCACCACCATTTCATACTACGAAGCATTGGGCGGTAGCTGCCTAACATTCTATCTAGAAGCTCAACTCCTCAAATTCCAATATTATATTTATGTACTACATTTGGCTTTCCGCCAACATAAGTTTAAATCTTAAAGTAAAAACACAATAGGCATTAAGAAAAGGAGAGGAGAAGTTACTGGATTAATGAATTTTATTGATATTAAAAAATTAATAGAAGCCAATTGATTGAGTTTTTTAAAGATAAATATTAATAAAATGAAAGGAGAAATCAAAAATGGGCTAAAAATGAGACAATTATGGAGGACGGAACTCCGAGTTCCTCTTCTTTTCACGGGATCTAAGTCTCTCTCTCTCCTCCATCCTGTCTGCCCGGATGAGAACCACCTGTCTGGAAAGCTTATCAAAATTCCTTGCGCCTGGTGACATGGGGGAAAATCGTCAATCGTAGCACTAAAACAAGCTAATGTGTGGAATAGGGATATATTATATCATGAAAAAGGCGGATTTATAAAACTATTGCATCGCAGCAGTCGCCAAAGAGGATACCAAGTGACGCTCCTGGTTTGGTTTGGTTTGGTTTTGGAGTGCTATGGTCTACTTTTTGCAACACGAAGGCTAATGACACTATAACGCTCCTGGTATGTGAGATGCCATCTGATTGAAAATCCAAAGCGGTTCATGCGATAAAAAAAATTAGGTTTTCAATTCACGCGATAATTGGGAGCATGGCAGTTAAGGTACAAACCGGGGTATTTTAAGGGAAGCTTATAGAATTAAAATAAACTAAATGGAACGGAATTAAAATAAAGTAAATGGAACGTTATGACAAGCCCGTCATATGATGCGTTCAGTAAAATTTTTAATCTTCTAGAATTTTAAAGTACCTTATGAGGTAGTTAAAAAAATAGTATGTTTTTGACTGAGAATTGTCTTTTACACGCTCAATAATTTGTTTATCTTCATACTCCTCTAAATTCTCTCGATAATGTGAATGCAGTATAGAATTACGTTGAATTCATTTAGAAAGAAATTTAATTTTCTTAGCTACGTCGAAATGATTGTTAAGTTCTTCCCAATTTTTTATTACCACAGTAATTAATTTAAGTAATATCTAAGTTCATTGCGAACAAAAGTAATCGATGATTA
>CM063504.1:63632505-63645005 GCA_032207245.1 Pardosa pseudoannulata
TGAGAAATTATTTTTAAACAGTTTTAAAGTATAAATAAATTCCGGTGCCTTTAATGCCGTTTTTAGATGAAACTATAATGAAACATCAGTTTTGGATAAATTTATGTACTACAATCATTGCTGTTTTACTCATAGAATTTTAGTTTACTCTTCTGAGATTGGTACCTGACGTAATACATTAGAGGTTGCGTAGAGAAGCAGAAGTTGTGACAAATTTAACTGATGTTGATTTTTTTGGGATAAATTAATGCAAACGATGACACTTTCTTACCAATTTAAACTGTTCACCACTCTCATTACAATATAACTATAAATACCTTATAACGTATTTTTAATATTACAGATTTTAAATACCCATTTTAATTTCTTTCTAATATACTCCTAAGCAAAAAGAATATTTTTCAAATAATGCATTTGTTGCATGTGACAATAAAATAATAAGATTGATTCACGCAATGAAGAACGTAACTTACATATAATAAATGACCAAACATAACAAAAGAATATTTTCTAAAACTGGATATATTTTTATGAAACATTAGAATTAGCATTAAATTGAATACAATTGTTAGCAACATATAGGGCAATAATTCAATTACTTGACGTTAAGAATTTAAATCTTAATGCTAATATTAATATTTATAACCATCCGCAACCTGTTTTAAACTATATACCCAGTTTTTCAGTATCAGTGCACAAGCATTTAATAGTAGAGGTGAAAATCAAATCATATATTAGAACTGTATTTTATAATTAAAAAAAATTGTAAATGCTCTTATAAAGATGTTGTTTCTAATATTTACTTACAATCCAAGGTCCACATAATATTTCCATTTTAACATCTACTTAATTCTTCATTGTGTGAAACATTGTCGCTTCACCAAAGAATTTACAAGTAACTCTTTCCTAACTCCAAAATGACTAGTCGCATTAGCTATTAATATTTAAAATACAAAGAAAGTATTGATTATCGAGAGTGACATACCAACTATCAAAAATATGTTTCGGGGTACCAAAATCAAAGTGATTTATATAAGAAATTAAAATAGTATTGATTCTTGTCAGACATTAATTATTAATTGGTTAAATTTCAATAATCACAAATGTTTACTTCTCTTCCAATTAAGGTAACAAGTATTTTTTTAGTTATTGTAGTAATAGGTTTTACAACATAGAAAAATATGAAAATAAATATAAATACATATATATTGTTTTAAAAGTTGACAAAAATACAGAAACAAAACAAACATTTTTTACTTTACGCCAACACTCCTAACTAAAAATATACGCAAAACATATCACTTTTGCTTGGATAAATGAAGACAGGTATCCATTATGTAAGAATTGAACCTCCATAATGAAAACATTCTAAAGTATAAATGAGTTATAGTCAATCAAGTAATTTAGAGCAAAAATTCAAGAAAAAAATAATGTATTTTCTATCATAAATGCCCTTAACTCATCACAAATTGAATATATTTATAATCCTGAGGTTCAGTGTATACATAACATCATTAAAAACATACAGTTAAATTCTAATTAAATTCTAAAAATTATTCTAGCAATTATGACTGTTAAGGTGTGGTGTTGTAGCAAAAATCAGAGTTTTTCAGAAATTCAATTTAAAGATTTTATTGGATAAATTCATTAAATGTTTTATAATTTGATAAACATTCAGAAATTTTCTGGAGTAATTTATTTATTATTTTTAAGCTATAATCCGCTATTTACAACGTTTTTCATTTTAATACTCAAAGTCAAGCCCTTTAACGGCTCACTTCCGGTATCTTTTCGACACTTCCGGTGGTGATTAAAGAGCTGTATCCTGACTTCTATATATACTCTAGAAAGAACCTGAAAACTGTTTTTGAAAGCTAAAGGACTGATCTTTAAAATAAACGAATAAAATATTTTTCGATATTTGCATGGAAATCGTTATTTGAACGTGGTCAGTTACGTTAAATAGTAGTTAAGATTTAAAGCACAAACAGTTTTACTACCTTTTAAATATTAAAGCAGAAACCTGTTAAGGTTCAACAAGAGCTGGTTATAGACTATTTGTTGGTAATATCACAAATATTAATATATAATAATTCACAAAAAAAAAACTGTAATGCTATAATTGCGCGAATGTCAATATTCCTTTAAAATGCCACTCAGTTACAAAATTACTTACATTTTAAAATCTAAGGAACAATATGAAAAGTAACTTTTAGAATGTATGACATAATTCTAAAAAGCAAAGAGTAGGAAATAAAACAACTTTCTACTGCAATACTTGGAAATAGACGCAATCGTATGTTATATTTTAAAAGAAATTTTATTTTGAATAGACGGTAAAATTGCGGAACAATATTCCATATGGGTACATATATATAAAAAATATAATAAAATAAAAAAAAAACTGATGGAGTTAAAAAGGGTATTAATAATGATTTATTGAATATAAATAAAAAAAATACTGACAGAATAATTTTCTAATTTTTTGCCAACAATTTTCGTGTTTTATTTATTCTTAAAATATAAGTATTTATATAGTATAAATATAAGTCGAATATGTATATATATATATATACATATATATATATATATATATATATATATATATATATATATATATATATATATATATTATATATATATAATTGGTCAGGCCCCTTTTTTAACCTCTAACCAAAATTAACCACCGGGCCTGCAGTTTGCGGACAATTAAGGAAATGTCCAAAATTGTTCGCTAGGGCCATGTAGGGTTATAATCGTCCAGGCAACTTCTCTGAAAGCGTAAACCGTAGCCCTCCACATATATATATATATATATGTATATATATATATATATATATATATATATATATATATACATTTTGGTCAGGACCCTTTTTTAACCTCTAACTAAAATTAACCACTGGGGCTACAGTTTACGCCCGCAGAGAAGAGGCCTGACCAATTATATCTATACATGGCCCTAGCGGACAATTAACGAAATGTCCAAAATTGTTCGCTAGGGCCATGTAGGGTTATAATTGTCCAGGCAACTTCTCTGAAAGCGTAAACCGTAGCCTCCCCACATATATTATATGTATATATATATATATATATATATATATATATATATATATATATATATATATATATATATATATATATATATATATATATATATATATATGTATATATATATATATATATATATATATATATATATATACATTTTGCATTTCCCTTTTTAACCTCTAACCAAAATTAACCACTGGGGCTACAGTTTACGCCCTCAGAGAAGAGGCCTGACCAATTATATCTATACATGGCCCTAGCGGGCAATTAAGGAAATGTCCAAAATTGTTCGCTAGGGCCATGTAGGTTTATAATTGTCCAGGCAACTTCTCTGAAAGCGTAAACCGTAGCCCCCCCACATATATTTTATGTGTATATATATATATATATATATATATATATATATATATATATATATATATATATATATATATATATATATGGCCAGGCCTATATTTAATATATATATATATATATATATATATATTATATGTTATATATATATATATACTAATTGGTCCAGGCCCCTTTTTAACCTCTAACCAAAATTAACCACTGGGGCTACAGTTTACGCCCTCAGAGAAGAGGCCTGACCAATTATATCTATACATGGCCCTAGCGGGCAATTAAGGAAATGTCCAAAATTGTTCGCTAGGGCCATGTAGGTTTATAATCGTCCAGGTAACTTCTCTGAGGACGTAAACCGTAGCCCCAGTAATCAATTTAGCTTAGGGGTTAAAAAGGGGAATGCAAAATGAATCGGCAATTTTTAGACCTTGATTTAAGTTTTGAAAACCCCTGAGAATTTTCCTTACACACACACACACACACACACACACACACACACACACACACACATATATATATATATATATATATATATATATATATATATATATATATATATATATATATATATATATATATTGCTGCTATAATACTGCAGAAATATAGGGAGCTTACAGAAAACCTTAAACTGTCTATTCAATTACTATACCTATGCTGTACTCTATTTGAACTCTGATTTAACCTGATCTTAATATCTATAGAATAGTTCTATGGATGTTCTATAAGAAAATTAATTCAACAGCAGAATATTTTTTCTTTCCTCTACACAATAAAATGTTACATAAAGTATTACTTGATAGCTTTTCTTCTAGATAATACGTGCAATCTCATGTTTTATACAAATATTTGATTAGATCGAGAAAAATATTTTTATGTTATAGAGAATATTTTTAAACAATGATTCAGGTTTTTATGCTTACTACCAGTGAATTGTAGTTTCTAATTTTAAATAAAAAAGTATGATTTGGGAACATTTTCTCTTAACGTTTTACGATATATATATCATTACATAACATGAATTTCATAATATTCTTTTCATTACGAAAAAAGTCTTTGTATAAATACTTATATAATATGACTGTAATTGGTTAGATATAAATACTTATATAATACGAAATTGGGCACAAAGCGTAAGCCTAGATTTTTATTTAAATTCCATATACTTTTAGAAACTACTATTGTTATCCTATCAGTAGGAAACAAAGTAATTTAAAATAGAAATATATAAAAATATGAAACAGTTTTGGACAATAAAAGCCAATACGTATTAATGTAAATAGGCTGTTTATATTGCTAAGGGCTATCTAATATAGATTTTAATCATACTATAAATACAAGGATTTAAATATTCTTATTTTAGCACATGAAACGAATTCCCTATCTCAACATATATATATATATATATATATATATATATGTCAGGATCTAAAATATAGAGTAATTTAAGAGATTTTAATTAGGGATTCTTTTAATGGGAGTAACGCGGCTCGAGTTATTAGTCACATAAATACGGCTCACGCGCAATGATCTGGCAGAGAGCGATAAGCAATTACTATAGTCAGACCTGTGGCTTCTCGAAGCAGTGAAAACTGCCTTTGTTAGCAGTTGGGCGCCAATATGAGACGCCATGGTTTAATAGAGTGTGATGAGGATGAATAAAGAACAGAAAAAGAATTATTTGAGAGTGTATTGATTTATATACTTACTTATGGGGATGACATACATATATATATATATATATATATATATATATATATATATATATATATATATAATCAGATTTCCCATATCTTATATTTTAGAAATCATCCATATGATATAACAGAAATTCAAAGTTTATTCATGAAATATGAAATTATCAGTTAGAAATTTTGGGGATGAATTAAGAATATATTTTTGCATATGAGATGTTCTATCGACTGTGAATATTTTACAATATAAAAAAGTTAATATAAAAAATTAAATTTAAGTTACTTTAAATATATGATGGGATTTCAAAATCAGAATATTAGATTTACATTGAAATTATGTTTCACTAGCGCTTACAACTGTCAATAAAACATTTTAGTACGGAGTTTAGGAAGACATATAAGTAAGATACCATCATATGAAGTTTTACTATTATATTATTACCTTTGTATATGAGATCCGCAATTATTCCCGGTTGAATGTACGATCTAATTGCAGATAATTATGTCTTTTGAGAATTTAGTCCAAAAGTATACAACCTGCATTATATACAAATTTTCTAGGAAACAATGACAACTTTAGGTTATATAAAAAATTACTTTCCTGACTACTTAATAAATAAACAAGATAATACAAAACTATAAAAAATACTTCCTCTCTACAGATGAGGATAAAAACTATACCTATATATATATATATATATATATATATATATATATATATATATATATATATATATATATATGTAATATATCAAAATTATTTAACTTTAATATTTTTTCAAAAGCCTACTCTCTCCAATTTTAATTCATTTTAATATCTTTACCAGCCTCTAAATGGTTTAATCAAATGAGTATTTTCCACTTAACATTCCTTTCTGTCATAAAACTGTAAACTTTCTGTCTATAGAGCAGTTTTCCAGCTGGTAGAAAAACATGATTTCGCGTTTTGCTGATATTGCAGTTAATTCACTTATTAAGTTCTTTTTGTTGTGGGAAAATTCTTGTTGTCAGCGCTCTTGGGTGTACTTGTGTCAGAGCAGAGTGAACTCTGTGGGCTTTTGATTGTATATTGTCCAGAAGGATAGATGTGCGGTGTTGCCGCTCTGAAATAAAGTTTTAAAATTAGAATTCTGAGTTCTCTTAAATATGAAGCCCGACTGCATTCTCATTACTTATAGCTGTTGATTTTTGTCCTTGTGAAGGAGTGATATAAAGAATGGATTATACATCTATATATATATATATATAAAACATATATATATAATATATATATATATATATATCATATTATGTATATATATATATAAATATTTATATACTATATATACATATATATACACTATATAATATATATATATAATTATAATATATATATATATATATATTTTATATATATATATATATAGTATATATATATATATAAATATATATATATATATATATATATATATATATATATATATATATATATATATATATATATATATAGTTACTTGTTGGTTTAAAACAAATTACGACAATAAGTTTAGAAACATCAAAAAAGTACCTACACATATTGGTATAATAAAATCTTTAAAACAAAAGTGTTTGAAAGTTTACATTTATAAGTGCGAACTCAAAATAACATCAGAATAGTTAGTAGTATAATTGAACGGGATTTCCATTTTCTCAATTCTTGTTTTCGGCTAATGTGAAACAACGCTAGAGTAAAACACAAACATGACAAAATAAAAATAAATTTCTCTTGATTTCCATTTCTTTGCATAATTTTCCAAAAATAATATATATTTCGAATCTACTCCATATCCTAATTATTTAATTGTCAAACCTGAATTTTCTCCTTAATAAACGATCTATAATTTTCTTTTTATATTTTGTTTTAAACTTTTTATTGCTATTCTTTATATATAACATTTGTATTTAGCCATTTATCTCAAATTTTATTCTTGATTCTAACATTTTTTAAAATTTTATATCACCCTGTTACAGATCTGCAACATACCTATTTACACACCAGCTATTTAAAGACGTTTACTTTATTATGCAAAACTTAAAGTTTGTAAATAACGTAAATTTAGTATTTAATGGCATTGATAATTTTAATTTTGATATGAATGCTTACTGCCTTGTTTCATTAGATAAACATTTATATCATCGAAATAAACTTCAGTCTTTCATTTTTTTTTTTTTTCAAATTTAAAAAAGATTGAAACAGGTTTAGGTAAAAATAATTCTAAATTATATATGTAAATGTCATTTTTATGCAAAATAATTTAAAATATTTATTTGAAATATTTTTTTATTTCTCCCAAACACACTATTTTGCAACGAATTTTCTAACCGTGTGTTAAAATTTTTCTCTAACGTTTCAAATTCTTAAAACATTAGAGAAAAGTAAACTATGGAAAAAAGTAGTAAATATATACAATTAAGATAATGCAGTTTTATCAATGATACCATTATGATAATGTTTGTCGCATATTCACTCAAGCTGCATCACTTCATCTGAGGATAAATTTCCGAGCTGATTATATTATTTTATACCGCAAATAAATGACTATGTTTTACCTAACAAAAATATAGATTTGTATTATGCTTTAGTTGACATTATCTTGTTCTCAACTTGATAAGCTACAACAGCGCCAGGATTACTTCGATTGAGATGCTTTTCGTTGAATACTTCTCTTCTTTTGTCTTGAATTCCACATACTTTTGAGCTATGTTCCCATTCATGTGGATAGTCATGGTGACGAAAAAGTTGACGTTTTATCCAGACAGTCAACTACATCTCACATCGGTTCTCTGACCTACAGCTATTTTAAAAATGCATCTCTCTACTGTGACACGACTGTTGGAATAATTAATAAAACATAAATTTGATTAACAAATTTCATTTAATTACACCATCGTTCAACTTCTGGGCACTTCTTCCCAATCTTAAAATGGATGTCTTTTAATACTTCTTCATATTCACCATAGTAGAGGCCCCCATAAACATTTACTATTGTTGGAACGCACTACACAATGTTCTTTTAGTCATACATTTATCACTATTTATACTAATTTAACTTCTTCTACTTCTTTACTCGCTTTTACAATGTTTTTTATATCCTCATCACAGATTGAACGATCTTTTCTGTGAATCTATTTAACTTCGAAAAACGCATAGACCTATTTAACATAGCAGTTAATTTTATATATTTTTATATATTTGTATTCATAAAACTTTTTGCCTAGTTTTTACATGGAATTCATTTTTAACTTTACACTTTTAGCCTCTACCAATGTTGCATTATATACTATTGTTCCAATATTTTGATATTTTGCTTTGCGAGCGTATCCTTACTGTGACATAACCTCAACAGTCCTACACCAACCAACAAATTGACTTTTCATGATATTATTTGTTTTCCTAGTTTAAAAAAGGTTCAGTATCTATGAATGTATGTATATGTTTTTATCAGTGTTTAAGCTTGATTATCAATGAATAAATAACATTATATGCTTAATAAAAGGAAGATAAAGTATAACAATTTGTGAAAAAATTTGAATGCCCATATAAACATATACATTGTATTCGGTATCAATCAGTCATGTGCATCGGAATCTAGTCTAAACGAGATAGTTTTACCGCCAATACTTCGTTATCGACTCTTTGTAACGGTAAATGTCCGAAATGTCAGAAAATGGAAGATAACCTGTCATATTTTCGTGACATTTCCGTGACAGTTTCATCTGCAGGACGGTTATCGTTCCCTCGTGAACCAAACTTCATTTTCGATGCTTTGTGAAAACATAGAAAGGGGTTTAGCGAATTTTGAAGAGAAATATATATTTAAAATTACATTCAATTCATAATAACACGCGCAATTTTAAAGACATATTATATATGCATATTCTTATCAAGATATATATTGTGTATAACTATGTGAATAGACATTTTCTGAATTTCTGGACTTTTTTCTATAAATGAATAAATCGAGTTGTATTAAAATGTCAAATACAGTAATAAAAAAACATACGATAATTTATAGCTGAATCACAATTTAAAGTAATTTTCATGAAATATTCTAACATTGATTTCAATTATTTAACCCCTTAATGCACAATTTTTTTTAAAAGGTCCGCAAAAAAGTATTAAGGAAAAATGCCCTTAATTCTCAGTTTTTCTTATGTAAAAAGAGAAAAATACAAAAATACAAATATAATCAAAATGTGTATTGCAATTTTGAATTTTGATAACATTGAAGAAAATAGTCGAATATTGTAATGTTACACTGACATAGACTTTTTTTTATCTTTCTTTTCGAATTCCCATTTCAGATTAAACATTATTATCGGTAAAAATACTGATTTATACTTTTAAAACATAAATAATAACAATAATATTATTTATAAAATTAATCAAAATTTCCTTTTGTGTGATATATTCCGAAACAAGGTACAGCACATAGCCCAACATTGCACATGTAACTAGTCTCTTTTCTTTTCTTTTTTCCTTTGCTATCTCTTTTAGAACAATACGCAGCGCAATATGTACAAAAGTACACCGCCACTCAAGTTATCTCGAATATGTACAGTTTGGCCAGTTTAGCCTGCTCGAGTTAAATCGAGCGTACGCATTAAGGGGTTCATTTTGATTTTTTCCTCGGGTACTTTGATAAAGAGACTGAAATACAACTCGATGTAACGCGTAATATCATCCATTATTTTTACAGATTAAACTTAGACACGTGGACACAAAGTACAGAGATTAGATAACGTATTTTTAAATTAAATGTCCTTCACCAATTTCTAGTAAGAGTGTATCTCTTTTAAGGCATCATATAACTTTTAAATCTCCAAATATATAAATATTTATTTTTATAGTCTTTTAAAGCCAACTCCATTGAAATACTCGAATAAAATGCTATAAAACCGATACAATCAATTCATTTAATATAATAATTGTTAAGGATACATTAAAAGCTTTAAAAAGCATTAAAAACAATTACTGATTACTGTGTTTTTACAAGTTACGTGAACAGTAAATTAAACACTACTGCAAATATTGATTTCAAATTTCCACAGTAAATTTAATTTAGACCTATAATGAAACTATATCTAAGGTTTTCAACGTTGCTTATTTTCATATACTCTTAACAGCCAAAACATTAGGACCACCTGTCAATAATGAGTTGGTCCACTTTTGTCGTGCAACACAGCTTCAATACGCCTTAGCATGGATGCCAGAAGTCCTTGGCCGGAGACAGATTGTACCAGATATTTAAGCAACGGTTACGCAACTCCGAGATATTAAGGAATTGGTTGTATTTAAACAAAGAGATGTCGTCCCATGACATGCAAAATCGGATTGAGATCCGGTGAGTTAGGCGGCGAGGATATTAACTGGAATTTAGTATAATGTTCCTGAAACCACTCCAACACAATTTTAGCCTTGTTACACGGTGCGTTGTTCTGTTGCTGCCCTGCCCTCTATCAAAATAGCTTAAATCCGCAGCCTTTCACATCACACACAGTAATAAATGAAAGAATGATTCTTCAGACTCTCCAGCAGCAGTTAATTACCACTTCCAACTGATCACGTGCCTTCCACATCATTCAGGAGGGTTGATTGCAAAATGTAACGGTGGTCATAATGTTTTGGCTCTTTAGCGTAGTATTTATAGTATTTGATAGAAAATTTTTAAACAATAGTATTTCTATTAAACATTAATATTTTCTTTATTTAAGTAGGTGGAAAATTATATCTAATAATTATTGTCTACAAAAACACAAAAATTATTAATAAAAGAGACTTTGTAAGTCTACACAGAATGTCTTAAAAATTTTTAAAAATTTTGGAAACAAGCTTTCGTTTTTTCCTTTAAAAAATGTCTTATTTTTTAGAAAGAAATTAAATTCATCAAAACTAATTAAAGAGAGAAGAAAAACTGAAAATTTTATGCATTTATTAATAATTAAAAATACTTAAAAAGTATGATATGGCAAAAAATAAGAAAATAAACTTCCATTTAACTTGCATAAATTTGATGTGTCCCCATTTTATGCTGTTAAAACTTATTCAAAATATTTTTTTTTAATTTAATTTTCACCATAATGTTTTATTCTCGTAATTGTTTCGTAACTAAACCACATTTCTGAAGCTTCTTAAGCTGTTGATAGAATATCTAAAAAAATGAATAGCACAAAAAAATGAAAATAGTTTAAATGCTTATAAATAAAAAAAATATATTTATACCTGCATTGTGGGGACAATGTACTTTAAAAATGATAGTTTTCCCCCCAAAAAATTATATGATTTTTTTTCCCAAATATACATACGATATATGCTTTAAATAATTAACCTTTAAGTACAGTAGACTTATCTTATAAGATAAAACTGTCTCCAGTTGTTTCCATTGTAATTAATTCTGAACTAACTTGCAGCTTGACAGCACGTAACCGGAAGATACTTAAATAAACACAGATCATTTATAATTTAGGTGTATAAAAATGTTTGTATTGAAACCAGTGATACTACACAAATCAGTTAAATGTTATGTAAAATTGATGGAGATAAAGCATTGTTTTATTTTTCTAAAACCTATTTATAAATGTCACGTATATTTATTTTTAATAATCTAGATTTTTATATCTTATTAGGACCATAAATTGGTAAACTTTCCTTACTATATCTCAAATGTCTAAATACTGGCTAATGAATGTTTTTTTTTTACAAAACTAACTGTGCTAATTTAAAATGTAAAATATTTGTTTCAAATTAATAATACAATAATTTATCGAAAAATAATTCTGAAACATTGCATGAAAATTAAAAATATGTCATATAAATTATATAATAATATTACATATGAAACAAAATCGACAACTGTTAAAATTTTAATTTATATTAATGCTAAAGATTTAATAATGATTAACACTAAAATCGGGGCAGTTTCGTTATACCTAAAATGGTATGATTGTTCAAGTTGACTTCTATTAATATAAACTTATGTTGTTATAGAAACATGTACTCTGCATTTTTACGGAAATGATATTTATCCATTTTTAACCATTAAAATGTTATAAGACATGAAAAAACATATAAGGAAATTTTTAATCAGTTAGAATAAAATATATAAACAACATTAATTGAAAATAATTAGTTTGTTACCAGTCAATTTTTCTTACGCCTTTCATACCTGGTTTGGCAACATCTTTTTACATATTTTGTATATATTTCTGGCATACCTTTATCTTACTGTCAGAACAAATATATACAGGTTTGCTTTAATAGTTAGAAGCTTGGTAATGATCTGTGTTTTACATCTCTTCAGATTTTTCAGTAGTACCACCTTTTGTCTTTGTATGTGACTGGTAATTTTTTTTTTTTTGCAGATATCATACGTAGTACACAACTCTTGTATG
>CM063504.1:63650005-63667505 GCA_032207245.1 Pardosa pseudoannulata
ATTTGTACACAAATATATGTTTCATTTTGAAACCCGTTGTATAAAAATTTAGGTACATTTATCAGTCACATGTTCATATATTTGTAGTAACACTATTTGATTTTAACTATCATCCACATGTTAGAGACGTAACAACACTGCTCATAGCTGGAATCGCTATCAAAAACTGTTCGAAGCAGTCTAAAGCTTAGGAATTCAAGTTTTAAAAGTTAAGAAACTTACACTTAAACAAAATTAGAATAGTTTCTGAATTCTATCATATTACTTGTGTAAAATTAGCAGGGAAAGCTTCAGCGGCAAGTATGTTTATATTATACTGCGCAGGAAATACTATTTAATTCCACAACTAACTTCAAAATTATACCGAGTTTAATTTTAAAAATACGCGTTTCAGTATTTTTTATGTTTCATCGACAAAAGTAAAGGTATATACATACATCCATTTAATAAATTTTTCCGTAAAATTTAGTATACATCCTTTCTTATGATTGACATATGCAAATATCTCCCCCCCCCAAAAAAAAATGGAAAAAAATCAATATAAAAATTAAGACCATTGCATACACAGGAAGATGTGAAACTAAAGATTCTTGGGTATGTATACAAATATACGTTCCTTTTTGAATTTTTTCTAAAAAAAATTATGTACATTTATCAGTCACACGTTCATATATTTGTATCAACAATATTTTATTTTAATTATCATCCACGTGAAAGAGACTAACAACACTGCTAATAGCAAAAACTGCTCGCAGCACACTAAGGCCTTGGAATTGGAGTTTTAAAAGTTAAGAAGCTTTCACTTAAACAAAATGAGAAAAGTTTCTGAATTACATCATAGTACGTGTGTAAAATTACCAGAGACTGTAAATTTATAAGTATGTCTCACTAGAAGCCTAAAAATAGCAATTTGCGATATGCTCTGCTTAGGAGAGGATTGAAATATATATATATATATATATATATATATATATATATATATATATATATATATATATATAAGTATATGTTACGATAATAAGATAAATTATTTCATATTTATCAAATTTACCGGTTACTTTATAAAATCCATAACTCATAATGACTAAGGTAATAAAAGTGCTAAAGAAGGTTTAGAATTACAAACAAAGAAAATGTTGAAGGTTTGAAATCTTAAATTTCTTGCTGTTAAAGTTGGTGACACAGTGAAACTACAAATACCAGATGTTGACAGAGCAACAAATGATACCCGAAATTTATTATCGGTGATATTAGAAGTTCTAAATGAAGAGTTTTATCAGTTAGGAATGACAGAAGGAAAACTTTCACAGTTGTATACCAGAAATCAATTCACAATTTGTGAAGAAAAATTTATTTTGCTTGAAGATGTTCCAGATCTAGCAATATCTAGATACACACTTAAATGTATCAAACAACAGACGATAAATGATGTATACTTTATTTATATATTTAACCTCTAAGGTATCAAACTTGTAATATATATCAAAGTTAGAAATTTCATTTTAAATTCTATTAACTATATTGTATTTCTCCAAGAAATAAATTTTATTTAACATTTCATTTTCAAAAAGAAGCTGATTTATCCTAATTAAATTTCATATAAAATGAACTACGTTCTTTTTCGTTACTGTGGTTTTTGTATTTGTTATTAATGTGTTTAACAGACAGCAACATTTTCCTAAAATTTAGAAACAATTTGCAACATTGATTTTAAATACGTCCAATTTAGAAACTTCATTAAAAATGTAACAATATTCTGACATATATTAGAAATATAAATACTTCGTATGTAATGAAAGAATTAAATATAATTCTTTGTAATTATCTTTTGACATCTTTGTTTTCTGTATTAGTTATTTATATTTCAATTTAGTAAGCAATTGCAATAATAGTTAAAATTGATCTGCAGTCAAAATGAATGTACGAAAGAGAGTAAATAGATTTGAATGAATAAATTAGTGATATTTATTTTAATTAGTCACAGATTAGCTTTCTTAAAGCTCAACTCGGATGACTCTTTATTTTAAACGCAAAAAATTAAATAGCGAAAGTGCTTCTGTCTGAACTGTCACATTTTCAACGATCTTGAAACCATGCATTCTACTTTAATCTTAAAATTGTTTTCTCTAATCATTAGCATTTTATAAAGTTCAGCAAATGCAAGTGGGCTTAAAAATCAATCATGGAACATTCATGAGTGTTGATATCATCAATTTTCAATGCTTCAGATGTTAAACTGCAATACTCTTCTTTAATGGTTACAAGATTTCGCCTGGGTCAACCTATGAATTGGATTTACTTGATGAAAAAAATTAGATGATAGCTTGTAAATTTCAAAAATAAAGGGTATATCAAATATATTTTCAGGTGGAAAATTATGCATAAAATTTGTAAATTGGAAATTTAAAGCGTTCAGGATTTATTAATTATGTGGTTGCTTGTACTATAGAAGAAAAGGTTTGATGTATTTAAATTATTCTTCAAAATTTGCCAATATGACAGATAAACAGTCAGTTTCATTGCACTCTGTTCTGTTCACTGCACTGACATTCAGTCCTGCACTCTGAATTCTACTGTGAGTATTGAATTTTTCAAATTAAAGACGTTTAGGTAATATATATATATATATATATATATATATATATATATATATATATACATATATACGCTCATGTCCATAAATTAAGGATAATGAAGTTCAGGCAATGAAAGAGACGAAAGCAAAACAAATTTGACTTATTTGTAAAGTCTATTTATTAAACAAAAGGTAAAGAGCAAAAAAGATGCTATATGTTTGACATAATTAATAAAAATTGCGATTTTTACTCCCTGGAGCAAATTTAAAAAAAGAACCTATTTACAGAAAACAGTATAACATGGTTAGTATGATGGTTAATACGGAGTATGTCTCCCGGACGATGCAATACAAGCGTTACAACGCCTACGCATGCTGAGTATCAGATTATCAATCTGATCTTGGGGAAAATTGCACCACTCATCAAGCAATGCGCTCCGAAGTTCCGATAGATAGTTGGGAGGGGGACGGGCTGCAATTCGTCGGCCAAGCATGTCCCACACATGCTCTATTGGATTCAAGTCCGGTGAGTATGCTGGCCAATCCATACGGGTGATATCCTCCGATTGAAGGCATTCGTCTACAATGTTTGCACGGTAAGGTCGGGCGTTGTCATCCCTATACAGAAATTCAGGACCCATGGCGCCCCGAAACAAACGTACATGTTGTTCCAGAATGACATCCCGATAGATGTGGCTTGTCATCGTTACACTCTGAACATGCAGGTCAGTTCTGGAACCAAGAATAATTCCTCCCCAAACGAGCCATCCTGCACCACCGTAACGGTGTCGTTCAATGGTGTTCTCTTGGTGGTAACGGGTACCTGGCGCTCTCCATATGAAAGTCCGGCGAGAATCAGAATGTAAGCTGAACCTGGACTCGTCGGAAAACATCACACAAGACCACTGTTGCGGTGTCCACAATGCATGCTCTCTAGCCCAGCATAATCGCAGGCGACAGTGAGTTGCGGTAAGGGAAACACATCTGACAGGCCTACGAGCATATAGACCAATGTTCCCTAAGCGTCTGTACACGGTCTGCCTTGAAACTGTCGTACCGGTAGCTGAAGAGAGCTGACGAGACAGATCTGATGCTGTACTCTATCTGTTTCTTTTGGCAGTAACTGCCAAATACCGGTCATCATTCGGCGTAGTAACTCGGGGGCGACCTGTGCTGTAACATCTACTCACATTACCATCATGTTTGAATCGTTGCCAAAGCTTGGAGATGACACTCTGGGCGATTCCAAGTTCCTCGGATACTTCCAGCTGGGTACGTCCACATTCCAGTTGTCCGATAATTCTACCACGTAAAAAATCATCCAAATGCTTCCTTTGTGCCATAACTATGCGGTTATTGCACTGAAAGGCTTTTAAAGAGCTTGTGAACAATTTTACTTCTTTGCTACCATTCCTTATATACCCCTTTCATACACTCTCGTCATTGTGACGTACTATCCGCGCCATCTGGTGGTTTCCTGCAATTTGCATATTCTTCTTCAAGATGTGTGTGATAATTCTACAGGTGAAATTTTTATTTTAGATCTCAATTTCTATGTGATTCTGAATTAACCTTTATTTATGGACAGTAGTGTATATATATATATATATATATATATATATATATATATATATATATATATATATATATATATATATATGTATACATATATCTATGTATATATACATTCATATATATGTATATATATATATGTATATATGTATATGTATATATGTATATATATATATATATATATATATATTTATATATATACATTCATATATATACATATATACATACATATATATATATATATGTATGTATGTATATATATATATATATATATATATATATATATATATATATATATATATATATATATATATATATATTTTTTTAAACAAATATATGTATATGTGTGTGCATAAATATTAATAAAATGATATACATAAAGTGGAATATTTAACCTACATATATATGTACATATGTTTATATAGTATGTGCATACACACACACACACACACACACACATATATATATATATATATATATATATATATATATATATATATATATATATATAGACATACTTATATATTCTTCCATAAACAATAAAAAATATTTTGTTCTCATAAATTAGTTTATATTACAAACAAAATATATTGTTACTCCAAAAATAAAGTATGTTTCAAATACAAAATGAATTTTTTCGAATAGCTCTTATCTGCAATCCTAAAGAGGTTTTGTGACAGGTTGTTAGAGAAACAACGACAGCTTGTAGTGATAATTAACATATTTTAACAATAGATACATAATTTATTTAACATTTCTTTGTTTTGAATAAGAATACGATATCTAATTTTAGAGATACACACACCACATTTCGTTGCTTGTTTTTATACACTTTCTTTATTAGCTATTTTCTTTAATATGTGAAAATATTATCAGCTATTAGCATGTTATAAAATAAATGAACATATAATTATTTGTAATATGTATGTATTAGTTTCAAATTTCTAAACTCCAGATTTGTTTTACTACACATTAATATTTTTGCATAAGCATTATAATTACTAAAAACAGTACTAATTGGTATGGGATAATATTAACGCTAAGTTCAATTCAATAAAGTGACATGTGAGTAAGAAATAGTTACATATATTCATGTTTTACATGTTAGTACCATCACTGATATCTGCGTTTTGCTGATGCGATAAAATAAAATTGATTTATAATACACTGAAGATATTTGATGTTAATGAAATAAGGCTTTTTCAGCGACAATAGTTTAAGCGCATACTATAAAATTTAGACAAAACCTTAATTTGAAATTTAATATTTATGTCATTTAATATTTTCTTCTTCGCACCGTTTTTGCTCTTTCTCGCGAAATGCTTATTGCGTTTACATTGGACTTAGAACGAAGATTAAATTTTAATTATGTTTATGCATGAAATGACAAAAATATAATTTAAACTGTTTAATGTTCCTACTATTTATTAGTCCATTCACATTATTTATAATTACACCGTAATAGTATTTTATGTAATTCATATTTTTCCTATGTTTAAAAAAAAACTTGTTACTTTTATTCCATCAAGTATTTAAAGAATCTAAGGTGGGTGCTTGTTTTTATGATACTAAAATTTACAAAAAGGTAAAACTTTTTAAATATAAATTTTTTCATTACCAATATTTTAGTCAGTTTTATATTTGTTAATTGTATTGCTTTCAGTACACTAATTTTATTTTGCAGCAGAACTTACAGTATTATATAGTCGCCATTTTGATAAACCGAGACCTAACGTTGTCAATTAATAATTGCATACATCTCTATCAATATTGGGTATTTAGTATAGAGAATAATATGCTAATGAGTATAAATACCAACATTTCTTAAACTTCAATACACGATTTTTATTATTCACCGGACGTCTAAAGTACTGTTTAAGAATGAAATGGCCATGTCCAGTATGAATTATAATATATGTCTTAAAATAGTGGATAATTATCTACATTTATCATAAAACTGTTACACGACTCTTAAAAGTAAAAAAAAAAATTGTATAAAGAATACCATTTTCAATTTCTTATACCTAAAAAACTACTAGTTTTAAAATTGTATTTTTTTAAAAAAGAATAAATTATTATCTTTACACACATACGTCATTCATTTTTAAACATAAAAACATTTTTGTTAGAAATTTTTCAAATAGAGTAAGTTTGTAGTTAACAAAAATGTATTTAACATTTCTTTGTATTGAATAAGAATACAAAATCCAATTTTAGAGATACACGCACCACATGTCGTTGATTCTTTTTCTACACTTTTTATCAGCTAATTTCTTTAATATGGGAAAATATTAGCAGCTATTGGCATGTTTTAGAATCAATGAACATATATTTTTATGTGTGTGTATTAGTTTGAAATTTCCATACCCCAGATTAGTTTATACTACACGTTCATAGTTTTGCACGAGCATTACAATTACTAAAACAGTACTAATTGGTATGGTATAATACTAATTCTAAGTCCAAATCAATAAAGTGACATGTGCGTAAGAAATAGATACATATATTGATGCTTTAAATGTCAGTACCATCACTGATAAATGCGTTTTGCTGATGCGATAAAAGGTAATTGATGGCTGTTATAATACAGTGAGGATATTTGATGTTAATGAAATAAGGCTTTTTCAGCCACAATAATTTGAGCTTATACTGTACACTTTAGATAAAACCTTAATTTGAAATTTAATATTTATGTCATTTAATAGTTTCTCCTTTGCAATATTTTTGCTCTTTCTCGCGAAATGCTTATTGCGTTTACTTTGGACTTAGAACGAAGATTAAATTTTAATTATGTTTATGCATGAAATGACAAAAATATAATTTAAACTGTTTAATGTTCCTATTTTTTATCGGCCCAGTCACATTACTTATAATTACAGCATAATAGTATTTTAGGTAATTCATATTTCCCCTATGTTTAAAAAAACTGTTACTTTTCTTCGATCAAGTATTCAAATAATCTAAGGTGGGTGTTTGTATTTATAATACTAAAATTCTCAAAAATGTGAAACTTTATAATAGTAGATTCTCATTACATATTTTAGTCCGTTTTACATTTGTTAATTGTATTGCTTTCAGTACACATTTTAGTTTAAGCAGAACTTATAGTATTATATAGTCGCATTTTATCAAACCGAGACCTAACGTTGTCAGCTAATAATTGCATCTATCTCTATCAATATTGGGTATTTAGTATAGAGAATAATATGCTAATGAATATAAAACCCAACATTTCTTAAACTTCAATATACGATTGTTATTATTCACCGGAAATCTGAAGTACTGTAAAAGAATTATATGGTCATGCCCAGTATGAATTATAATATATAAGCCTCAAAATAGTGGATAATTATCTACATTTATCATTAAACGGTTACATGACTCTTCTTAAACTTCAATACACGTTTTTTGTTATTCACCTGACGTCTGAAGTACTGTAAAAGAATTATATGGTCATGCCCAGTATGAATTATAATATATAAGCCTCAAAATAGTGGATAATTATCTACATTTATCATTAAACGGTTACATGACTCTTCTTAAACTTCAATACACGATTTTTGTTATTCACCTGACGTCTGAAGTACTGTGAAATAATGTAATGGTCATGTCTAGTATGAATTATAATATATAAGCCTTAAAATAGTGGATAATTATCTACATTTATCATTAAACGGTTACATGACTCTTCTTAAACTTCAATACACGATTTTTGTTATTCACCTGACGTCTGAAGTACTGTAAAAGAATTATATGGTCATGCCCAGTATGAATTATAATATATAAGCCTCAAAATAGTGGATAATTATCTACATTTATCATTAAACGGTTACATGACTCTTAAAAGTAAAAAAGAAATGTAAACAAATATCATTTTCGACTTTTTTACTTTCAAAACTACCAATTTTACAATTGTATATTTTTAAACAAAGAAATAAATTATTATCTTTACTCCTACCCCCATTCATTTTTTAGACTAAAAAACAATTTTGTTAGAAAGTTTTCAATAATGACACTTTGTTTTAGCAAATGTTATAAGTCTAACTCCCATAATTACTAAAATTAAATAAAGGTTTAGACAATCCTTTGTTTTAAAACATACTACAATAACTCAAAAATAACTTAGAATCTAAATTTCTATGTATTCCAGTTACATATGGATTTTAAAAAAATATTTAAAAACAATATTATATTTTTCTATCAAAAATTAAAAAAAATTATCATTGCAAAAATTAAAAAAAAAAATGTTTTTGGAAATATAAAGAAAATTAGGTTTAATCGTTTTAAAAAATATTGTGGACAACCTGTAAACATTTCACGAAAAAATATTAAAAACTTTTTGAGATAACAAGCCCGTTAGATGAAAAAAACACAATAAGAAAAATGGAGTTAAAGTTTTGTATGTTTAAATTTGTTTACAGTTAAAGCTGACACATTTTCATTCATAATTACTCTCAAAATTGGAATTTTTTTTAAGTGGAGAGTTTTAAAATGTTTAGAACTAAATTACTTTTCGTGTATATTTTTCCTGAGATATTTCATATTTATTCAATTTAACAGTCGTATGACCACTTAATAACATATTTAGACCAAACAAGATTTCAATACAGGTTAGGAGTTAAAAATGTTTCTTTTGTATGTAGTAAAGCAAGCAGTTTAATTAGTAATTTGTAAAACTTTGAACCACTCATCTGAAATCAATATAATCAGTTCTAATCTATACAAGATATCAAACCCTAATTCTTTTTGGACAATTTCGGACTAGCAATGTATTACAAAATATCTAGGCATTTCATGATTGCGCATGTTAACAGAATTTCATTTTTCCAATGAATAGCTTTTATACGAATTATGTAGATGCTTTCAGTAGGAATATGATTGTTTATTTGTATGAAAATAAAACTATTATCACATATTATGGACAAAAACAATTAATAATTTTAATATATTATCATATATTCGTTTTCGAATAAATATTATAGTCAAAGGACAATTATTTTATTCATGCAAATAAAGTGTTGAAACGTGATAGAAATAAATTTAATTTAGCGTATTGGATTTTAAAATTCAAGTTCTTATTAACTTTGTGGCAGACATCAAATTATGGAAAAAATGTTTCTCCGTCTATTATAAAGCTATGTGATTCTACTCTCATAATGGAAATAAACATAAATTGGAAATTTAATTTTCATATAAAATTTTATTCACTTTCTAATAAATTTTTAAAATATTTTTGCCATGCATCAAAATATCAATAGTCAGATAAGAAAATTTAGTTTATAGAATATTATATAGAATTTAGTTTATATAATTAATAATAATGAATATAAAAAATTATTTCTAAACTTCAATACACGATTTTTGTTATTCAGCTGACTTCTGAAGTACTGTAAAAGAAAGAAATGATCATGTCCAGGTTGAATTATAATATATAAGCTCTAAAATATTGGATAATTATCTACATTTATCATTAAATGGTTACACGACTCTTAAAAGTAATAAAAAAACGTAAAAAAAATATCATTTTCGGTTTTTTATACCTTGAAAATTACCAGTTTTACAACTGTATTTTTTTTTAAGAAAAAGCAAATTATTATCTTTAAACACACACTTCATTAATTTTTAAAACATAAAAAACAATTTTATTAGAACGTTTTCAATAAGAGACACTTTGTTGTTAGCAAAAATAATATCAAGGATAACGCGCATGATTACTAAAATTATAATCAAAGTCTAGACAATCTTATTGTTTTAAAACATACTACAATATCTCAAAATAAATTATAATCTAAATTTGTTTATATTTAAATTACATATATATTTTTAAACATATTTTTAAAAAATGTAATTTTTATTCTTCAACATTAAAAATTTATCATTGCAAAATAAATGTTTTATTAAATATAAAAGAAAAGTTATGTTTAATCGTTTGAAGAGTGTATTGTACACAACCTGTAAACATTTCATGAAAAATTATTAAAAACTTTGAGATAACAAGCTCGTTAGATGAAAAAAACACAATTTGAGAAAAATCAAGTAACAGTTTTGCATGTTTAAATTTGTTTACAGTTAACAGCTGACACATTTTTATTCATAATTCCTCTCAAAATTGGAATTTTTTTAGTGGATAGTTTTAAAATGTTGAGAACTAAATTCATTTTCTTATATATTTTACCTGAAAAATTCCATATTTATCCAATTTAACAGTCGTATGACCCCTTAATAAATTTTTAAATCAAACGAAATTTCAATATAGGTTTTGAGTTAAAAATGTGTCATTTGTATGTAATAAAACAAACAGTTTTCTTAGTCATTTGTAAAACTTTTCATCACTCATTTAATATCAATATAATCAGCTGTAATCTAACAAACTATCGAACCCTAATTTTATTCAGACAATTTTGGGCACAGTAAGATATTACAAATATCTATAGCATTTCATTATTGTGAATGTTACCACAATTTGATCTCTCCAACTAACAACTGTTATACGAATTATGTATATGCTTGCAATAGGAATATTGTTTATTTTGTATGAAAAATAAAATTATTCTTACTTATTATGGACAAAAATAATTAAGTTAATTTTCATATATTATCATATAATTCGTTTTCGAATAGATATTATAGTCGAAGAATAATTTTGTTATTCATTCAAATAAAGTGTTGAAAACGTGATAGAAAATAAATTTAATTTAGCGTATTGGATTTTAAAGTTTCAAGTTCTTATGAACTTGGTGGCAGATATCAAAATTATGGTAAAAATGTTTTCCGTCAACTATAAAGTTATGTGTTTCTACTCTCATTATGGAAATAACATAAATTGGTAATTTAATTTCCATATTAAAATTTTATTGATTTTTCTAAATACTTTCTAATATATTTAGGATGTCAGTATTTAAAACACAAATTGTCAGATATGTTACACCTTTGTCAGATATGACCTTACTGTTACATAGCATTAATTTATAGAATAGAAGTATTCGAAAGTAACAAAATATTTAAATCTTCAATTTTTATATATCTCAAAATATCCGAATAACATTTCTTCGCTGTTTAACTATATGTCTGAAATGAATATAAATCCTCAGATATAAAATAAAAAAATGACAAAATTATTAAATTTTATAGATATTAGGTTTGCAAGATATTCCGAAAATTGTACCTGGAGCATCTAATTTCTCTGTAATTTTATTTCATCATTTTTTTTTGAAGTACTCGATTAATCAGTCTCGTCTAAAATTAGCTCCTCTTAGTAGTCATTAGAAAACGAACTTTAATCATTTATTTTGAAGCCCAGATGAAAGAAAAAATTGTAAAGTAACTTTTAAGCCATGCAAGAGAAACAACGTATGAGAAAGTTTGAATCTAAACTCTAAGAAAGACAGGTCACGGTTTCAAACCATGAAATACTGTTGTCCCTCCGTCATTGGCACCATAGAACCGATTTTCGAAAGATTCTTTCTTTTATTCTGCAACAAAACTTTTCCTATAAGAGAGAATTGTATTCGTTATTTAGAATTGATGAAAAAGTTTTCAGTTAGTTCTCTTTATAAGAAAAGAAGAGAAAAATACTTATCCATAAAAACGGAATTGCCTAACATTGGTAATAAGAAAGTATTTTGATTTTTGGTGGACATTATTGTATTTGGAATTAATATTTATTTCCTGTAATATGTTCTTCTTGCATTCTACTTCTTCCATCAGCAATCTTTTTCAACAATTTTAATGAAGAAGCTCAGAAAATAACAAATATTTCCTGAGCAAAAAATGTATATAAATCTTAAATCAGATTTAAAAAAGTTATACATTTTGTATTTATTCGTTTACGTTTTTTAATCCATTAGATCTGCTATATTCGGTTTGCTAACTTTTTAAAAATCAAACTCGTATTCAGCCCTCAACAATATTAATTATTTTGAAAATCAATAATTTGATCAAGCTTAAACAATAGTTTT
Source organism: Pardosa pseudoannulata (assembly GCA_032207245.1). Lineage (NCBI taxonomy): Eukaryota > Metazoa > Arthropoda > Arachnida > Araneae > Lycosidae > Pardosa > Pardosa pseudoannulata. The sequence continues at coordinate 63,662,111 of CM063504.1, forward strand.
TTGTTTTTAATGTCATTATTATTCTAGTAACTTGGAATATTTTTTAAATGAAAATTTTTAAAATGTTTCTTATATTTGCATGCATGTAACATATCTCATTTTTAAGCATGGTTTTAATTTAATTTTTAAACTTTACAAAGTATCTATAAAATCAAATTCGTATTCAGCCTTCAACAACGTTAATTATTTTAAAACTGAATAATTTGATCAAGCTTGAACAATAATTTTTAGTTTTTAGTGTCATTATTATTCTAGTGACCTGCAATATTTTTTAAATGAAAATTTTAAAAATGCTTCTTATATTTGTATGCATGTGACATAGCTCATTTTTAAGCATGGTTTTGATTGAATTTTTAAACAGTACAAAGTATCTATAAGATGAATAAGTATCTTACTATTTCAGAGATAAAAAGCTTCATTATGGATAAAATTATCCCCCCCCCAAAAAAAAACATTGAAATTACTGAAAAGCTTTAAATTTTATCTTCCTAAAAGGCAATTTGTTATTCATTTTAATAGTACCTTATTTCAAAAATAAAATATTATTTTATTTGAAATACAAGTGTTGCTAAACTTTTTAGAAAAAATGCAGTGTCGTGCGTAATCAGATAACTCAAAAATAAAACAGTTATTTACACTATCATTATCCTAACTTTATCTAATCAGTCTAGACGTTTCCTAACCCCGTGTTATAAAGCCTAAGTAAAGTTTTATTCTTTGTAGAAACTTCATCTTTGATAAATAGATATAATGAATTATATAAGACTAAAAGAAGGTTTGTTTTTGTCAAATTGTGCAAAAGTTAAAAAATAAAGATATTTAAATTTTAAGAGAAATTAATTATCTGTGAAAGAACATTTACAAGTGTATCTATTACGGGATGTAATGAGTAAACTTATACTTTGTATTAATCGATAAATTATTAAACTAATATTATTTAAGTTTTAAATTCAAAATGAATGCAAGAATAAATAAATTCCATGTTGTCTTCTATAAATAAAAGTAAACCTATATTCTTTGCAGTGAAAAACAATAAAAGATATAGAGTTTTATAAAGACATTCTAAAATATTTTTGTGAATATTCTAGTATATGCATATAATTTAATAGCCATCATTTTTAAAGTTAAGTTATTGTGTGCCAGTTTGAAAGTAACTAACTTTATGCAATTGAAAGATCTTTGCTTTGATCACATGTTGATCAAAGACTTGAATGTCAAGTTGGACAAAGCCTTCGTTGAACAAAGCCGATAAATAAAGACTGAAGTGAAGTATAAATGGGCGTTTGTGACCTAGTCTATTTTAAACTATTTACGCTTGGTGAAACTACTTTTTGATCTCTTTACCTTAATAATTTTCAATAAAGTATATACTAAATAAAATCTCTAATGTTACGTATTCACTACAAACCTCAAACACATACATTCAAATTTACTATATGATTATATGCACTTACAAATCTATTATACCTTATACATTAGTACTGCAAAACATATTCTTCTCTCCAATTAATGCTGAAAATTATTCCTTTATCACATACATTTGAACAGTAATTTGTCAAAAATTGTATATTAAAACATTGCACATATTTATTTTAACAGATTTTACTCTGAAATAGTATCAGTCATGAAAAAGGTAGTTGAGTTAATATATATGTTCAGATCATATAAATTTTACATTTTTTTTTTCAACTAGATGTTCACATTAGAGTTATCTCCCCAGATACCTAGAAAACACAAAAAATCCACATGATTAACATTACTAAAAATACTAATGATGTTATTTAATACTGCAAAATACTGCAAATTCAATAAGGTTTATACAATACAACATTTTAATTCAGCTTAAAATACCATGGATGAATCAGCAGGTCTAAAAAAGAATTTGGTATTGTTCAGAAGAGAGTTTTAAGCATAAAATTGTATTAAATAGTAAATAAATTCTCTAATTTTTCTTGTAATTTTTAAACAAACAATTCAATATTGTACGAACGGCCGATTTTGAATGAAAAATAATACAAAAATCATTTCATCTAAAATTAATTTTTTATTCATTTTTGTCGTGTAGCTCTCATTTATATTTAGGTATTAACCTAAGATCAAATGTATAGTGGTATTTATTTTGGTTAGTCACAAAGACTAAGTAGTATTTTGGTTGCATTGTCTAAAATATTTAAGTACTAAATTCAACTACAGGTTCTGAGAGACTACAGGCTTAAAATAAGAAAATAAACTAAAAAGCTAAATTAAAAGCAACTGAAATCAGCTTAAAATAAAAAAGCAAATTTATTATAATGATATATATATATATATATATATATATATATATATATATATATATATATATATATATATATATTATATATATATATATATATATATATATATATATATATATATATATATATATATATATACAAACAATCTGATTTAATCTTCATAGAATTTACTTTATCAACACGTTAAATTTAGGTGCCCCAGTAATTTAGGTCTGACAATAATTTTCCATCATTTAGGTAAATAAATATATCTAAGAGAGAGGACCTAATCTCAATTTCAAATATATGTAAAAATGAGTACCTTTATGAGTAAGTATGGTGTGCCAGGAGCACTGCTGGTTGAGAGCTAATCAGCACTGGGTATTTGTGGTAGCAAATTTCAATCTTCCGTCGGTCTGGTCAGGGTCTTCCTTCTGAGTATTTGAGGTGAGGCAGTAACATTTGACACAGGAACACTGCTGGTAGCCGCGAGAGGTTCCAAACGTTTCCGGAGTCTCTGTCGAACTCAAGGCTATTCTCCTTGGACTCCCGAAGTCTCACTGTCACAACCGTCTCCTCCGACTTCTGACTCCTTGATTCGACTGCACTCTAGAACACCCCTTTCTTTCTAGACTTTTCTTATTTTATATTAATTTTATCTTTGTCCCCTCTTACTTCTTTTCGTCCAATCGGGAGAGTTGTAAGTTTCTAATTGGTCTCCTTAACCCCACTTTGAAACTGCAAACTTGGAAAAACCTTATCTCTTCAAATTGGACACTGTCCCTTAGGGATTCATAAATAACTCCCCAAAGGTACATTCTTATTTAGTGTCATGTACGGAGAAGCGATTATAATCTGGGACTGGGATCAGAACCCCTCCTGAGAATCCCGCACAAGACGAAAACCGTTGAAATAATTTTTATTGTCCTCTCCCCTATACAAAAGATGTGATGAGGTCAGATTTAGATCCCAAGCATTTTACTTCTCGTATGAATCAATCCATTATATTACTGATCTAAATAGCCTCATCACAGTTTTTTATACCTTTACAGAATAAAATAATCCATAGCAATTTTTAGTAAATATTTGAAATCACATTTCTTATCCTGAGAAGAAAATCTAACACAAATATTTAAATTGACTTTGCATAAAGTATAAATATCTTTTTTACGTATAGTTTAATTTACAATGTTAGAAGCAATCTAAAATCTAATGAATTATTCTTTCATGCTTTCTACAAATACTTCCATTTTCCTTTTAGAATTTAATCCCTAGTTTTAAAAAATAAATTACAGATAATTAATAAATACAGAGAATTTAGAAGATATCTATTCATAACATACACAGAAAGGGATACATAATTTAGCCTAAATTGAATAATTTAAAAATTTTCGAGAAATGATATATATTGTAAATAAAATAAGGAAATTCAGTTTCCAGGAAACACATTTAGAAATCTAAATAAAGCAGTCATATGAGAACAAATATATGAAAATAAATAAATGAAAAATGACTCCATTTAGATAAAGATACTTTAAATGTATATAAATATATTTCAGAATAATAAATTATTTATTTAAGCTAAATTTTTACTATTTTCTACTTTAAAAAAATCAGTTTAGAGTTTATTTTGTGTAATATAATTCTGCCCTTAATTAAAAAGAAATTTTTAAATCTAAAACGTAGATATGAAAAATACTAAACTAAATATTTTTCTAAAAACTAAGAATCTAGGATGTAAGCGAAATTTTGAATTATTGAAATCTCAGAGGTTTTATAAGAAACATAAATTTGGGATAAACCATCCCTCCACATTCTCATACTCATACAATAGGAAAGCAAATATTTTCGTTAGTTTGTTTTTCACTTCGCTAACACGTTATTTTGTGAATTTAACCCTCTAGAAAAAATAACGGGATTAAACTCGTATTATATTTTATCCTACCCAGGTTTGTTTCTGCGTATTTTCTACCAGAAAAATCAATAAGCTAAGCGTTAAAAAAGCGAAAATAAGTTAGAATACATTGATAAATGTAATCAAAAATGCTATCTACATTTAATTCACACCTTCTCCAAATACATATTTTTATATACAATAAGTTCAATACATATTTTTTTATCATACTTTTCACAAACAAATTTAGTGTTTTCTTCCTTTTTATTTAAGCATTTGGTACATATTTTATATAATCCTTACTATATGTATTTCATTAATTGGGCCAGTGGAAATAGCGCATATTTCTAAGCACTGTATCATTTCAAAGGATATCCCTAGATTTTAAACTTCCAAATGGAATGTAATCTTTTTTAAATTCATGCATTTCCAGAGAATTTTTAATAGTGTTTTTCTCCTAACTCCTAGCATTAGAGTTAACCTTTTCTTTTTTGTTTTATTTTATGATGTGGCTCTTTTTAAAAATAATTACTATCATTTAAATGAGCTTTAATCTCTACACCAAATTTGATTTCGATTGATAAATCATGATTACTTTTGTATTTTTCAGAACATTTTGTTGTTTTTCCTATCATGACAATTTCTTTAATATAATGTGAGGCAGACTCGAAACGCCTTATATTGCATTCCCTCACCATAACTAAAGTTAACGCTATAAGAAATATTTTAAATGTTTAATCCACTACAGTAGATCCTCGATTAACCGAGCTTCGATTAACCGAGGTTTCTGTTAACCGAGTCAATAAGGAAGTCCAATTTTTTTTCTCCTTTCCAAAATGAACTTGGAAAAAACTATACACATTTTAGTTTGTTGTCCGTGTTACAGGCACTTCTTCTTCCCCACAAAAGCACTCAACTTCCAAGAAATATTACACTCTTTTTAAATCATTTTAGCTGTGAAACATAAGTTCATATATGTTTATTTTTATCATTTAAAGTATGTTCTATTGTTATTTACTTTAAAAATTAGCTGAATTCGCAAGCACGGAAGGTTTTTATACATTATTTCTATTAACCGAGATTTCCGATATCCGAGGTACTAGCGGTACCAATTAGCTCGGATAATCGATGTTCTACTGTATTTATGAAATATGCTAGGAATGCTAGCTCAAGCTATGACTTTTACATTTGAAGTTTTTACAATAAATACAATTCTACACTATTTTTTAACCAATCCTGCTCATTA
>CM063504.1:63672505-63690005 GCA_032207245.1 Pardosa pseudoannulata
AAAATTATTATTATTATTATTATTAATATAATTCCAATTATTTTATGTACTGCAAACGATTGAGTATGTGGAAAAAATAAACCAAATTATACAGTGATACTATGTCAAATATGTGACAGATTTAACCTAGGATGTTTACTGATTCATGTAAGTTATTATCCCATTAAATGCAATGGCTAAATTTCTAAACCCCATAGAACGCAGGTCGAAACATGTCTTCAAAATACCTTACTCTCATAAATTTTTATTAATACATTTGGACGTATAAAACATTTAAATATCTTACATAAAATAATTTTAAATTAACATACAATTGAAAAATAATTTAAAAATATTTAATAAAATAAAATTAGTATTTACTGATAAAAAATATAATCTTACTAGCATATAGGGGGTCATATGACGGGATCTGTAAAACTTTCCAAAACTATAAAGCACCCTACGAGGCAGGTAAAAAAATGGTTTGTTTTTGGCTGAAAATTATCTAGTACACGCTCAATAATTTATCTTCATACTGCTCTAAAATCTCCCGGTACTGTGAATGGTTTGCAATCACGTTCAATTCATTTAGAAAGGCAATTCAAAGTTTTATTAACTAGGTCAAAACTATCTTTAAGTTCCCAATTTTTTTTTTGACACAACAATTAACGGAAGTAAAGGAATGAAACTATAACTTCCTCTACACCATGGAGGTAAATATAATTTGTTCTTAACATAGGTGATAAAATTTTCATTGCAAAAAAATAATCTCTGATTTAACTTAAAATTATCACATATGTACCTAATCTATTATTTAAGCCAAATATAAAAGAAAATTATTTACGTAATAATATCTAAGATCAGAGATAAAACGTATGAAAATAATACAGACGATATTTAAATAATTTAAAATAAGAAATGATTACATAACATGGTTGAAGGAATGACGTCATAATGCTAGAAGAATATGTTATTTTTACCTATTTATTATTCAATAAATTGATAAATTTAATCCCCTGCTGTTAATCGGTGAAAACAGGGCTTGAAATAATGGCATTAAAAGGTCATAAAGGTGGAAGGGGTGGATTTCAAATCTTTTAATGACGGCAGTATTTTTTGCGGTTATATCAATCATATCTATACCAATTTATTTTATAATCGTATCGATATTTGAGGAGAACATAAACTTTACTTGCGTTGAATTTTGCTAACCCCAAACTTTTGCTAACTCATCAAGAATCCAATATGAATTCCTCTATCCTTTCCAAATCCAACTGCTTCATAAATTCGAGGACAGAGGGACAGATAACTTAGGCTATTATTATATAAAAGATGGAAAAAATTTGTGATTCTTCTGTAATGGTAGAGCTTTTAAGTCTCCTAATACTTTCAAATGTGAGAAAATTTAACTTTAAATATACATTTCACGTTTACATTTCAATATTTTCTTTTCTATGGTAGTTTCTGTATTTAAAAACAACATAAATGAATAACAAATACATAAAATTGAATTTGTGTCATACTTATAATTCTTATCTTTAAAATAATATGTTTTAAATATAGATTTTTTTACATTGGTAATTAACATTATATAGTGTAAAAAGTTCATATGATGAATCTTTTATATGTAAGAATACATTTTGAAATATTCACCACAAGAAAGATCCTGAATCAACTCCAAGGCAAACCTATTATCAAAATTTAATAATTCTAACTTTATATTATCGTTATTTCATAATAAAAATATATTTCTCTCTCCGGTTTTTTTATTACTATTTTTGTAATTTTTGTTGAATTTTCTATAGTCATTCTATATCAATGATGTCCTAAATACTACTTTTAAAAGATTACCTTACTTTGAATTTGCAAAATGCTTAAAAAGTAAATCTCGTAAAACATGATGGTTGTTGATTGTTGTTTTACTACATGTAATCGAAAAAAAAAATGAGATGACGTTTCACACCTGAATTATATTTAAGGAAGTATCACTTTTTCCATATTACACATATTTGAGAAAATTCTACTACTTAAAGGAGGACAAAGGAAAGATTTTACTATATGCAATCGGGGAAAAAAATGGAGATGACCTTTCACACCTGAATTATTTCTAAGGAAGTATCCCTTTTTCCATATTACACATATTTGAGAAAATTCTACTACTTAAAGGAGGACAAAGGAAAGATTTTACTATATGCAATCGGGGAAAAAAATGGAGATGACCTTTCACACCTGAATTATTTCTAAGGAAGTATCCCTTTTTCCATATTACACATATTTGAGAAAATTATCCTACTTAAAGGAGGACAAAGGAAAGATTTTACTATATGCAATCGGGAAAAAAGTGAAATGACCTTTCACACCTGAATTATTTCTAAGGATGTATCACTTTTTCCATATTACACATATTTGAGAAAATTCTCCTACTTGAAGGAGGACAAAGGACAGATTTTACTAATTTATATCGTTAAATTAGAATCCATACTATTTTGAGCACACAATATTGCCGCATGAAAAACCTTAGCCAACGAGCTCAGTGGTCGAATGGTCAAAGCACGCGATCCAAACCCGAAGATTGTGGGTTCGATGCTTGCCATGGCGGTTGATCTAAAGTACGGATTTTTAATTTAAAACTGTTATTTATTGTTTCCTTATGTTCTTGAAAATTCTAGATCTTTCTTTAATATGTAAATTAGTTATTTCTCGAATATTCTGTTCGGGTGTAAAGGCTGATACCCACTAGTTGTAGGCAACTTCTCGATCTTGTAAAGTGGCGAGCTTCATTTTAGTGTACTTAGCTTCATTTCTAAATCATTTGCATTTAATTTCAACAAATTCCATGATAAATATGAAAATATATAATGATAATGAATATTTCGTTTTTTGTAATATTTTAAACGCTTTTCAAAGAAACAGTATTTGAATTTTACATAAGTTATTTCTAACGCACTTGAATAAAGAAAGAATCATGTGACTTATCTAAAAAAAGGGCTAAAAATACCGAAATTGCAAAGAGCTAATTTTAACAGCGACTTATAAAGGTGAATAACAAGAATTACGTTCGAAACATTTTGTCGGAAATTACGGATGAAAAGCAAAATGATGATAAAGAGGATACAGACTGAAAATATAGATCCATCACATTGCTTTATGACATCTTATGAAACATGTCCTTCTATACACTTTAAAAATATATTTTCACGTTTTGGATCCATAGGTAATATTCAGTTCCGTGATTATGACTACATATCCATTACTATTCGATTTAATGGCAAAACCTTTTAAAATAATCCATTCAATAAATTTCTCCGGTATGGGAATTTTAATTTATTTTTTTATTTTTTTATTTTTTCCTTTTTCCATAATTTGACAATATTTAAAAATTTGAGTTTTAATTTTCATTATTATTTCTTAAACATACATTATTTAATTTTTTCAGCTAAATTGGTTCGGTCCTTAATATTGCACTATGACCGTCTATAAAACCTTTGCTGGGTTACCTTTAGTATTAAATAATTAACGTTGTACTGTATTTCTAAATATTTGTATTTAACTTCAACAAATTCCAAGATAAATATAAAATTATATAATGAAAATAAATATTTCTTTGTTTGTAATAATGCTGCATAAAGGAGCTTAGCCAACGAGCTCAGTGGCCGAATGGTCAAATAACGCTATCCAGACCCAAAGATTGTGGGTTCGATGCTTGCTATGGCAGTTTATCTAAAGTACAGATTTTTAATTTCAAAAATGTTGTTTATTGTTTCCTTATTTTCTTGAACATTCCAGATGTTTATTTAATATGTAAATTAGTTATTTCTCGAATATTCTGTTAGGGTATAAAAGCTGATATCCACTAGTTGTAGGCAACTTCTCGGTCTTGTAAAGTTGCGAGTTGCTACTTAGCTTCAATAAATTCTGTTAAGTTAAACGGTGTGTTCATTCGAAACTTCGTGACAATATCACCTTGGATTCAGAGACAGGGATTTCGTACTACGTTATGACTGGTGTTAGAATCGCTTTATTTAGGAAAATTTATCATACATTATGATTGGTGTCTGAATAGCAAATGTTCAGGAAACTATATCAATATTTTGAAAACAACACAAGATATGTTGCCTGTAACAAATTGTTAGCAATTGATTAACATAATATTGACAAAATTACTTTTTTGTAGCCGAACGATGGCCGATTGGTTAGGGTGCTGTCTTTCGGTAATGGAAATTGTGGGTTCGAATCCCACTGTGGTATGGATGTTCGTAGCCTTTCGGAATCGGCTTTAAGCTGTAGGTCCCAGTCTCATTAACCATCGTCTTGCAAAAAAGTAGATCGTAGCACTCCAAACCAAAACATCCCTTTTTTAAATATTTAAACTTTTTGAAATATTTCAATGAGTTATTTTTCCTACGCAGAATTTTTCACCTGTGTTTGCTGTATTTATTGAACAACAGAATTTTATATTCAACATGTGTTTAAACGAATAGGATAGCATGCCTAGCTGTGATTTAGACTGCACATGCATTGCTATTCGATTTAGTGGCAAACAATTTAAAAATAATTCTTTCAGTAAATGATTCCGGTTATAAAATTTTAATGCTTTTTTTTTGTATTTTTTCTTCACTTTTTCCATAACTTGACAACATATTACGGTTTAAAAATTTGAGATTTACTTTTCATTATTGCGTCTTAAACATTTCAACCCTATAATTATTTAATTTTTACAGCGAAATTGTTTCGGTCCTTAATATGGCAGTATAACCGGCTATAAAAACCATCGCTAGGTTACCTTTAATATTGACTAATCAAGGTTTTACTGTACTTCTAAATCTTTGCATTTAACTTCAACAAAGTTCACGATAAGTATGAAAATATATAATGAAAATGAATATCTTCTTTTTGTAATATTTTAAACGCTTTTCAAAGAAATGGTATTTGAATTTTACATAAGTTATTTCTTACGCACTTAAATAGAATAAGAATCATGTGACTTATCTTAAAAACAGAAGTGCTAAAAATATCGAAATTGCAATGAACTACTTTTAACAGCGACTTATAAAGGTGAATATCAGGAGTTACAATCAAAACACTTTGTCCGAAATTATGGATGAGAAGCAAAATGATGATAAAGAGGATAGTGAAGGAAAATATAGATCCATCACATTGTTTTATCACATCTTATGAAACATGTCCTTCTATAGACTTTAAAAATATGTTTTAACCTTTTGGATTCACAAATAATTTTCAATTCCTTGATTTAGACTGCACATTCATTGCTATTCAATTTAATAACAAATATTTTTAAAAATTATTCTTTCAATAAGTTTCTCCGGTATGAGAAATTTATTGCATGTTTGTATTTTGTTGTACATTTTCCATAAACTGACAATATATTACGGTTTATAAATTTGAGTTTTAGTTCCCATTATTGTGTCTTAAACATATCAACCCTGTAATTGTTTAATTTTTACAGCGAAATTGTTTCGGTCCTTAATATGACAGTATAACCAACTATAACGATCTTTGTTGGGTTAACTTTAATATATATTTATGAAGGTTTTACTGTATTTCTAAATCTTTACATTTCACTTCAACAAATTTTGTGATAAATATGAAAATATATAATTAAAATAAATATTTCCTTCATTGTAATATTTTAAACGCTTTTCAAAGAAACAGTATTTGAATTTTACATAAGTTATTTCTAACGCATTTGAATAAAGAATGGGACTTATCTAAGAAAAGTGCTAAAGATACCAAAATTGCAAGAATCTAATTTTAACAGGTACTTATAAAGGTAAATAACAGGTGTTACGGTCGAAACACTTTGTCCGAAATTACGGATGAGTAGTAAACTGAAGATAAAGAGGACAGTGACGGAAAATATAGATCTATCGTATTCTTTTATGACATCTTATGAAACATGTCCTTCTATACTCTTTAAAAAATATATATTTTCAACGTTTGGATCCACGAATAATGGTAAGTTCCGTGATTTAGACTGCACATGCATTGCTATTCGATTTAATGTCAAACACTTTAAAAAATAATTCTTTCTGTAAATTTCTCCGGTATTAAAATTTTAATGCATGTTTTAATTTTTTTTTCACTTTTTCCATAACTTGACAACATATTACGGTTTAAAAATTTGAGTTTTACTTTTCATTATTGTGTCTTAAACATTTTAACCCTATAATTATTTAATTTTTACAGCGAAATTGTTTCGGTCCTTAATATGGCAGTATAACCGTCTATAAAAACCATCGCTAGGTTACCTTTAATATTGACTAATCAAGGTTTTACTGTACTTCTAAATCTTTGGATTTAACTTCAACAAAGTTCACGATAAATATGAAAATATGTAATGAAAATGAATATTTTCTTTTTGTAATATTTTAAACGCTTTTCAAAGAAATGGTATTTGAATTTTACATAAGTTATTTCTTACACACTTAAATAGAATAAGAATCATGTGACTTATCTTAAAAAAAGAAGTGCTAAAAATACCGAAATTGCAATGAGCTACTTTTAACAGCGACTTATAAAGGTGAATATCAGGAGTTACAATCAAAACACTTTGATTGAAATTACGGATGAGAAGCAAAATGATGATAAAGAGGATAGTCACAAAAAATATAGATCGATCACATTGTTTGTTTTATGTCATCTTATGAAACATGTCCTTCTATAGACTTTAAAAATATGTTTTCAACTTTTGGATCCACAAATAATTTTCAATTCCTTGATTTAGACTGCACATTCATTGCTATTCAATTTAATAACAAATATTTTTAAAAATTATTCTTTCAATAAGTTTCTCCGGTATGAGAAATTTATTGCATGTTTGTATTTTGTTGTACATTTTCCATAAACTGACAATATATTACGGTTTATAAATTTGAGTTTTAGTTCCCATTATTGTGTCTTAAACATATCAACCCTGTAATTGTTTAATTTTTACAGCGAAATTGTTTCGGTCCTTAATATGACAGTATAACCAACTATAACGATCTTTGTTGGGTTAACTTTAATATATATTTATGAAGGTTTTACTGCATTTCTAAATCTTTACATTTCACTTCAACAAATTTTGTGATAAATATGAAAATATATAATTAAAATAAATATTTCCTTTTTTGTAATATTTTAAACGCTTTTCAAAGAAACAGTATTTGAATTTTACATAAGTTATTTCTAACGCACTTGAATAAAGAATGGGACTTATCTAAGAAACGTGCTAAAGATACCAAAATTGCAAGAAGCTAATTTTAACAGGTACTTATAAAGTTAAATAACAGGTGTTACGGTCGAAACACTTAGTCCGAAATTACGGATGAGTAGCAAAATGATGATAAAGAGGATAGCGACGGAAAATATAGATCTATCATATTCTTTTATGACATCTTATGAGACATGTCCTTCTATACTCTTTAAAAAAATATATTTTCAATGTTTAGATCCACAAATAATTGTCAGTTCCGTAATTTAGACTGCACATGCATTGCTATTCGATTTAGTAGCAAACACTTTAAAAATAATTATTTCAGTAAATGATTCCGGTTATAAAATTTTAATGCATGTTTGTATTTTTTTGCGCTTTTTCCATAACTTGACAACATATTACGGTTTAAAAATTTGAGTTTTACTTTTCATTATTGTGTATTAAACATTTCAACCCTATAATTATTTAATTTTTACAGTGAAATAGTTTCGGTCCTTAATATGGCAATACAACCGTCTATAAAGACCTTTGCTGGGCTACCTTTAATATTGATTAATCAAGGTTTTACTGTACTTCTAAATATTTTCATTTAACTTCAACAAAGTTCACGATAAATATGAAAATATATAATGAAAATGAATATTTTCTTTTTGTAATATTTTAAACGCTTTTCAAAGAAATGGTATTTGAATTTTACATAAATTATTTCTTACGCACTTAAATAGAATAAGAATCATGTGACTTATCTTAAAAAAAGAAGTGCTAAAAATATCGAAATTGCAATGAACTACTTTTAACAGCGACTTATAAAGGTGAATAGCAGGAGTTACGATCGAAACACTTTGATTGAAATTACGGATGAGAAGCAAAATGATGATAAAGAGGATAGTCACAAAAAATATAGATGGATCACATTGTTTGTTTTATGTCATCTTATGAAACATGGCCTTCTATAGACTTTAAAAATATGTTTTCAACTTTTGGATCCACAAATAATATTCAGTTCCTTGATTTAGACTACTCATGCACTTCTATTCAGTTTAATGGGTAACACTTTAAAAAATACATCCTTCAATAAATTTCTCCAGTATGAGAATTTTAACGCATGTTTTTATTTTGTTATATTTTTCCAAAATTTGACAGTATTACTGTTTAAAAATTTGAGTCTTACTCATTATTGTCTCTTAAACATATCAGCCCTGTCATTATTTAGTTTTTGCAGCAAAATTGGTTTGGTTCTTAATATGAAAATATAACCATCTATAACGACCTTTGAAGGTTAATTTTAATATTGATTAATCAATGTTTTACTGCATTTCTAACTCTTTCCTTTTAACTTCAACAAATTCCATGATAAAAAGGAAAATATATAATGAAAATGAATATTTCCTTCTTTAATTAAATTTTAATAATTCGGGTAATCCTTATCAATTTGAACATTCTGCAAAAAACTTAGAAACTTAAAAAAACTTAGATAGTTTTGAGAGTTTGTTTTTACCGTGGCTGATACATGAATATCATAAAAATGTTAGGAATAGTTTTCGAAACTTATAAATTTTAAATCATATTAAGTCTTTTTGTTGTTATTAACTTTTTATAACATATTTTTGTACTATGCGATGTAATTTAAACAGTATTTAATTAAACAATCTATGTTAATTATATTTTGTGTCTCAGCAGCAGTGATATAGGCTGATACCTTATAGTAGATAGCATCTATGTACCTTATTTAAAGTGTTTCACCAATACCGTTTTTTGGAAGAATAAATAAGAAAAGCAATGATAAGATAGCAACTGGGTAATAATGTGTTTATAAAGGGTATAAAATTGAAATAAATAAAGTCGTATCTCAAGCTTGAATCTTATGATGAGATCATATGCTCTCCAAATGAATTAAAAGTTTTCACGGTTTGCATCATTGTAACGGTATGTTATTTGTAGATAAATTCTTTACAAGCCATTGGTAAAAACTGTGAGAAGATGAATGATTTTAGGATTAGTTCAAACATAGATCAAGTAATAGCATTTTTATATACTTTATATTAGTGAACAATGTATAAAACATTATAAAAAGTAAAGCGGGTTAGTTTTGAGGATCTCACCCATTATTCGATTTCTCAATATGGTTTACACAAACGTTGTTAAACAATAATTATCAATGCGTCTGTCTTAAACTGGTGCTTTGGAGAGGCGTACATACAAAACCTCTAACTCAAAATTATGTATTGTATGTATTGTAAATTTCTCCTACATTCAACTCAATTATTTTTATCGTTTATATATATATAATGTCATACAGAAAGTAGATTTAAACTAATAATGCATTTGGACTTTTTCCCACGAAACAGTAATTATTTAATCATTGTTTTCATGGATAAATTTTAACAGCCTCAAAACTATCTTATACATTAGATTCAGCGTCATAATAAGGAAATAAAACTTCACAGATCGCATAACGGAACTAAATTTTTGTGAAATACACAACATTTATGAAATATCCTAGAATATGCTAAGATATGCTTTAACCAGTTATAAAAATTAAATTTATATTATTCTATAATAAGATTCGATTTTAAAAAGTCTTCTAACTAACAGTCTCCCATCTTATTATTTATGTTCCATCTTATTATTTATGAAAACATCCAAATAGGTACAAAATGTGTCTAAAATATCTCATTCCATTGCAATAATATTTTGCAAATATCTTCTGGAGTACCAAATCCAACCGTCACTTTGAATTTCTGTACCTCCTTTCTTTCATTCGAAAGGGAACTTTACACATTTATCTGCAGTCCCCTCGGAAAGAAAGAAGCCTGCAATCACTTCTAGGTATTTCAAGAGAAATAACGTATAAGGGAGTGTGATTTTGTGTGCTAAAGAAAGGCAGGTGACTGCTTCAAACCATGAAATACTGTTGGCTTTTGGTCATCAGCGCCAAAGAACCGATTTTCAGGAAATGTCTTCTTGTTTACCGCAGATTTATTTTCCTATTGAATAGAAATTTTTTGTGACTTAGAAAATAAGGAGCCTTTTTAAGTTACTCGTGCTTATTTAGTACGGTGATAAAAATACATATCTCCTGTCCATTGGAATTATAACTATAAAATTATTGAAAATAACATTTAAAACCTTGTACCTGATGTTTTTCTTTTCTTTCATTTTTTTCCTTATGTGATTTGATGTTTTATCCCTCTTTAATATATTTTTGTTTTTATATTGTTTTACAACAGTTCCTTTGCTAGGGTATTAAATAAAAATTGAGGACATGTACCGTTGTGTTTTTTAAGATGTTCTCTCATTTATAAAATTTATTCATAAATGAATTTTTAACATTTATGATATTTTTTAACAAAATATTTATCATAGATGCGTTTAAAAATTTCCATTACAATATTTGAAGACTAAAAAAGGATCTATATATTATTTTTCATCGCATGATGTAAAATCATTTTTTTTACTAACCTCTTAACATACAGCGGGTATTGAAAAATAATAATTTTAGAAGAAAATATGTTTTACTGAAAGTTATACTATATTAGTTTCTGTTGTAGCTTTTCCTGAAACTTTAATATATTTAAGCATCTTTTTGTTTTGAAATATTAAATTATTTATTTTATATTTTATAGATGATTAGACACAACGTTGCTCTTTTATTAAAAATATTCAATACTTTTACTTGGTTTGGATACAGCATATTGCATAGTAAAAATATAAAACAATAGGATATGTCCAGCAATAGGAATTTGAATTTAAGTAAAGGGAATCTATCAACATTTTTAAAATTGCTAATGGAAATGGTTAGCAATTTATCTACGAAGAACATGGTTTTTTAAATCCATCTCTTGAAAGTGCATGGTATTGCTTTAATATTAATATTTAAGGTAATCAGTTAAATATAAATAGATTAATTAAAATTACATGTTTAAAAATATTCATATTGAATCTACAGACTTTTTGGTAAAAAATATAAACATAAAACAAAAAATATAGAATAGACTTTAAGTAACGTTTTACTTATATTTTTATTTTTGAAATATTTTACATCATGTATATTTTTTACATCCAAGCGAAAAATATTTTTATAAATAAGTATTTTAAACCATATAATAAAGAATAGCTGTTAATATTCTAAATTTTTATAGAGATTAAACTATTCAAAACCCATGAGAATTTAAGGAAACTGCATTTTAAATAGAAATATATAACTTGCTTTACTTAATTTATTATTGAAATTAATGTGATGTGTAAAATATATTTAATATACAAGTTTATAAACTAAATGAGTTGAAATGAATATTTAAAAAAGTCCTTATCGTTCTAAAAACATAAACTTCTACATTTTAATAATATATATATATATATATATATATATATATATATATATATATATATATATATATATATATATATATATATATATATATATATATATATATATTTAACTAAGGCTTGTCAACTAGGGTACCTATCGTTCCAAAAAATACCTATACCAGACATCTTACCCAAAAAGATTAAAATTAAAAATGAATTGAAATTTATAATGGACTAGTGTAGTAGTGATATAATAGAGGATTATTTATCGCGGAAAGGCATTCGTTGACTATTTGTAAAATAATGAATTTTTGAATTAGTCTAGTGTAAATTTATCATGTTTCGATACTACTTGGTTTGATGTTGCCTTACTCAATGTTTCAATCCTTACTCAAGTTTTCAATCAAATTTTTTAATTGCTTAAAAATTACATAGCTGCTTCAAAACATTGATTAGCTTTGTGATTCGATATTTACTCCTTATGGAACTCTTACCACCACCTTTAATAATTCCTAGAAAAATCTAAATCCCATATATAAAGTTACTTTAAATGTTTTCCCTAATGTTTTATATGAAATCTTTCATGCTAATCATGTTAATCCTGCAAGATAAAATGGACAAAATCCTAATTTTATTGCTATTATTTTGGATTATCCAAACACATGCTAATTGAAAAGTTAATACCAAATTGCTAATTCTTACATGTTTTTGTAAAATTTGTATATTACTATATGACGTGAAAATGCAAATCCAAATTGTATCAAGAAATTAATTTTTATCTGTTACGAATCAATACAAATTTCCCATTTGATTTTATCTAGCTTTATCGTCTTTAATAAGAATGAGGTATTATACGCACTCTGAAAAGTCGGGGAAGTGAAACTTATTTATGATTAGGCAATATAAATATGTATTCAGCTTTCAACACCCTAAAGCATGATTAATGAAAAATTAATAAGACAGGACCGTCATTCCTGTGATCACATGGGATAAAATATTTTCCCATGCCAAATTAAACAATGCCAACAGATCAATCAGAGGTGAAACTGAAGTTTTAGCTCATTTCGATATATTAGCTCTGTACCGAGGTACTTTCTCACGGTGATGTGCACGTGCATGCATAGCCGTGGGAGGATTTTCCTTGACGAATTTAAGACCCCAATTATTTACGTCAAGTTTAGGGACCCCTGCAGAGAGGATACTTCACGGAATGACAGCTTAACGGTCAAGCTCGCACAGAACTGTAAGCGTGAATTATGGGAGCAGGAGTTAAAATGTAATGTCAGCCTGAACAAAAAGGGGCTACTTTAATGAGCCCACCTGCACTCTCGAAGGGCATTTGATGTGGGAAAATTTTCCCGAAGGAAGGGATTGGACAAGAAAAGGAGGGGCGTTGGGACCTAGGTGAAGTTTTTGGAGTGAGAGCTGAGAGCTGGGAGTTAGACGTGGGCAGTCGAGAGAAGTGGAACAAGGATCCACTAGCACCAGCTCGTTCCGTGCGCCCGGACTGACACCGCCCCGCTCACCATCACCAACTCGTACCGTATGCCCGTGAGGAAAGCCCCTGCCTGCTCCCCTGTGACTGGAATGGAGGTACTGTATAAAGAATATTTACAGTCATTTGACTTAGGCCTCTATTAATGATATTAATTCCTCATAAAGAGTTGTGGGATAATTAGTCTGTAAATAGAGAATATAAATGATTGATTATGTTAACCAAGTATTTTTGTAAATAAATGTATAGAATAAATGTTTGAATCTATATAAGGTATTATATTCATTCTGTGTTTCCCCCTTGTAACGAACACTGGTGTTTAGGTTGTATGTACATTACAACAAGCTCATTTCAGGCATGCCCGCTTATACAATTTTAATAAATTAAAACGTGTGGATTTAAATAAAAACAGAGATGAATTCGTCGATAGTTGTATAATTAAACTGGCCAAATAATTATAAAGATCATAAAGCTGTGGCAGAATTTATATAGAATAAATTTAAAATTGGCCAGCAAATAGAATTCACTGTGTGTACAATCTCTATTCAACATTATTCTTTCCATTCCGTATAATTTCTGAGAAATGTCCTCACCTGTTCCAGAGATATTCCAGAGATAGGTACAACGATTATGTACGTCTTAATAACTTACCTCTAGGAGGTGCTACCTGTTCCCGCTTTTCTCTACTGGTTGGAAAATACGGTATCAACAAAGAAGTAAGTTTTATAAATAAACACGGACAATGGTGATATTGAATCGGTACTTATAAGTTACGTCAGGATATAAAAGGTTAATATAATTAGTTTTTTTAATTAATAATTCTATTAATCATTTAAAAACAATAGAGATTGCAGTTCCTGCTCGATTGAAACGTACTTCTTCAATATCACCATTGCCCGTGTTTATTTATAAAACTTACTTCTTTGTTGATACCGTATTTTCCAACCAGTAGAGATATTCCAGAGATAGGTACAACGATTATGTACGTCTTAATAACTTACATCTAGGAGGTGCTACCTGTTCCCGCTTTTCTCTACTGGTTGGAAAATACAGTATCAACAAAGAAGTAAGTTTTATAAATAAACACGGACAATGGTAATATTGAAGAAGTACGTTTCAATCGAGCAGGAAATGCAGTCTCTATTGTTTTTAAATGATTAATAGAATTATTAATTAAAAAACTAATTATATTAACCTTTTATATCCTGACGTAACTTATAAGTACCGCTTCACTCAAACACCTATATATTCCTAATAAAGCAGTTTGCCCTGACTATACTTGCAAGAACATGGACGATGCAGTTCCTACAGCAGAAAAGGAATGACAGCACCAATCAGGAATCCTTTTTATTAGCATAGTAGGGGTTTTATTATTGGCGTGCTGCATTTGAAGGTCATTTTGGGATAGAGTTGATACACGTGTTGTTCAATTGAGTAAAGTTAGTTTTTTATTAATAATCCCCTGTATAATAATAGCCTAAGTTATCGGTTCACAAATTTATGAAGCTGTTGGACCTGGAATGGATAAAGGCATCCATTGAAAGCGAATAAAGTTTATCTTCTCCTAAACGATCGATCCGATTCTAAAATAAATTTGTATAAATATGCTACATATCACAGCAAAAAATACTGTCATATTTAAAACGTTCGAAATCCACTCCTTCGAAACTTTTCGAGAGTTTAATGCCATTATTTCAAGCCCTCTTTTCCCCGGTTAAGAGCAGGCGATTAAATTTATCCATTTATCACTTAATAAATAGGTAAAAATATTAGTTTTTTCTAGCATTATGACGTCATTCGTTTAAACATCTCATTTAATCATTTTATATTTTAAACTATTTAAATATCGTCTACACTATTATAATATATTTTACCACTGAATTGAGATATGACGTAAATGACTTTCTTTTATATTTGTCTTAAATAATAGATTAGGTACATATGTGATAATTTTAAATTTAATCATCGATTATTTTTGGTTGCCATGAAAATTTATCACCGGTATTAACAATAAATTCTTTTCATATAAGTCTAGGAGTCTATTTCACGGACTAATGAATATCTAACTTAATTTATATATATTTGGAAATTAAGAAGTTTGTTCGTTTGTGTGTTTGTTTGTTATACATAACCACACGGTTTGACTAAATGAATTCAATGCGATTCTAAACTGCATTACAGGATCGGGAGACTCTAGAGGTGTATGTCGATAAATAAATTATTGAGAGTGAACCAGATAATTCTCAGCCAATAAACAAACCATTTTTTACCTGACTCATTGGATACTTAACAGTTCTGGAATATTAAAAATTTTACTAATCCCGTCATATGATGGGCTATATGCTAGTTATTTGATACTATTATTTTTTAGAGTCTTCAATACTTCGGAGGTAAGCATTTCATTTGTTTTATTAATAATTTAATGTTCTATTTTCTATGATAGAGGCAAAAATATATGTTGATACTAAAAAGTACCAGCTGCAAAATTAACTATTAAAATACTGCAAAAGTTAATTTTCTTTTTTCTATGATTTTTCTCCATTAAAACTTATATAATGATGCAAAAATTCAGTAAGAAAGTTGATGGTAAATTAATTCATGATATAAATTGTTAATTTTAGCATACTAATTGAATATAAATAATTTAAATAATCTGTATACAGCACACTTACCTTTATATTCAAGTAAACGAATTGCAATATATTTGATAGATATGAAAATTTTAACGTTGTTTAGAATTACCTAGCCTTTCCTTTATTTTTCTTTTGTTTTCAAAACTAGTCATTGAAAAAAATTGCATCCATGTAATTTAGAAGATATAGGTTAATAAAGCAGTTAAAATGGATAAATGGTTTAGAAAATTTTTATTTGAATATCTTAAAATAAATTTAAAGAACGAAATGTTTTCTCAGAATAAGCGTTACAATATGTAATGTGGACAACTCCGGACTATCTTGTACATCTGTTATACTGATATCATAAACATTATAATAATGATTATTATAAGGATTAACGTTTTCATACTTTCATCATCATTCGAAGTAGGTTTCGGTTCTGTAGGTATCTATGTTCTAAAATCACTCTTAATTATGTGGTGATGTATTCTGTTGAAATTCTACGGCATTCAAAATAGTTTTGTTACAATTTTTGTAATCTAGTTATTTCTTTGTAATCCAAAACTTTTCATGATTTCTATACTTTGCATTGTACCAGAGAATGATAAACAGTAAAAAGTAGAAATTATTCTAGGCAAATATTAGTTTTTATCCACTTTTACTAAAAATGAATTTACAAAGTGGTTAGGAAGATGTATTTGAGTTCGTTTTAATTCGGCAGCGTTAATGTCTGTTATATAGATATATTTTGTTATATACAGAAGACATTAGGAAAATATGTATATCGGAAGCTTATTCTTTGACATTAATTTTAGTTTTAATGCATGAAAAAAGAAATATAAAGTAAGTATGGAAATGAAAATCCTTGTATTATAAATATAAAATTGACAAAAATATGATAACCAAACTTTAAAATAAGAGCATATAAAAATTTTCAAATTAATTTACAATTTATTACGGAAACAAATACTATTTCCAGTAGTTTGCTATCCAATAGTGAAAGAAAAAACAATGGATGTATGTTAAGGATTTTTATTAGTTACAATAATAAAAGAAATGGTTAGCAAAATACCAGTGATGTGTTACTTGAAGGTCTATAAAATTAATTGAGTTAATACCACTAAAAGAATAAACAATATAGGTTGGAGTAAGTGCAACGTAAGTGTATTATTGGTACACCATGATCTTTCATTTTATTGCTAAGCAAACAGAAGCTTAATATACAAGCGGGAAATCTGCTAGTATCCAAGCTAGCAGCAGAAATCAGTTTATTGGACTAAAGTGAAACATTAGTGCATGGATAGGGAAATAAATATAATAGGGAAACCAATAAGTATAGAGTAAGTACAACGTAAATGTATGATTGGTTCTCCATAATTATTCCTTTTATTGCTTCATGACCAGAAGCTTAATATGCAAGCAGAAGATCTGTTAGTATCCATACTAGC
The DNA here is from genome assembly GCA_032207245.1 of Pardosa pseudoannulata. NCBI lineage: Eukaryota > Metazoa > Arthropoda > Arachnida > Araneae > Lycosidae > Pardosa > Pardosa pseudoannulata. Next base: position 63,689,570 of record CM063504.1, read on the forward strand.
AGCAGAAATCAGTTCATTGGGCTAAAGTTAAATATTATTGCATGGATAGGGAAATAAATATGTGGATATGGAAATGAATAAACAGAATAGGTTGGAGTAAGTACAACGTAAATGTATTATTAGTACACCATGATCTATCATTTTATTGCTACACGACCACAAGCTTAATATACAAGCAGAAGATCTCATAGTATCCATGCTAACAGCTGAAATCAGTTCATTGGATTAATGTTAAACATTACTGCAGGTATAAGGAAATAAATATATGGATAGGGAAACGAATAAATAGTATAGGTTTGGAGTAGTACAACGCAAGTGTATTATTGGTTCTCCATGATCATTCATTTTCTTGCTACAACGACCAGAAGCTTAATATACAAGCAGAAAAATCTGCTAGTATCCATGCTAGCAGCAGAAATCAGTTCATTGGACTAAA
>CM063504.1:63707505-63740005 GCA_032207245.1 Pardosa pseudoannulata
AAGTTTTAGAAATATATGATACATGTTTTAAGAATTGTATTTTATTAATCCTGCATTAAAATGAAAAAAATATATAATTTTTCATACTCTAAATTTTTTATTTCGTAGTTTCTAGTAATATGATAAAATAATATATTCAATGTACCAAGAATACTGTTTATATTCCTCAAGGAGACACATACTTAAGGCAATTTCCTTTCATAGTAGTGAAAAGTATTTTAGAGATGAATATATTTCTGTTGAGAATGCTTTAGAAATATATGATACCTAATATTTTAAGAATTGTATTTTTTTCATTCTGAATTGAATTGAAAATATATACTTTATAATAGTCGCCTAATTTTGTTATTTTCTTAGTTTCTAGTAATATGTTAAAATTATATATTGAAAGTACCAAGAATATTTTTTAAAAAGAATACCAAGAATTTTTACCAAGAATATTTTATTATTCCTTAAGAAGACACATACTTAAAGCAATTTTCTTTTTAGTAATGAAAAGTATTTCAGACATAAATAGCTTTCAGTTGAAAATCTTTTAGAAATATATGATACATATTTTAAGAATTGTATATTATTAATCCTGCATTAAACTGAAAAAATATATAAATTTTCATACTCTAATTGTGTTATTTCGTAGTTTCTAGTAGTATGTAAAAATATTATATTCAGTGTACTAAGAATAATTTTTATACTCTGAAGGATATATATATATATATATATATATATATATATATATACATATATCACATAAAGTTTAGTTATTATAAGGCAGTGTGGTATGTAGAGTATCGACTACTCTTCACGTACTCGAGACAAACTTTTAGGATAAGTGAAGCCTTGTAATGTGTACAGAAGTTTAACAAACTGTTTGTAACTTGAGACCGAAAGGTGAGCATATATAGAAAAACAAGTGAATAATTTTTAAATAACACAAAAAGAGAGATTTTGAATACACATCTGAAGCAGAGTTTACTACAAACAAAAGATTTTGAAAGTGAGCATACAAAAGATGTGTCCACCGACTCAAAAGCTTATTACAATCATGGTAAAAGTGCATGGAAACTCATTTTCTTAATTTCATCTAAAAAGCAGTAAATGGTACTGAAATGTCTTTAGAATTTTTTTATTATTATTACTACAAGAAACAAGAAGAAATGTTTTACTTTAGGTGTGTAAATAATGAAAATGTTGTACAACTTTAAACTTTAAGGCTTAAAAGACTAAATATGAATGAAATTATGTAAATAAAAGCACCTAACTGTTGGAGATACAAAGTGTAAGTGCCAACAGGAGATCAAGAAACGCAAACAAAATATATGTTATGATGTATGTATATTTGTCAGGAGTAAGTAAATATTTACTGTTAAGCATTTAAAAGATGTGTATTTAAAAGCGAAATTCTTTCTGTTTTACATTTACACATAAGTATAATTTTATATCTGCAGCATTTGAGAAATAAGTGCTAAAATCTTTAATATTTCAAATATTTTTATTTGTATGCAAAACTTTACTATGACTTATAAATATTTATTAATAGTAATTATCTTATTCGTATTTTACACCAAATTTTCTCAGGTATTTAAACATTTTTTTAAAAACTTTTTATTTAGAATTTTTGTACCAAGAAATTTATAAAACGGACATAGCAATATTTGACCCATTCTGTTTGGAAATAAATTTTTACTTCTTTGTAAAATGTAAAGGAAATAGTGTAATAACAAAAGTATTCAGTTTTACATTTGAACAGAAATACTCATTTTGGCCAAGCTGAAATCAAAATGTAAGCTTGAGATTTTTTTTGAGGGTACAAATGTATTAATTAAGTACTTTGTTAAATACGTTTTCTGATATCAGTATTATTACTTAAATAAAACAAGATTTTATATTTACTTTATCTGTTCGAAAATTGTACATTTATCGGACTTCAAAATATATAATGGATGTGGATTGCTTATGTATAGATCTTCTTTAAGAAAGCATATCTTAAACCATTAAACCATTCTGAACCATCTTAAACTATTAAACCATTCTGAACCATCTTAAAACAATCTGAAATGCGTTTCAGCAATAGATTCAGTGTAATCATGTAATCTAATATACAAAGAAGTTTACAGAGTTTATGATACATAGAAATCTTTCAAACAAAATGCTTAGCATTGCATACTTATAATTGAATTATCAGGAGAACTAAAACATTCTAATTAAATAATCTGAATCAATATTTTCAATTGGTATTATAAATGTCATTATAATACCAATGAGATTTAAACTCTAACAAAAACTCTTCTGTTTACTAGTATTATATCGTGTTAAATTTTTGGCATTTTCGAGACACCAAAAAAACTTCTTCTAAAGCAGCATTCCGCTGCAATTCTATTTCGCCATTCTCTTATGTGCTATCTAATTCAGGCCCCAAGTCGAATTTCAGCACCTCCTTCCAAGGCAGTTGAAAGTGAACTTTATACATTCATCTTGAGTCTCTTTGGAAAAAAGGAAACCTGCAATCTCTTCTAAGTATCGAGAGAAATAGAACTTCTAAGGGAGCGTGATTTTGTGTGCTGAAGAAAGACAGGTAAGTGTTTCAAACCATGAAATACTGTTAGACCTCGGTCAACGGTTCCAAAATGCCGATTCCTCAGGAATACGTATTTCTATTCGCTCCACCTTTATTCTAACCATTTTTTTTTAAACTTGAAGTAGAAGCGGCATTTTTCAGTTACTAGAGCTTATTTACTATTGCGGCAAGTAAAGAAAATATACATTCTTGATTATTGAAATGATGCTGTTTTAACACCAGAACAAAAGAAGTCATTTTGCCATAGAGCAGTCATTTTTCATGTTTTATAATGCTTAATTTTCAGTATGTATTTCGTCTTAAACAACTGCGCGTCTTAAATACAAATTCATTTTAAATACCTCTGCATAAAGATATTTTAAGGAGTTTGGTTTTACTATTTATAATAAATTGTTTTAGTCTTTAATTAGTACTTTTTAAACCTTTCTTATTGTGTTTACGATATCATTAATTTTTTTAGTGGGACATACTTTTAGAAAATTATAATCAACAACTTTCCCGATAAATGAATCATAAAGCTGTTTAAATGTTATAACAACATATTTTCAAATAGTACAGTAAAAATTGTTAAACTACTGAAAACAAGATATTTTCGCATTCTTATATTTCTCAAAATGTGAAGGAATATTTTGAAATCTTTTCTGAAAACGAAATTTATTTCTTTATTGTCTGAACCCTATAAATTATTTTAACTTATCTAAAAAAACTAATATATAAAAAAAAAATTAAGAGCTGATATTTTTTTAGTTATGTGTACATAACATCGAACAATTGCTTAGTAATTTGTAAAATCATTTATTTAATAGAAAATCAATATACTGTGTTATTCCAAGTGTGATCTACAGTCAAAATGCAAAAGTAATTTCTTTTGCATTTTATGTTTTGATTATTTAAAACTGCTACAAAAGTGGTTAATATTTGACATTGCACAATTTCTTAGTAATTTGTAAAATATTTTATTTAATGTAAAATCGATATACTGTGTTATTCCAATTATGATCTATAGTGAAAAGTGAAGGGTAATTTTTTGCTTTGCATTTCTTGTTTTAATTATTTAAAACTGCTACAAAAGTGCTTAATATTTGACTACACTAAACATACGGTAACCATTTTATAGTTTTTTATTGGAAAGATATATTATATTTATCAAAGATATTTATTTATTTGTAGAAATAAACATGAAAAGTTTAACATTATGCAATTACAGTTAAACTCAGTGAAATTGTTTATATGTTGAAATTTTTCTGTTTAATTTATATACATTTTGATACAAAGTAACCAAAAGAGAGTGATCTAACTTTTAGTAAATATTTTATTTTTATACATTAATATATTTTAAAAATAAAAAAGTAGAAGAAAGTTTAATTTTTTTCATTGTTTATAAAACCTTCAATAGGTTTATGATTATTATGATATTGTTAAATAAGTTGTTAATTCAAATCAACCCCTTGTTGTTTAAGAGAACGAACTTATTGTTTACACATTAAATACATGTATTATTAAATATTTTAATTAAACTTAAACTTTGAAGTTATAAATTAATAAATAATGTTGTTGGAATCAAAACGGGCTTAAAAATAAAAGAATAAATAAATAAATCAAGCGTTCACCTGTTTAGAAAAAAAGTAACGTACATTTAAGAATTAATAGTTAAATTAAAGATTTTTATTGAGGTAAATCAAGAAATAAGTTTTCAATGAATATCCCATAAATGATACTGCTCATAATTTAATAGTCTCTAATTTTAAAGTAAAGTAATTGGGTGCAAGCTGTTAAGCAGCTAACTGCATGTGAGGGAATGATTATTGCTTTGATCACATGTTGATCAAAGAGTTCAACAATGCGAAGTTGAACAAAGCCTGTGTCGAACAATGCCCAAGAATAAAGAGCGATATAGGATGAAAATGAAGTTTTACGACCACGCTGATTTCAACCTGTTCACGCATATTAAAATGCTTTTTGATCGCTCTTTCAAAATAATTTTCGATAAATTCGCCAATAAATAGGAAGTCTATATTCGAAATGTTACGCATTCATTACTGTCATTAAACACACATATTCACATTTTGTTACGTTTTACATAATATATACCTACGTATAGTCTGAATAAATTACTAAATACAAAATATATATTATCTTCAAATAACGTTGAAAATTCCGCATTCATTTTATCAAAGTACTATAATTACACAAAAAATTGTATGGTTCGGAATATTAATTTTTAGTCTGACATATTATATTTTCTGACTCAATTGGATGGTAGGTGTGAATTTAATCAAAAACAATGCAGTTTTTTTATTTCTGCTAATTTTAGCTTTTTCTTTTCATTGTTATCTCCGTGAAAAATTAGAATTTTAGAGCGTGTAGAATGAAAAACAATATTCTACGATGTTCTCATAAAAGATAATTGACAGTAAAACTTTATAAATAATTGTGATTCAGCACCAACATTCTTTAAAAGAATAATAAAATGGAAGAAAAAGAATTTCGTGTAGTTCGTAAAGCAAGTGCTAAATATAATGTATAATGATTAATAAATTAGTCTTTGGACGTAAATTTTAAAAAACCTTTAAAGATTTTAAAATAAACATTTAAAATAAACAAAAGAGATAAAATAGGAGATAAAGTTTAATTTTAACTGAATTGTCATAAATTATAAATTAGACGACCTTTAGTATTTTCCCCTAAACATATGCACATGATTTAACTACTGTTATTTACCTGATATTTACAGAAATATATGAAGTACATCTTAAAATTATTAAATTACTAAAATAAAGTTACAAGTAAATCGAACAATTTCTTATTAATATGTAAAATATTTTATTTAATATAAAATAAATATGCTGTGTTATTTCAACTGTGATGTACAGGAGAAATCAAGGGTATTTTTTCATTTTATCTCTTAATTACTTAAAACTGCTACAAAAGAGCGTAAAATTTCACTATGCCAAACACACAGTAACCATTTTAGAATTTTGTATTTGAAAGATATATTGTAGATATCAAAGTTATTTTTTATATTTGTAGAAATAAACGTGAAAATTTTAACATAATGCAATTACAGTTGTGTATATTGAAATTTTCGTATATATTATACACATATTTCGATACAAAGTATCCAAAAGAGAGCAATCAAACTTTTAGTAAATATTTTATTTTTACGTTAACATATTTTAAAAACCGTTAAAACCGTTTACGTTAAAAATATTTTAAAAGAAAGTGTAATTTTTTTCATTTATTATAAAACCTTAAATAAGATGTTGATTATTCTGATATTGTTAAATAAGTTGTTAAGTCAAATTGACCCCTTGCTGTTTAAGAGAACGACTTTCTGTTTGGGCATTTAATATCTGTATTAATAAATTTATTAATTAAACTTACACTCTGTTGTTTTAAACAATTAAATAATATTATTCTAATAACAATGGACTTAAAAAGATAAGAATAAACAAATGAAACAAACGTTCACTTGTTTTGAAAAAAAATTAACGTACATTGAAGTATTAATTGTTACAATAAATATTTTTATTGAAGTAAATCAAGAAATAAGCTTTAGATAAAAATTCCATAAAAGCAACTGCGCATAATTTAATGGCATCTACTTTTAAAGCAAAGTAATTGGGTGTGTGCTGTTAAGCAGCTAACTGCATGTGAGGGAAAGATTATTGCTTTCATCACATGTTGATCAAAGAGTTGAACAATGCTAAGTTGAACAAAGCTTGTGTCGAACAATACCCACGAATAAAGAGCGATATAGGATGAAAATGAAATTTTACGACCACGCTCATTTCAACCTGTTCACGCATATTAAAATGCTTTCTGATCGCTCTTTCAAAATAATTTTCGATAAATTAGCCAGTAAATAGGAAGTCTATATTCGAAATGTTACGCATTCATTACTGTCATTAAACCCCCATATTCACAATTTGTTTCGCTTTATATAATATATACCTACGTATAGGCATGCATAAATTACTAAATGCAAAACATATATTATCTTCAAATAAGGCTGAAAATAGGGCATTCATTTTATCAAAGTACTGTAATTTAGCCAAAAAATCTTATAATTCAGAATATTAATTTTTAGGTTGACATATTATATTTTCTGACTTAATTGGGGGGTAGGTATGAATTTAATCAATAACAATGCATTTTTTTCTGATTTCTGGATATTTTAGCTTTTACTTTTCATTGTTAGCTTCTAAAAAATTACATTTTTAAAGCCAGTAAAATTACAAACAATATTCTGCGTTGTTGTTATAAAATATTGTTAATTGCCATAAAAGATGAATGCCAGAAAAATTTTATAAATAATTGTGATTTACCATCAAAATGCTTTTAAAGAATGATAAAATGGAAGATAAATATGTTCGTGGAGTTCTTAAAGCAAACGTTAAGTGTGTATATGTAATGAATATTAAATTAGTATTTGGTCGCAAATTTTTAAAGCCATTGAAAGATTTTAAAACAAACATTTAAAATAAACGAACGAGATAAAAATAGGAGCTAAAATTTATATTTGACTGAATTGTAATAAATTATAAATTAGACGACTTTTAGTATTTTCCCCTTAAACATATGCACATTATATAACTACTGTTTTTTACCTGATATTTACAGAAATATATGAAGTTCATTTTAAAATTAATAAATTACTCGAATTACTTTAAAAATAAATCGAACAATTTCATATTAATATGTAAAATATTTTATTTAATATAAAAGCAATATACTGTGTTATTTCAATTGTGATGTACAGTGAAAGTTCAAGGGTATTATTTTATTTTATCTCTTAATTTTTTTAAAATATCTACAAAATAGCGTAATATTTGATTACGCCGAACACAAAGTAAATATTTTAGAAATTTTTATTTGAAAGATATATTATAGTTATCAAAGGTATGGATTATGTTTCTAGAAATAAACTTGAAAAGTTTAACAGTATACAATTACAGTTAAACTCCATTAAATTGTTTATATGTTGAAATTTTTGTGTACAATATAGATATAATTCATTAAAAATTATCTAAAAGAGAGTAATCTAACTTTTAGTAAATATTTTGTCTTTATACATTAATATATATTTAAAAAATAACAAAGTTTAATTTTTTCATTGTTTATAAAACCTTAACAAAATTGTTCTTGAAATAATAATCTTAAATAAAATTTCTTGATTATTAACATATTGTTAAATAAGTTGATAAGTCAAATTGACCCATTGTTTTTTAAGAGAATGACTTAGTGATTGCGCATTAAATAATTGTATTAAAAAAATTATTAATTAAATTTCACTCCACTCTGTAGTTATAAACAATTAAATAGTATTGTTGTAATCAAATAGAGCTTAAAAAGAAAAGTAAAAACAAATAAATCAAACGTTTACCTTTATTGAAAAAAGAACGTACATTTAGGTATTAATTGTTAAACTATAGATTTTTATTGAGGTAAATCAAGAAATAAGTTTTCGATGAAACGTCCATAAAAGCAACTGCGCATAATTTAATAGTTTCTACTTTTAAAGCAAGGTAATTGATTGCGATCTGTTAAGCAGCTAACTGCATGTGAGGGAAAGATTATTGCTTTGATCACATGTTGATCAAAGAGTTCACCAATGCGAAGTTGAACAAAGCCTGTGTCGAACAATGCACACGAATAAAGAGCGATATAGGATGAAAATGAAGTTTTACGACCTCGCTCATTTCAACCTGTTCACGCATATTAAAATGCTTTTTGATCGCTCTTTCAAAATAATTTTCGATAAATTCGCCAGTAAATGGGAAGTCTATATTCGAAATGTTACGCATTCATTACTGTGATTAAACACACATATTCACAATTTGTTACGCTTTACATAATATCTACCTACGTATAGTCCGAATAAATTACTAAATGCAAAATATATATTATCTTCAAATAAAGCTGAAAATTGAGCATTCATTTTATCAAAGTACTGTAATTACACAAAAAATTCTGTAGTTCAGCATATTAATTTTTAACTTGATGTATTATATTTTCTGACTTAATTGGATGGTAGGTATGAATTTAATCAATAACAATGCATTTTTTTTCTGAGGTCAATATATTTAAGCTTTTTTTTTTCATTGTTAGCTCCGTGAAAAATTAGAACTTTAGAGCTTGTAAAATTAAAAAGTATATTTTGCAATGGCGTCATAAAATACTGTTAATTGCCATAAAAGCTAAATGAGAGAAAAGTGTTATAAATAATTGTGATTCAGCATCAAAATTCTTTAAAAGAATAATAAAAAGTAAGTAAAAGAATTTCCAAGAGTTCTTAAAAGTAAACGTTAAGTATGTATGTACAATGAATAATAAATTATTTTTTAGAAGCAGATTTTAAAGATTTCAATCATTTAAAACAATCATTTAAAATAAACGAAAGAAATAAAATATAAGCTAAAATTTAATTTTAACAGAACTTTTAGTATTTTTCCATAAACATATGCACATTATTTAACTACTGTAAAGAAAATTCTTATAAATATATATAAATAATCTCTACATAGCAAAAAAGAGTATATTTACCTGATGTTCACAAAAATATATGAAGTACATCTAAAAATTATTAAATTAGCCGAATAAATTTACAAATACTGCACATTTCATTTGAAATATTCTTATCTAGTCTTTCAAAAGAATTCGCAAATATCTATATGTAAATATTTATAATGATTTCTATTCATAACACATTTGCGAATGGATAATCAATTTTTTTTCAAAAATTTATTTGCATATCTGATGATTTTCAGAAATAGCGCGTATTGCAAAGAAAAATAATGAATACCTATTCCAAGAAAAAACATTTAAATATATAAATTTAACTCCATTATACAAATAAAACTACACACACACACACACACACACACACACACATATACACATATATATATATATATATATATATATATATATATATATATATATATATATATTCTAACATATAGCCCGTCATAAACGGTATCAGTAAAATTTTTAACTTTACAAAATTGTAAAGTACCCTAAATGCAGGTTAAAAAAATGATTTGTTTTCTAGCTCAGAATTTTCCAGTATATGAACAATACTTTGTTTATCTTCATACTCCTCTAAAGTCTCCCGATACTGTGAATGCACTTCAGAATCACGTTCAATTCGTTGAGTCAAACCGTGTGGCTTTATATAAAAAACAAGCACAAAAACGAACAATCTTCTTAGCTTTAGAAGATATATAACTTAAACGCTAGATATTTATTAGTTCGTGAAATAGACTCATAGACATTCAGGAAAAAATTGTTGTTAATACCGATGATAAAAATTTCATTGCAGCAAAGAAAAATCGATCATTAAACTTAAAACTACCACATAAGTACATAATCTATTATTTAAGATAAATATAAAAGAAAATGATTTACGTAACATCTAATTTCAGCGATAAAAAGTATGAAAATAATGCAGACGATATTTAAACAATTTAAAATAACAAGTGATTAAGTGAGATGTTTAAAAGAATGACGTCATGATGCTAGAAAAAAAATGTTATTTTCATCTCCTTATTATGTGATAAATTTAATCGTCTACTCTTAACCGGAGAAAATAGGGCTTGTAATAATGGCCTTAAACGATCGAAAAGGGGGGAAGGGGGGGATTTCGAGCGTTTTTGAACTAGCTTTGAATTTTGCTAACCCTAACTCATCAAGAATCCAATATGGATGCTTCTATCCATTCCAGGTCCAACCGCTTCATAAATTCGAGGACAGACTTACAGATAACTTAGGCTATTATTATATAGGGGATATATATATATATATATATATATATATATATATATATATATATATATATATGTACATACATATATACATATATATATATATATACATACATATATATACATATATATATATGTATATATATATATGTATATATATATATACATATATATATATATTATATATATATATATATATATATATATATATATATATATATATATATATATATATATATATATATATATATATATATATATATATATATATATATATATATATATATATATATATATATATATATATATATATACATATATATATATATATATATATATATATATATATATATATATATATATATATATATATATATATATATATATATATATATATATATATATATATATATATATATATATATATATATATATATATATATATATATATATATTATATATATATATATATATATATATATATATATATATATATATATATATATATATATATATATATATATATATATATGGCAATTTTTCTTTGGAAAATCTTGTCATTCTCTCGACCACCAGAACATCAATTCGGTCTCGACTACTACGGACCTACAGCCACAGTTTATAGTGTTGCTACAGCCACAGTTTAGAGTGCTGCAATTTGGGAGTATTGAACTGCTGAGGTATTAGAATTGGCTGGAAAAGCTAGCAAAGATCCGAAAACAGCTAGAAGACATTTCAGCTTGCTATTCGTGGAGATGAAGAACCTGATTCAGTTATCAAAGCAACTAACGCTGATGACGCTTTTCTCAGATGCAATAGTTGAAAAATTTCTGCTTCTGCTCAAGTTCTCCGTTCGCTTCCTTTCTTCTCTGAAAGGGGGTTTCAATCTGCCAAGTCATGTATCCGAAAAAACTCTTGTTGCCAAGGATAAAGACGACTGACCAGCGTCAGGCACTCCTCCAGTCTAATGGGGTCGAAGTTGGGGGTCAAAGACATCATCCTTGTCCCTCGCTCAACAGTGTAACTCACGTTACAGTTGGGTAAATGTTTAGGCAGCCAAAGCAAAATATGCAATGTCCCGCATGGTTCCACTTTACTAAGAAGAATTTTGATCTCAAACTTTGACATTGTGTTTGAACTCTGTTCACCTTATTCGTCTCGGAATGATGATTTAAAAAAAAAAGGATGATGCTTTCCAACACATTGGGTACGACAGTCATTAACTCATTGAATCTACCTTTGAGAGAACATAGGTTTGATCGCTATCGACCTCCAAACTCGTCACATAAAATTATCAATATTTTGTAGAAAAAAGGGTATAAGATTCCATTTTAAACAAATATAATCCGTTTATTTTCCTTCCTAGAATACTGCAAACTATTTTCATTACCAAAGCTTTTCTAAACTGTAATACTATAATAATGTGTACTTTAGATATTAAACTGTTAAATCTGCATTTGCGTGTGAGTGTATAAAACTCGTAGAACAGAGTTGCACAGACTCACGCAATAAATCTCTCTCACAATCCATTTTTAAATGTATATTTGTAAAATATCTCATAAATGAATAAATACAGCTTTATCGTATTAATCGACGCGACATTCAGCAAGTTTTCGTGTATCTCTGTTATATATTTTAATTGACTCTTGACAGAAACATCTCATTCCATTTTCAATAAAATCTTCCGAAAAAGATAGTAAAGAATAATAAAAATCCATTGTTATCCGACAATGTAACGAAAAACACAAGACCCTGTAAAGGTAACCACTACTATTAAAATTTTTCATGCAGTTTCAATATTACTTTCGAATGAAAAAAAATTAAATGTTTCTAAATATCAAATTTTTAGGTTAAGAATATACTAAAACTATATTTTTTCCTAATATTTCTTTAAAAAGCTGGTTATTGGTATAATGATTTCATGGACTAAGAAAGAAATGCATTGACCCAGTAGGTCTCAATCCATTCCAAACGATTTAATGAAGAATTAAAGATTCTAAATATAAATATGTTTATGCAGTTCCGAAATTCTTTTTCAGGGATAGCTAAATTTTTAAACTTCTTGATTCGTGTAGTTTAAGAATTAATTAATATTTTTCATCAAACGACATACACGTTTGCTGTATTTGTACTCAAACTCCTGCTTTTAAAAAATATTTTCATTTGAAGACACTCCCACTAAACTAGAAACAACTTTCCTTCATAACACGAAAAAAATATTAAAAATCGTAAAAATACATTGTAATAAATATATATAAATCGCAAAATTCTAACCTGGAATACATTCAGGAGTCTTATAATATATAAGACTAAGCTTTTTTACCAGTTTCTTAAAAGAAAATACCGTAATTGAATCAGAACAGAAATAAGAGGTGTTTATTACGCTTGAAACACAAAGTTGGTGCCACAGTTCTTTTAGACAGAGGGATGACTTTGAATAATTTGATGAAAAAAAAGGAGGCAGCGTACTAGGTGAAACAAATTTATACAAAAGTTTGATTCTTTGAATCTGTTACATGCAGACTTCATCTTCATAATTTTGGTGCCTATATTTATTAGTTTTTGAATAATGTATTTTTCAAAAAAGAATTCTCTCGGGATAAATTATAATTGAAATATAATTTTTAAGACTTTTCATATAAGAGGCTCATCCAGAAATTAAATTTCAATATATAAAAGAAAAAATGAACTCACACTTTCACGGACATATTTATTGGCGACAAGTACAACAATGTTGCAGCTATTTTTCAACATAGCCACCACCAGATTGAGACACTTGTATTGTGGGATCAACATTTGTATACCTCTGTCAAGGAACTGTGCCGGCTGTGAATGGAAACACCCTTCCCGTCCCAGAACACTGTGTACACCCCTTTCCATACCTACATCGTCTGTTTGATTGGTTTCTTGGTTTGGTTTGGAGCGCTACGGTCTACTGTTTTGCAAACGAGGGCTAATGAGACCGGGACCTACTGTTTAAAGCCGATTCCGAACGGCTACGAACATCCATGCCATAGTGGGATTCGAACCCACGAACTCCGGTACCGACGATCAGTGCCCTAACCAATCGGTCAGCGTTCGGCTCATCGTCTGTTTGAATTTGGTCCTGACCGATGTTTCACTATGATGTCAATGCATTGAGTGCTGCTTGGTTTCTGGGGTAAAGTGCAAAATCCAAGTCTCACTGCCAGTGACGATCCTGTCGAGGAACACGTTGCCGTCATCGTGATACCGTAGCAGAAATGTCAGTGCTGCTCCTAAGTGTTGAATTTTTTATTCTGGTGTCAGTTTCGGCTCACAGACCTGACAAAGCTGACGATGAATTTTAATTGGCGCTATACTCTGTGCATTCAAGATCACTGACCGAACATAGCAGGAAGTGGGAGAAGGAATTAGTTTCCATTTCGGACCACTGCTACCCCGCTACTGGCATGAATCGAGACTGGTCCAGATGTCATGTGATTAATACGTCATAGATCTGTTATGCACGCTCAACTGACACTTATAATTACGTTTACTTTAAAGGGGAAAACATCGGGAAACTTACTTTCTGGACGCGTTTCATATGTTGTTGCTGTCTTATCCACTTGGACAAAGATTAAGCCTGAGTCTACTTGTATGAAGTCAAAAGTTTGCACCTTTCGACTTAACGATGACCTCAAGGGTGAAAGTATGACTTATGATCAAGCGGGCTCTCGTAATTTTGAAGGAGGGACCAAGAAGAAGACCCATAGGCTTGTCCTGCCATCCCCAGAAGTATTAATTCCAATTTGGAGGACATTGCGACCACGAACATATTTTATGCACCCCAGTGACCTTTACCGAACACGGTGGATCTTAGGCCGGATCGGGCTCCTAACCAGCCACCCTCCACTTAACGAGAGCTTTGCGTTTGTCGACGCTCTACCGAGGTGCACTCTTTTCATGTCTTCCCAGAAATGGACAAAGTGAGTAATATCGTATAAGACAAAGCGGGACGTTTAAGTGAAGATAAAATAAGATAAAATGGTGTCTGGAAGTGCGCGAATGTTTTTCATTAGAAATATAATAGAAAGAAATATTTGTCCAGATGAGTTTTATAGCTTCTGGTAAGATAACATAGCCCTATTAAATTAGAATAGTGATTGCATGACAACTAGAGATTTTATTATGTAATTTGAAAGGCTTTATTTGAATTTATTAGAAACTATTTCCTATAATGTATTTATTTTTGCTAATAAATACAATAGATTTGCATATATATGGATATAGATTTTAATAGAAATTTATTTATAGCCAAAAAGTTAACTTAAACATGAGCTGTATATAAATGTATGCATATAATTGTTATATTTTGAATATAAGTAGGATTTCTAAGTTTATAAAATATATTAATTTATGTGCTTCAACTGATTCTTAATTTATGCTTTTAAATTTGTAAAGAGA
Organism: Pardosa pseudoannulata; assembly: GCA_032207245.1. Taxonomy (NCBI): domain Eukaryota; kingdom Metazoa; phylum Arthropoda; class Arachnida; order Araneae; family Lycosidae; genus Pardosa; species Pardosa pseudoannulata. The sequence goes on from CM063504.1 coordinate 63,722,272, forward strand.
ATTATTAAAATATGTAAGTATTTGATTTCTATATGTGCAGTGATACAACTGAAATTATAATGCTTCTCATGTATATAATTTCAAAAATGTATATCAATCTATCAAGTTGCAGAAAATCATTTCCCGACTGTTATCATTATTAGAAAATATAAAATATATATTATAATTATGTCTAAATGAAGTAACTGCTTGAGATCTTAGAGCAAGATGTTCTATAACAAACATAAATTTGCTCATGTAATTTTTCAGTTTTCTTTGCATTTATCACTAAAAATTCAATTTAAGGATGAGACACATATAAATATATTTCTATAATTGTTAGATGCATTCATAATATTCGAGTAATTTTTCAAATCCTATATAGGATTTATATGTTTGTTTATATATTTCTATTTCTACGCCAAAATGATTATTAAAATATATGTCTATATATAGTAAAGTATACATATATACATACATACATATATACATATATATATATATATATATATATATATATATATATATATATATATATATATATATATATATATATATATATATATATATATATATATATATAATATATATATATATATATATATATATATATATATATATATATATATATATATATACATATATACATATATATACATATATATATATATATAATATATATACATATATATATATATATATACATATATATATATATATATATATAATATATATATAAATATATATATATATATGTATACATATATATATATATATATAACATTAAATTTAGTATCGGTTCATCTGTCTGCTAAAAATAATTCCTCGAAGTCAAATTACGTATAAATATTCTATTACATACATAATAAGGCATTTTATGACTTTGTATTGATAGGCATGAATCTACCATCTGAATAATGGTTTCAAAGCCCCTCATGGTTCGAGCGATTTTTTGAAGGAATATCGTAAATGATTATCCTGACATAACAATCACTGGAATAAAAATTCCGAACTGCACAAGAGAAACGCAAAATAATATAATAAGTTACGAAGAATGGTATTTGAATAACGGGGGATAAAAACGAAAATCCTGAGAGTTTTTACGACCTCATTAGGTAATGGTCTCGTAAATTTAAATCCTTTTCCTCCCAGAAACGAAAAAAAAAGTAGAAAGCTCTGCACAGCAATATTGAAAATGGTTCTACAACGGCTAATTATTCAAATGATCTTTTATAAGAAAAAGGGGACGGTTTTGAAATAATGAGAACGAACCCGGGAAAGATTTTTTTTCTCTTTTTTATCCGTAAAAAGCCCTGTTCTGCACCGTTGTTTAGTAACATATTCTTAGTACTCAAATTTAATATAATAACTGAAAAGTAATGTAATTACAAAAGGAAGAGAAAATTTATAATCCAAGATATATAGATATATAGATTTTCTCTCAACTATTTTTGTATTACCATATTTATTATGACAATGCAAAGAGATAATGGTCATTTACAAATTCATATACAGATTTCATATATATCGTATCTAATATAATAACTGAAAAGTAATGTAATTATAAAAGGAAGAGAAAATTTATAATCCGAGATATATAGATATACAGATTTTCTCTCAACTATTTTTGTAGTACCATATTTTTTATGACAATACAAAGAGTTATTGGTCATTTACAAATTCATATATATATTTCATATACATCGTATTTAATATAATAACTGAAAAGTAATGTAATTATAAAAGGAAGAGAAAATTTATTATCCAGGATATATAGATATATATATATATATATATTTTCTCTCAACTATTTTTGTATTACCATATATATTATGACAAGACAAATAGTTAATGATCATTTACAACTTCGCATACAGATTTCATATACATCGTAGATTTTAAGTACATTAGCTTTATCTACTGTCGAACCAATTTGTTGAATTTGGATTTTGTGAAACTCTGCAGTAAATTAATTATAATTATTAGTATTATCCTTTAAAGTGGACTATGCATAATTCGCACATGATTTATCGCATATACCAATTCATTTATTAGGCATGAAATATTGATGGGAAAGGAAAGGCGGCTGCAGAAAAACTGTGGTGTGTCAAACACATGCACCAAAAAGAGAGGAAATAAAACTCGTAATTTCAGTTTTCAATTACTTCCAGAACAAAAGAGACTGAATGTTCAAAATAAATGTTAATAGGTGCGTAAGAACAAAATATTCAAGTGATTCATAAAGAACTATCTTACTTTCTTTGGTTTTGTTCGCTATGGTCTAATTTTTGCAACACGAGGGCTATTGAGACCGGGACCTACTGCTTAAAGCCGACTCCGAACGGATACGAACATCCATGCCACAGTCGGATTCCAACCCATGAACTCAGGTTCCGAAGGTAAGCACCATAACCATTCGGCCATCGTTCGGCTATTTAGCTGTGTTGTCTTGACAAATGGTGTAATTCTGAGCTTTTTAAAATTTTCTTTTAATTCTAAGAACTCAGATGCCATTAGAGTTGTTTGAAAAATATAAAATATTAATCTGAAAATAAGAAAAATAATGCAGTCACAGAAATCAGACTAGGGTATGAGTATTAGGGTAATGTTCATCATAACTCTAAAGATATATTTTCATCTTAATATAATTTTTTTTTTAACTTTGAAGTGAAAATCATAGTGGAATACAATTGATTCAAACTTTTAAAACTCAGTATGTATTTAGACCGTATGCAACAAGACAGTTTAATTTATTGGCCTCGTAACAGTAACATATTTGACAATCAAAGTTTGACTTTAAAGAGAAACCTTTTAACAAGAAAAAAAATAAAAATTTTATTCACTCGAATATACAACAAGGCCTCGGGTATACTTCAACTTTTGGTTTATACTTCAAATTCATTTCAGTGAACTTAAGGATAGTATATTGCTCATAGAGAGCTTATAGCGTAACTTTGGGGAGGCACGTACTTCTAGATGACTTCAGAAACAAAAGGCTTAAAGCATTTGGTAATTACAGAACTAAATAAAATTTTAACTTGTGTAATTTGTAAATTATTCAATATAAAAACTGCAATAAAACTGTGACACTCCAGAAAGAAATTATTCGTCATAGGGCCTACGTTTCGAACATACAATAGAAAGTTTGACTACATTAAGAAAAGCAAATAAAAACCTTAGAACGAAAAAAATACAAATTTTATTCACTCGAATATACAACAAGGCCTCGGGTATACTTCAACTTTTGGTTTATACTTCAAATTCATTTCAGTGAACTCAAAGATAGTATTTGCTCATAGAGAGTTTCTCGCATAACTTTGGGGAGGCACGTTCTTCTGGATAACTTCAGAAACAAATGCCTTAATGCATTTAGTCATTCCAGAACTAAATACAATTTTAACTTGCGTAATTTGTAAAATATTCAATTTAAAAACTGCAATAAAACTGTGACACTCGAGAAAATAATTATTCATCACAGGGCCTACGATTACAAAAAAATACAAATGGAAAGAACATTAAGAAAAGCAAATAAAAACATTAAGAAGAATACAAATTTTATTCACTCGAATACACAATAAAGCCTCGGGTAATTTTGGTTTATACTGCAAATTCATTTCAGTCAACTTAAAGAGAGTATACTACTCATAGATAGCTTCTGGCATAACTTTGGAGAGGCACTTAATTCTGGATAACTTCAGGAACAAATGTTTTAATGCAAATGGTCATTACATCACTAAATACAGTTTTAACTTGTGTTATTTTTTAAAATGTTCAATTTAATAACTGCAATAAAACTGTGACACTCGAGAAAGAACTTATTCATCATAGTTCCTACGTTTCGAAAAAAAAGTACAAAAGAACATTAAGAAAAACAATAAGAAAAACAAATAAAAACATTAAGAAGAATGCAATTTTTATTCACTCGAATATACAACAAGGCCTCGGGTAATTTTGGTTGATTCTGTAAATTTATTTCAGGCAACTTAAAGACAGTATATATTCGTAGATAGCTTCCGGCATAACTTTGGGGAGGCACTTACTTCTAGATAACTTCAGGAACAAATGTATTAATGCATTTGGTCATTCCAGAACTAAATACAATTTTAACTTGTGTAATTTGTAAAATATTCAATTTAAAAACTGCAATAAAACTGTGACAATGGAGAAAAACATTATTCGTCACAGGGCCTACGATTCGAAACAAAATATAGCTTGAAGCACACGGTTGACGCTTTAGTTGACTGTTTTAAAGGTATGCAAAAATAATTCATTTATTAAAAACTAAATTGAACTACGAAGGAAGTTTTTTATTCTTGAAACCAAGTAAATAAAGTTCAATAATGACATGTTAATATAATCTAATTTTACATTATAATATATAAGAATTGTTTGAAAATTATAAAATGATATTCTGAAAATTAAAAAAAAAGAATGCAGTCAAAGAAATCAGACTAAGATATAAAAATTAGGTTAATAATTGTCATGATTCTACAGGTGATGTATTCATCTTAAGATTATATGTACATAACTTTTTATTGTACTATAAAATACAACTCGTATGTTTTTAGCATCAGAAAAACTCAAGTAGGTAGTATCTCATATTACATCTAACTCTCATACAAGAATCCAAAACAAAGGAGGAATAAACGGTTTCCTTTGAGATGTAAAGAAAATATCAATGTCAGTTATGTAATTGCAAAAATAGGATTTGTCTTAAACCTAAATTTTCACTTCAGTCTAATTCCTCTGTTAAATATTTTCCACATAAAAGCTTTAAAAGCATCTACGTTTAGCTTCCTTAACCCCTTGAGGACCACAAAATAAATGCTATAAGAGTCGACCGTTGTGAAAACTGTTGCGGTTTAACGCGATCTACTTATTAAATCTAGCATTTAAAAATTAAAAAAACACGTTCCGATATCCGATTACCCATACGCGACAATGGTCTCCAAATATCAACCTGAGATCATCCCGTAGAGGCGACGTTGGACTGATAAGAATGAAATTGCTGCGTCGCGTATACAAAACATTGGTCACGAACGGGTTAATAAATTCGTTATTAGGTTTTCACCCACTCATATAGATGTGATGAAAATACATGCTGTATCAAAAAGTTAATTGTGGGGTATTACGGCTGATTATTCTTTTCCTCAGAAAGAGCTGCGAAATTTCTTATTATATTTCCTGGTTATTACGCGAACGTTGTATATGATAGTTGTATCAACTGCATATGTATCAGCTAACCTTTATTTAAGTTTGCCTTCTTACGTTTGCGTATTGCCTTTAAATTTTCACATACACACAGATATCTATATCTATATCTAACTCTCTCTCTCTCTCTCTCTCTCTCTCTCTCTCTCTCTCTCTCTCTCTATATATATATATATATATATATATATATATATATATATATATATATATATATATGTGTGTGTATGTGTGTGTTATATATATATGTATATGTATATATATATATATTATATATATATATATATATATATATATATATATATATATATATATATATATATATATATATATATATATATATATATATATATATATATATATATATAGTGTGTGTGTGTGTGTGTGTACGTACTTTGAACGAAGGAATATTTTGAATTGAAAGATCTATCTTCCAAGCATACCCTCACTGGAAAAATCCCTTCCCGCAAAGAATTCCCGAATTGATTTTTCTCAGGCCTTACAAATTCGTAATATATGAGTATTCTCATAGAAACAAAAGAAAAAAGAACATCTAGACAGAAATCTTACATGATTCCCTCGTATTAATCACAAGGAATCCTAACAACAGGCCCTCTTTTCTATAATTACATCTTTAATTACTCTGCTTCCAAACTACATCGCAGAGCGACTAATTGCGATCTCATAACGCCTTCAACCTGCCCTCCCCTTGCCTCTAAAAGAAATCCCTGCGAGAAAGTTTTCAGGGTGTATTAACATTTGTGAGAGCAAAATTGCAAGGGATTAGTCTGCGGAAGATTGATTTAGATGCGCCAAAACCGCCAATTTAAAAGAGCTTAATAAATGGATTGGTTTGGGGAAATCCTAGAGGTAGTTCGAGAAGAAAAATGAAATTTTCGCAACTTATTTCAAAATTTATAAAATATCAAGCTTTTATATAACATTTCTAAATCTGTCAAAATTACAATAAACTATCTTAAAAGACAATTAATACCCTTTATTGCTTCTTTTTAATCGTTGCCTAAATGTCCCTGCCCTAATTTCATAACTAAAAAATCTTTATATTACATAGAGTTTATTAAATGAATGTATTTTAAAGAAATAATCCTCAAAACGTTGCCTTAAAAAGAATTATTATCAATGACTGTTTCCACAAACTATGTAAACTTGTATTCCTTTTATTTTTGGTTTGTTTGAATAGTCATTTCTTGGATACATAATCTGAAATATACGGCATTGTCTTTCAGTTGTGAGAACCTCTGGGTAGATGTAACAGCCTTAATGTTGGTGCTAAATTTAAGTTTCAATTTAATATTAGCATTTCAGTGTATTCTATGGTGAGATCAACAATTAATTAGGCCTTTTTATACAGTTAATTTTAGAGTATAAATTCAAAATTCCCTGAGTTAAATATCTCCTATAAAAGTAAATTAAAAAGTAAAGTGTCAAGAGAAAGGACAAAGATTTCCTAAAGAAGTTTCATTCTAAAAGTTTCAATAGTTTGTAAAGAGTTCTAATATACAGAAATCATAAAGCCATTGTTTGTATCTTTTTAACCTTGTGAATAGGCAGTTTGATTCTAAAGTCATTTTTTCTTGCAACTGGTAGTTTGACTTACATTACAAAAGGAATTTTAATTCAGTTACTTTATGCATAAGCTATCTATTTTCATTATAAAAAGTAGCATAATCGAAGATGTGGATAATATACATCAAATTAGAAATTTTATTTTATATTTATGCATTTTATGTCATAATGATATAAAAAAATAATATTCATTACATAAATAAGTAATTAATAATCCTCAAAACGTTGCCTTAAAATGAATTGTTATCAATGGTTATTTAGGCAAACTATGTAAACTTCTATTTCTTTTATTTTTAGCTTGTTTGCATAGTCATTTCTTGGATACATAGTCTAAAATACAGCATTGTCTTACTCTGGGTAGGTATAAACCTTTTAATATTGGTGCTAAATGTAAGTTTCCGTTTTATTGTTAGTATTACAGTGTATTTTATGGTGAGGTAACTAGACATTTTATGCATAAGCTATCTATTTTCATTATAAACGTAGCATGGTCTAAAATGAGGATAATTTACATCTAATTTGAAATTTTACTTTGTATTTATGCATTTTATGTTATAATTATATAAAAATAATATTCATTACATAAATAAGTAATTAATAATCCTCAAACCGTTACTTTACAACGAATTGTTATCAATGATTTTTTCCAGAAACTATGTAAACTTCTATTTCTTTTATTTTTGTCTTGTTTGCATAGTCGTGTCTTGGATACATAGTCTAAAAAATACAACATTGTCTTTCGGTTGTCAGTATCTCTGCGTAGGTATAACCCTCTTAATGTTGGTGTTAAATATAAGTTTCCGTTTTATTACTAGCATTATAATGTATATTATGGTAAGGTCAATAATCAATTAGTCATAATTTTTATACAGATAATTTTAGAGTATAGATTCTAGATTAATTTAGTAGCTCTACCACAAAAGAAAATTGAAAAGTAACGTATCAAAAGAAAGTGCAAATATTTCCCAAAGAACTTTCATTCTAGAAATTTTTACTGTTTATAAAGAGTTCTAATGTCCTAAAATCAGGAAGCTATTGTTTTTATCTTTCTAAACTTGTGGGTAGGTAGTTCAGTGATAAGGTGATTTTTATCGTGATACTGGTAACTAGTCTTAAATTAAAAAAGGAATTTTCGTTCAATTACTTTATGCATAAGCTATCTAATTTCATTATAAAAAGCAGCATGTTCTAAGATGAGGATAATTTACTTCTAATTAGAAATTTTACTTTATATTTATGCATTCGTTATAGTTATATAAAAAATTATATTCATTACATAAATAAGTAATTAACAATCCTCAAAATGTTGCCTTAAAACAAATTGTTACCAATTACTATTTCCACAAACTATGTAAACTTCTATTTCTTTTATTTTTGGCTTGCATAGTCATTTCTTGGATGCATAGTCTAAAAATACGACATTGTCTTTCTCTGGGTAGGTGTAACCCTCTTAATGTTGGTGCTAAATATGTTTCCATTTTATTATTAGCATTACAGTGTATTTTATGGTGAGGTCGAGAGGTAATTAGACATGATCTTTATACAGATTATTTTAGAGTATAAAATCTAAATTCCTTGAGTAGATCTCCTACAAAAGGAAATTATAAAGTAATGTGTCAAAAGAAAGTGCAAATATTTCCCAAAGAACATTTATTCTAGAAATTTCAACAGTTTACAAAGAGTTCTAATGTTCTAAAAATAATAAAGCCATTGTTTTTATCTTTTTAAACTTCTGGTAGGTAGTTTAATGCTAAAGTGATTTTTATCGTGAGACTGATAGCTTGACTTAAAATTACAAAAACGGATTTTCGTTCAGCTGATTCATGCATAAGCTATCTATTTTCATTATAAAAAGTAGCATGTTCGAAGATCTGGATAATTTACTTCTAATTAGAAATTTTATTTTATATTTATGCATTTTATGTTATATTCATATAAAAATAATATTCAGTACATAAAGAAGTAATTAATAATCTGCAAAACATTTTCTCAAATTAAATTATTATCAATGATTATTCCCACAAATTATGTAAACTATTTTTTTATTTTTGTCTTCTTTGCATAGTCATTTCTTGGACGCATTGTCTAAAATATGACATTGTCTTTCTCTGGGTAGGTATAACTCTCTAAATGTTGGTGCTAAATATAAGTTTCCGTTTTATTATTAGCATTACGGTGTATTTTATGGTGAGATCGAGAGGTAATTAGACTTTATTTTTATACACATATATTCTAGGTTCCTGGAGTAGATCTCCTACAAAAGTAAATTAAAAATTGACGTATCGAAAGAAAGTGCAAATATTTCCCAAAGAAGATTGATTGTATAAATGTCAATGGTTTTAAAAGTTCTAATGTCTTAAATCATGAAGTCAGTGTTTTTATCTTTCTAAACTTGTTGGTAGGTAGTTCAGTGATAAGGTGAATTTTATCGTCATACGGGTAACTAGTCTTAAATTGCAAAAGGAATTTTCGTTCAATTACTTTATGCATAAGCTATCTAAATTTATTATAAAAAGCAGCATGTTCTAAGATGAAGATAATTTACTTCTAATTAGAAAATTTACTTTACATTTATGCATTTTGTTATAGTTATATAAAAAATTATATTCATTACATAAATAAGTAATAAATAATCCTCAAAACGTTGCCTTTAAAACAAATTGTTACCAATGACTATTTCCATAAACTATGTAAACTTCTATTTCTTTTATTTTTGGTTTTTTTCCATAGTCATTTCTTAGTTGCATAGTCTAAAAATACGACATTGTCTTTCTCTGGTTAGGTATAACCCTCTTAATATTGATGCTAAATATAAGATTCCATTTTACTATTAGCATTACAGTGTATTTTATGGTGAGTTAGAAAGTGAATTAGGCATGATTTTAATACAGATAATTTTAGGGTATAGATCCAAGATTCCTTGAGCAGATCTCCTAAAAAAGGAAATTAAAAAGTAACGTGTCAAAAGAAAGTGCAAATATTTCCCAAAGAACTTTCATTCTAGAAATTTTAATGGTTTATGAAGAGTTCTAATGTTCTAAAAATCATGAAGGCATTGTTTATATCTTTTTAAACTTGTGGGTAGGCAGTTCAAAGTTAAATTGCTTTTATTGTGAGACTAGAAGCTTGACTTAAATTACAAAAAGGAATTTTTACTCAATTGCTTTATGCAAAAGCTATCTATTTTTCTTATAAAAACTAGCATGGTCGAAGATGAGGATAATTTACTTCTAATTAGAAATTTTACTTTATACTTATGAATTTTGTGTTATAATTGTGTAAAAAATAGTATTTATTATATAAATAACTAATCAATAAAATATTAAAAAATAATCTGATAATTCTTGTTTTTCTTCTACTTTCTTATGTGTGTATTGTAGATTCAGTGGTATGAATGGATTCATATAATCATGATATATTTATTATATCTCTATTATAGTATTCTTTTACCGGTTTCATTCAAACAAAATGGTTGAAAAATGAGGTAACAATAAAATATTCTAATCTAAGTACTTTGGGTGAAATATATATATTGTTTTAGATATCAATTGAATCTATATTACTTATACATCCTACCAGTAAATTGAATTCTATGTTTATATAATATTATAGACAAATAAATACATTTATAAATCAATCTCTCACCCCTCTTACGGAATGTAAGGAGAGTTAGGGATACATTAAGAAAGAGTATTATTACGAAAACTCAATTCCGCTTATTTACTGCATTTATGTTCATTAGTGTGAATGACAGGATTCGGTTTTATATATTTTGTGCCTTATTACAAATATATTTTTAACATATGACTGCAGAGTATAGAAAAGGAATTAAACTTTCTCTTCAGCATAAATAAAATAGTCAAGATCTTACATTGATAGAAAGATTGTTACTCACAAAAATAATTTATGATATTGGATGTACGTTAATCATTTTGGATTGAAAAGTTCGATACAGCATAAAATTTTTGCCTTAAAAACCATGTAGAAATTTTTCTTGTATGGCCTTCTGGGAGTAAAAACGCTTAGTACCAAGAAATATGCAGTGCAAGGAAATGGCAGATACATCTGCATATACACACTGACATACATAAGTTCTATTCTTCCAGCTATTTTTTAATTTTATTTTTTGCATTAAGTAGCACGTGAATAATTGTATACACATATCCCTAAATAGTTTAATAATGATGTTCTTTACAACGATGATATAACACGTGACTATTTGTCAATATCCTAAGGACTATAAAAAAAATATTTGATGATTGCAATCCACTATATAATAATATCCTCAGTTATCTGTCCGACAGTCTTGCGAATTTATAAAGCGATATTTGGACCTGGAATGGTTTGGTTTGGTTTGGAGCGCTACGGTCTACTGTTTTGCACACGGGGGCTAATGAGACCGGGACCTACAGTTTAAAGCCGATTCCGAACGGCTACAAATATCCATGCCAGCAGCGGGATGGACCTGGAATGGACAGTGGCACCATGTTAGATTCCTGATGAGTTAGGGTTAGCAAAATTCAAAGCGATTACGAAAATGTTCGAAATCCACCCCTTCCCCCTTTTCGATCGTTTAATGCCATTATTTCAATCCCTATTTTCCTTGGTTAAGAGCAGGGCTTTAAATTCATCAACAGACGAAAAATACTTTTTGTCTAGCATTATGACGACATTCTTTTAACTATCTCATTTAATCATTTCTTATTTTAAATTATATAAATACCGTTTTCATTATTTTCATACGTTTTATCACTGAACTTAGATATTACGTAAATAACTTTCTTCTATATTTGGATAAAATAATAGATTAGTTACATATGTGATAATTTTAAATTTTTTTCATCGTTTATTTTTTGTTGCAATGAAAATTTTATCACCGGTATCAACAGCAAATTCTTCTACATAAAAGGCTAGGAGATTGTTTCTTGGACTAATAAATATCTAACGTTTAAGTTATATATCTTTGAAAATGAAGAAGTTTGTTCGTTTGTACGTTTGTTTTTTATACATAACCACTCAGTTTGCCATCGATTCGCTAAATTTTGGACATCCTTAATATAAACCACGAAATAATCACTGTCAATATTAAAAGTTATGTTGTCCATCCTATCCCGTAATATGACAAGATAAATTAAAGTTAGCAGCTAACATGCAGTCAGTAAAGATAAACAAATTATTGAATGCGTACCAGATAATTGTCAGCCACAAAACAAACCATTTTTTAATCTCGATCATAGTGTATTTTACAATTCTGGAAAATTAAAAACTTTACTGATCCCATCATGGGATGGGCTATATTCTAGTATTTTGTATAATACTATTAGAGATCACATCAATATTTTACACTTTACTCCGTTAATCTGGTGTACTTAGAGGTTGAATATGATATAGTCTCATTGCTTATTCGTAATATAGTAAGAGTTTAATCACAATTCAAAGAAAATATCCAAAGCCACGGGAAATTTGATATCCTAAAATTGTTTCTAGATCATTTGATATCAAAGTAGTTATAATAATAATCATGGACAACAAACATTTCCTTTTTCTACGTTTAGCCAATGATTATATCGATAATCGAAACAAATATTGCAAGATAAGAAACCTAGGGCTTTACACTATTAATATATCACATTTATCACCAAAGAAGCAATTATTTATCCATCTTCCCATTGCTTATCCCATTATTTCTTACGGTTTGCATGTTTCATCATTGTAAGTCTTATAATGTTTCTTCTAAAATATCTAATCAAATTTTTTATGGAAGCATCATACGAAATATGTTAAAAAATATATTACCTATTCAAATTCTTAAATATTTATATTTTTTAAACAAGCGATAAAAATAATTAATTTGTGGTGAAAGTTTATGTAAACTGAAATGAAAAAAATAACTGAGTTGAGATTAAAATATGAGAGATCATTAGCAAAAGTTGTATTTCCCGTTTCAATTAAGGTTTTAATTTAATTTCAAATACAAATATTCGTATTCGCAATTTCACAATCCTGTAGGAGATTTTTACAATCTTACACCGTTTAAATTTTTGTTACATTTTGAAATAAAAGTGAAATTAAATGCTTTATATTGGCTTGTGAGCAGAGTTTTAAAGAACTGGGCGCAAACTTTCTGGAGTTTGGGGAAAAGTTAGGCGTAGGATTACATAAGTGATATATAGCTACGACCATTCCGTTTACATATGCTAAAATCTTCAAGTATTTCTGAGGGGTGATCTAAATATTCACCTACCCTTTTCGCTTTATTTGCCAGTGTTAAACAAAAGTGGTTCAGAAGAAAATAAAATGAATAGTCATGAAGATTATTGAAAAAATATATAAGCTATTTACATAATTCTAGGTATTTTTTATTAGTTTAAATGTCCAAATATCAGGCGTAAGAATTAAAATTGGACATATTTTTGGAGTCATAGGTACATTGTTTAAAAAAATTATAATTAATATTTCAAATTGACTTCATTTGTAAAAGTAACAAATTTTTGTCCTATCACCTACCATTGTAATCATAAGAAACAAACAAACAGTTAATTTAACAAAATTTTCTTGGTTTTGAAATTTTAAATAAAGATATGGCTTATTGATTTTTCTCAAACCTAGATAAATGGAAGTAGCTGAAGTACCCGGCATTGCATGGTAAAGATAATATGTTGAATATTTTGATTATAGTTAAAAGATGCAACATTTTACGAAGTTCTAATGAATGCAGTTTTTTGCATGTGCAAAAAACAAAGCTGGGGTTTAGTTAATATATTACGTTTGTCTGTCCGAAAAGATGGTACTGAAAATATCTGTTATGCCAACTATTGTGAAGAAGTATCAGCCCTTATTATACCTATTATTTCACATGCATGGTTGTGAGCATACGGCTTAGAGTGTTAAGCTGATTCGTACTTTGGACTTACAGTAAAAGAAATAGGTAATTTGATCTCGTTAGGTCAAGCTTAAAAATAATTGCTTTTAGAAATATAAATATCATGTTCTCACTCCAGTTAGAAATGAAATTCCTTTCTTAGACATTTCACTGATTTTACTTAATTTTCGTTGGCTACACTTTCGTTGGTTAGATGTGGCGTCATGCCACATCTAACATGTGGCATGAAAATCAATATATCAATAAAACATCAATTACATAGATGTAGAGTAATGTAATTTATCAATACAAAGAGAAATGTTGACTAAATACCTGAGTAAATAACTGTTTTGAAGCGTAATTATAGGATGTAAAAAAGGGTTTATTTGAGCTAAATTATAAAATTAGCATTAAAGCAAAAAATAGGTTTATTTAATAACTATCATGCTTTTACTTTTACACTGACGTAAAATACATGTTTGACAGCATTTATCTATTTCCACGTCATTTCCCAAGTCGAGTGGTTTAATGATGTTTATAATGTTATACCTTGCTGTAAAATAATAATAATAATAATAATAATAATAATAATAATAATAATAATAATGAAAGTAGCAAACATATAGGAAACCGAAGAACGAAAAACAATATAAGATAAACAGTTTCACTAAAGCTTAGGAAGTTCACTGCCATTATTGATGTAAGAAATTATAGCAGAATGTTGCAAGCTTGAAGAGTTGTAAACTACTTTCTATTCCCATATTTAAGTCAGAAAAAAGATTATGTGTAAAGTTGTGCACGAACAAGTCGATAAACAAACTAACCGGTGAGAAAATCCTGAAAAAGAAAAAAATAATAACCGAGAAAAAATTTCAAACATTTAAAGAAAGATATATTGAAATCAAAAATATTAAATCAAATATTTTTTGATTTGGAGAAATTAGGGTTATCTATAATGTCTTACATTGCACACTGGGAGCTGTTAATAAAAGGGTATGATTCCCTCAAGTCAAAAATCAGTAGAGAACTGTAAAATGGCACATATAAAAGAAAGAGAAAATATATCGCTGATCAGAGAGTAAAAGAAAGTTTCAAATCTAGATTTTTAACCTATGTTTCATTCTCTTTTCAACAACAATCTAAGCATCCTTTAATTTTTCTACGATAAGAAAAAAAATTATTCTCAAGAAACTGTCTTTATATATCTCGAACTATTTTGAGAGGAAATGGTTTTTGTAGTTTAAAAAGTTTTGTTCGAGAAACTGAAAATATTATTGATATTGAGTCTATTTAATGTTACATTAAACTGTTCTCTGCCATTATTGATGTAAGAAATTCTAGCAGAACGTTGCAATCTTGAGAAGTTTAAAACTACTTCCTACTCCCATATTTCAGTCAGAAAGAAGATTATGATTAAAATTGTGCACGAACAAGTCTATAAACAAACTAACCGGAGAGAAAAATCCTGAAAAAGAAAAAATAATAACCTAGAAAAAATTTCAAACATTTAAAGAAACATATATTGAAATCAAAAATATTAAATCAAATATTTTTTTTATTTGGAGAAATTAAGGTTATCTATAACGTCTTACATTGTACACTGGGAGCTGTTAATAAAAGGGTATGATTCCCTAAAGCCAAAAATCAGTAGAGATCCGTAAAATGACACATATAAAAGAAAGAGAAAATATATCGCTGATCAGAGAGTAAAAGAAAGTTTCAAATCTAGATTTTTAACCTATGTTTCATTCTCTTTTCAACAACAATCTAGACATCCTTTAATTTTTCTACTATAAGAAAAAAATTATTCTCAAGAAACTGTCTTTATATATCTCGAACTATTTTGACAGGAAATGGTTTTTCTAGTTTAAAAAGTTTTGTTCGAGAAACTGAAAATATTATTGATACTGAGCCTATTTAAAGTTACATTAAACTGTTCGATAAAAATAGAGAATATGAACTTATTTAAACTTTACAATTTAAATAATATTTTTTTTAATTAAAGAAAAGATATATATAAATGGCAATGTAGAATTAAATAAATTAATATATAATGTTTAAATTAAATATTATTTTAAGTAATAATGAAATAAACGTGGGATTTTACAGGGAAGGCTCTTTGCAAACTAAATAGATGAGAAAAACTTTATTTAAAAAAATGGTATTAGACGAGAACAAGTATTTGTATCTATAAAATGCAGATATTTGTTCTAGTCTCAAAAGAAAGAAAAAAATATAATACCAAACAATACCGAAATCAAGCAAAAATAATATTTTTTTCATTTCAAA
Source organism: Pardosa pseudoannulata (assembly GCA_032207245.1). Taxonomy (NCBI): domain Eukaryota; kingdom Metazoa; phylum Arthropoda; class Arachnida; order Araneae; family Lycosidae; genus Pardosa; species Pardosa pseudoannulata. The sequence goes on from CM063504.1 coordinate 63,738,197, forward strand.
GTTAATTTAGGCTTTAATTATTTATATGTGTAACATATATTACAATATATTTGCATTGTATTAATGATAACACTTGATGAGAAATATTGTGGCCCCAACCTATTTGAGGATACACAGAAATCATAACGTATTAAAATCAAAACGTTTAACTCAATGTTTAGTTGTTCTTTTAGAATACAGAGTCCTATGGAAATTTTCGTAAATTATTTGTGGTCATTTAGAATAGCAGTGTGTAAAATTTTACTGAGCCATTGAATGGCATATTTAGTAAAATAAGAGAAATACTAAAAAAGAATTTTTCAAAAAAAATATTTATAAAAATACCAATTATTAATAAATTTATTATAATTCAAGTTTAGAATAGAGTAGTAATAATAATAGCAATAAAACACATAGCCGTTGACTTACAATGGCAGACAATATCAATGCATGAAAATAGAAAGAGCATTAATGCATAAACTGCGCCATGTTGGGCAATTTATATTCCGATATCTGTTTGTGTGTGTGTTGGGGGGGGGGGCGAGCTGCATGAAGATATATCCTCAGTGATGAAACCACTGCCCTTATAAGTCTATCTCATTTAGTTACATTAATCAATCTCTTCTTATTACCACAAAAAATCGTATTTTCCTTTCACTTGGAATTAATTCCTTTCACTTGGAGTCACTTGGAATTAAGACAACTTATATCAAAATATCCAAGCTATAGGTTTTAGAGTGCTATTTCATTTGTATTTGTATTTGTATTTGTATTGAAGAATGGACTTTAGAATGGGATTATATATTGAGGTAATTCCCCTTCACTTGGTCTAAGTTACAGCTAGAACATAGCAAAGAATACCCAAATCAAACAAAAATAAAATTTTTTTTCCATTTAAAAATTTATTTAGGTTTTAATTACTTATATGTGTAACATATATTACAGTATATTTGCATTGTATTAATGATAACACTTTATGAGAAATATTGTGGCCACGAACTATTTGAGGATACAGAGAAATTAAGTGTAGTTTTATTACGTAAACTCCAAATGATCACTATCTAGATATTTTGCTTCATTCAGCCGTACAATGGTCGAATGGTTAGGGTGCTGGCCTTCGGAACTGGCCTTCGTGGGTTCGAATCCCACTATGGCATGGATGTTCGTAGCCGTTCGGAATCGGCTTTAAGCAGTAGGTCCCTGTCTCATTATCCCTCGTGTTGCAAAAAGCAGAAAGAACACTCCAAAACTAAACCAAACTTTGTTTTATTCACTGTCCAAATGTGTTCCATAGCTTAAACCCACTAAACTAATTCTGTACAAGTTTCTGAATCTATTTCGTAGGCCCACTCTCACTGAACTTGATCTTTCCGTTATCCTGGATAATTTAATTAGCAGTACTATGTTTTTAAACTTAATAATAAATATAGATATGTGCAAGAAATTTTCTCATCTATAATTGACTGTCCTTTTGTTTCTTTAATAAAGATTCATATGGTCTGTCTTAGTATTTTATACGCTGAACGATGGCCGATTGGTTAGGGTGCTGGAATTCGGTACCGGAATTCGTGGGTTCAAATCCCACAGTGGCATGGGTCGAAAGCCGTTCGAAATCGGCTTTTAAGCTGTAGGTCCCGGTCTCATTAGCCCTCATGTTGCAAAAAGTAGACCTTAGCACTCCAAGCCAAACCAAAATAAACCAATTTGTACACAATCATTTTTTACTATTATCAAAGTAATTATCGTTATTAAAATTCCTTGAAACATTTCTGTTACGTAATATTACAGTAAAACAAATTAAGGCTGCTCTATAAATGACAGTACAATGAA
>CM063504.1:63745005-63752505 GCA_032207245.1 Pardosa pseudoannulata
TTAAGAGCTCCAAGCCACTAAAAACTCTTAGATTCACGACTATTGCACTATTATACTCTTTTGCAATCTGTGTTCTCTTTAGGAAAGATCACTTAAAGTGACTTAACTTGAAAAATATATGAAAATATATATGAAGCGAAATTTCCAGAAATAATTTCTCTATGCATATAGAATTCAGCAGACAGAATACGCGCTCTGTTAAACTACAAAACTCTTGTAAAATTATGGCTTAAGTTTCTGTTTAGTAACTCTAATGGTGTACAAATTTATGGTGTTCAGGCATTAAATATTACTATATATATATCCGTCTATGTTAAAAAGTATTTTGAAATGTTAAGTACATTCTATTATCAGAAATAACAATTACATTAAATGTTTTTATATCTCTACATTCAATGTTTTAGAATAATATATCGAATGCAGTTCTTTTATTCTTTCTTCTATTTGTTATTTTCTTCTATTTGTAAATTAATTTCTTGCAAAATATATTAATTTTAGGTATAAAGGACATTTCATTAAATCAATTTTTTGAAGTTTAATTTTCCTTACACACAGACAGCATAACAATCTATTCATCTGCATGTGTATATTCATATTATATGCATATATATATATATATATATATATATATATATATATATATATATATATATATATGTGTGTGTGTGTGTGTGTGTGTGTGTGTGTGTGTATCAAATTCTTCTATTTGTTTGTTTGTAACAGAACTCCTCCTAAACTGCAAGACTGATTTTGGATGGAATTTTGGTTATGAAATTAAATATGTAATTATATATATATATTTATATATGCATATATATATATATATATATATATATATATATATATATATATATATATATATATATATATATATATATATATGTATATATATATATATATATATATATATATATATATATATATATATATATATATATATATATATATATATATATATATATATATATATATATATATATATATATATATATATATATATATATATATATATATATATATATATATATATATATATATATATATATATATATATATATATATATATATATATATATATATATATATATATATATATATATATATATATATATATATATATATATATATATATATAGTATACATGTGGGTATATAATTATATACATACACCCACACACACACACATATATATATATATATATATATATATATATATAATTATAAATTTATGGAAGACAGTTTTATTGTTACTTACAATTGCTCACTTACAGTTTATTAAAATTATTTTGAATTTTATCTTACTATAATAAACTCTTTTACACGTAAATTTCGTTACAAGATTCTCACAAACTAAAATCACAGAGTTAATAATTTTTTTTCTTCTCAAATTAAGTAAAATTCTGTATAAATATTTAAAGATCCTCACCGTTAAAATCATACGTATCATAGAAAATCGCGGATTACTATTAGAGTCAGGTTTATTAGGAGATTTTACTGTACCGGCTACCTGTGTTTTCTTTGGGGGAAAAAAGAGGACAAACGAGAGCTTAAACGGAAACACCATACCTTTAAAAATATACAAAAATTCCGAAAATAGTTCTCTACTGTGCAGATAGAATTCGCGCGCTCTATTAAATCCCATAACACTCGGTAATTATGGTTTAAGTTCGTGCTTGGTAAGTCTAATGGCATTTGAATTTGTGGTCTGCAGTCATTAACTATGATTATATTTTCCATCCATGGTGAAAAGTAATTCGTAAAGCAATATGTGTACTTTTCTTGGGAATAAGTTTATGTTTTTTTTATGTTTTACTCTCGAAATATTTATTGGTAAGAAATAAACTATATATATAATTTTAATATTTTCTGGTATAAATTTATTATTCTGCTATATAGCCCTCGGAACCGATTTATATATATATATATATATATATGGAAATGAGAAAGGTAATCTGCTAGCAGTAATAAAAATTCAGTTAGCCGACATTCAAGAGAACGGCACAAGTAAAAAAAAAAAAAAACTATAATATTTTAGAGCCGCTAACACGACATCTTTTCGACTAACCGACAGAAAAAGGAAAGATCCAAAAGTCACTCTGTTCGAACAGAGGTGCACACAAGAGCAAAAACAGAATGAATTTCCCACTTACTCATCAAATTTAAATGTAAGATGAGGAAAAACGTAAAGATATTTGAGGCTGACAGCTGGGAAATGTGTTGAATAGACAGAAAATTTACATCTACAGGATAGAAAGCTTTGCGAAATCTATCGAAAGAATTTTAAGTTGAGAACTCTCCTTTGATTAGGACATTTAGAGGCTGGGAAAATATTTTAAGGAATTAGAATGGGGGAGAGGAGGATTTTAAAGAAATATTAATGTTAAATAATTTTGATATATTACATATATATATATATATATATATATATATATATATATATATATATATATATATATATATATATATATATATATATATATATATATATGTATGTATATATATATGTATATATATATATGTATATGTATAAATATATATATCTATATATATATATATATATATATATATATATATATATATATATATATATATATATATATGCATATATATATATATATATATATATATATATATATATATATATATATATATATATGTATAAATATATATATATATATATATATATATATATATATACATATATATATATATATATAAACTGTCCACTTTCTTGTTGTTTAGAATCACAATTATACTTCATCCTTATACATTTTTAATTTATATTCAAAAGCATTAAACGCATAAGGAGACGTTAGCAATATGGATTATATTACTTTTCTCCTTTGTTTCCCTATTTGCAGACATGCTTTATCTTTTGTAAATCAAAATACTGATTTGAATGGTAGCGAAAATACCCGATATATCACATTTAAATGTTTATGAATATGCTGCTGTTTGTTGATAGATGATGTATGTGGAATTTTATATACACAGTATGAGGAAAATATATGGATGAAGAAGACTTTGCTGTAGATCATGTTGAAATGTAAAATGTGCTTTTTACAGCCTTCATAATTTAACTTAAAAGCACATAAAAATTCTTGTAACAACCCTTACTAAACTAAGGGCTCAGAGTCACCCAGGAAGCTGCTAGTTATGAAAATTCTATTGTATCATCGTACTAGACCACAACCCTTAAAACTGTCCCCTCAAAACCATAAGTATTTATATTGATATATGTAAGATATATGTATTTTAAATACATGTTTGTTTGCATGAGAAGACACATTAAAAAATAATACCTTTAGAATTTGCTATTTTAAGAACTGATTAGTAGAATTTTGAGGATAGTTTTTATAGCTTAAACATAATTTCTGAACTAGAAAAATGTAATCTCCTATTATTTACAGAACTGAAGAATTGAAAGAAAGAAGGTGTTTGAAGGAGACAGCTTATACAAAGATTTATATGATATTAGTGTATACTGCATTTACCGACTGGAGTATTTGTAGTCCTTATTTTGAGGTTAAATATATTAATGAATTCTCTATAAAAGTTATGTTCACAGGAATTATAGTGTTTTTAGCACTAAAAATATCTATGCACTTCTAATTTTGAAGACTGTGTTTTGTTTTATAAATACTAGGAACGTTTATTGTATATTCGGTCAGGTGATACACAACTTAAAAACAGGTTCAAGCAGTCACTCAAATTAGGTCTTTTGCGATGTTATCGATCTTACTGAAAGTAATATTACACAAAAAATATTATCATTAAATATTGGAGTATCTAGCTTTTTTAACAATTTATAAAGCAACACATGATGCATATATATCGGGTGATCAAAAAGTCCGTATAAACTTTAAAAATTCATAATAACTGGAAAAATAACTATAATAAAAATAGTTTTCAGGGTTAGTGTTGGTAAAATTGATGACACGACTGCAGTCTCTATGGATACAGATCAATGATTCTATGAAAAATATTGAGTACCGAGCATGGTGGTAAGCCCAATCGTCTGGCAGCTTCAGGAGCAATGCTCGTTCCTGCAGCTGATTCGGAGTCTAATGCTTCAATTTCGGCAGCAACACGCGGGAACGTGCCTCATTTAAACTTATTCGTCCGTTTCTTACACGATTTTCCAATGCTCCAGTTTCCTCAAACCGCTCAACAAACTTTATGAGGTCTATTATAGTTAAAGGCCCTTTTCCACTCCGGATATACTTCTGAATTTGGAACTTATGTAAGGCAGCCTGGTTCTTTGTTGACGTAAAACAACTTCACAAAGCTTTATCCTTCGCACTCAGTATCCATGTTCGCATACGTGGTTTACAGTGGTGAATTGGTTGTGTATTTATAGGAGCTCAAATTCTTATAACAGTCTCATTTGCATATTTGCATATTTCCACCGAAACCACTCGTACCAGCGCCATCTGTCGGTTGTTTTTGAGTTACAGTTTTTTTTTCTGTTTAAAAAAATGACCCATGCCCTAGCGATACTAACCCTTCAAATCGTTTTTTATTTTGGTTATTTTTCCAGTTATTATGAATTTTTAAAGTTTATACGGACTTTTTGACCACCCGGTATAAGAAATTATGTGTTGTTCAATAAATTACGATCGGAGATGATTACAAAAAATAAAAAACCTCGGACTAAAAGTTAATTATAAAATATCTAACTGTGTAAAGAAATAGTGGATATTACTCTCTACTGCAAAATATACAAACCTTGTAAAGAGAAACTAGTGTTAATAAATTTAAACAGACAGTACAGAAAGTAATTATTTATTTTTCACATTAAAATTCTAAAGATTAATTCCTATTTTATTCTAAATAATATTTTTATAATTTACAGTTTCAATAGATAATATGGTAACAAAATAATTAGTTTTATTTGGTATGAATTTACATCATCCCCTATATAATAATAGCCTAAGTTATCTGTCCGTCTGTCCTCAATTTTATGAAGCGATTGGACCTGGAATGCATAGAGGTATCATTAGTTAACAAAATGCAAAGGGAGTCAAGTTTATCTTCTCCTAAACTATCGATCGGATTCTAAATTAAATTGGTATAAATAGGCTTCATATCACAGCAAAAAATACTGCCTTCTTTAAAACGTTCGAAATCCACACCTTCCCCTCTTTTCGAGCTGTTAATGCCATTATTTCAACTTCTATTTTCCCCGATTAAGAACAGGCTATTAAATTCATCAATTTATCCCATAATAAATAGGTAAAAATAGCATTTTTCTAGCATTATGACGTCATTCCTTTAGCCATCCCATTGAATCATTTCTTATTTTCAATTATTTTAATTATGCCTTATTTTCATACGTTTTATCATTGAACTTAGATATTACGTAAATAAGGCAATTTGTTGCAACGTCACGACCTACTATATTGCCTTTCCCATTCATTTTCACGTGTTTAACAGCCAATAGACAAACAATAAACTGCCCTTCCGTTTGAAACAAAAGCCAGAATTGTCTTAATTTGAGAATTTGCCCTACTAAGTGAAATCGCCTTATAAATTTCTTTTCTATTTGGGTTCAATAATAGATTACGTACATGTGTGATCATTTTAATTTAGGTCACTGATTATGTTTTGTTGAAAAAAATTCACAGCCAAAAAACAAACCATTATTTTACCTGCCTCATAAAGTACTTTACAATTTTGGAAAATTAAAAATTTTACTGATCCAGTCATGTGATGGGCTATAGGCTAGTTTGATAGGCTAGTAAAAAAACAGCTGAATTTGTTGATGATTTAATGCCTGTACTCGATTTAAAGTATTACAAAAATTATTGTTCACATTTAATTTGCAAGTGTAACAACATCTTTAATACAGATTACATGAAATGTGCATATTCAGAAAAGATGAATTGTGCTTAATATTTAAGTTAGCTCCAGTTGTAATCCTGAGAATTAATTTTATGTATATTTATGCAAAAATTGTCAGTGTTGTCACAAATTTCCGACACACACCCTCCATGCATAACAAAAGAAACATTTCCAGTTATGAATAAAATTAAGACCTTCGTAACATTCTCCGTTGGCAGAAGCTCTCTTACCAAAGAAAATTTTCCTCCGATGCCCAGACATCCTTTTAAAATAGACTTCTGCTCTTTTAGGCGTTCTGTTCTTCTGCTTCTTGTCGCCCAGATAAGCATTTCTTACTCAAATCGCATAATGAGATCTGGTTACAAATTTCTGAAGTTACTCCTTTTTTCCTTTGTTTAATAAAATAAGCAAATCAGCTCAAGAGTAACGTACATGGTTGACCTTGCACTGAATAATTCATTGCCTTCACCTTTTCGAATTCCAAGACAGTGTCGTTAATATTGTTTTGAAATACTTGCGCCTAAATGAATGAAAGTTAAAAACATCGAGATAGTTATATCAATTCAAAATAAATTTCATTGTACGTTTGACTGAAAATAATTAATATTTCATAAAAAGATATTAAAAATGTTATATAAACCCCATCCAATGGTTGTTTCAAGGTATATACATACTTTAATTAGAGAGGATATATATATATATATATATATATATATATATATATATATATATATATATATATATATATATATATTTAACGATCCGTTACATGACCCCAAAGAACGAGGAGCCCGAAGGTGACCTTTTACAGTGGCTCACGATTAGCCTCAAATAGAACCAGGTGGTCTAAGTAGCTTAATTGAAAACTGTTCGTTGCCGGCGCCTTATCGTCTAGGCATTGTAAATCTGATGAATGGAACGCCGCTGTGAAAAGAGTGTAAATAATTACAGTACAACTTGTCGCCCATTAGCGGTAGCAAAAAAGGCCATTAAGTTGATTAAGTCGGTGGATCTGAAGACTGCGTTTCGGCCATATCTGGAAACAGAGCAGCTGATCCGAGGCTTGGGAGTGACCGCGAGATTACGTCACCCTGGTTCTGAAAGTTTCCCGAAGAACTGAGCAAAGGGAGCGAGTGACGCTATAAAAGGAAGGACAGTACTAGAAAGAGAGGCTTTTATTCTTCTCGAGGCTTCTACCTGATAGAGTCTGGTCGCTCAAGGACCGTTCGTATCTCCGTGTCTGGAGTCGTGCCAGCGTCTCTGTTGCTAGGAAATTCCTTGGAATTCCTTTGGAATTCTTTTTCCGTAATCTGCTAATTTTTAGTTAACTTCTTGCATAGAAGTAGGCAGCCGAGAGTGACTTTGCTCTCGAATTTGGATCGTCTTGCATCCTGAGATTTTCTTCACGAATCACAGAGTGATACGTACTCAGAACTTTCGAACCTTACTGTGAAAGCCAACTGTGCTAATCGTCATTCGGAGTGATCGTGTCATTATTATTCCCGGCACTAATTAGTGAACAACTCCTGTGATTGGAAGCCCTAGCCATACTGTTCCGGTATCCCACGCATCCTTAGTGTGAGAATATCATCTCTGTACGAGATCCCCGAATGTTAACATCCTACTGAATTTGTACATAGCTGTACATAATTTATTC
>CM063504.1:63757505-63760005 GCA_032207245.1 Pardosa pseudoannulata
TCAATTTTTTTCTCTCCTTGAGTCTGTCCCTTTTGAGTTGGTATATATTTACCATAGCTTGAAGTTTATAAATTTACTCTTCACAACGAATTGTATTTGTTATAGTCCCTGTGACTTCATTCCCATTTTGTTTCAAAACCATAATGTAACAGATATACATGGAAAGCTTTTCAAATAGATGTTGGATAACTCATGCTTTGTTTGGACAATTGCCTCTCTGATTATGAGGGCAATCGATTTCCAAAAAACCATAACGTTTGAGTACGTACTATAAGCATACCTGTAGTATAAGAAGCTGCTACAGAGGGGACCACAAAAATGTCTGAGAAAACACAGTTTTGTTCGCTATACAACATTTCGCTATCATGATCGTAGTGGACAGGAACACATTTTGCACCTGCCACGTGCAAAGAGTACAAGTATTGTGTGATTCCGATTATCCTCAACGTATTCTATTCGCAGTCTAGTATTTACAAAAATGTTGCACAGCTAGATTATATGTCGTGGATTTTATTCATCTTTACGTAGGATGGGAAGTGTACTAAACCTGAGCAATATGCACGTGTGTAGGCATAAACACACAAGGTGTACATGCATGTAGGATCAACAGCTTTCCACCATATGGTCCGGTATTATATTAATTTGCACTTACAGCTGCTTGAACTCTTCGAACGAATAATCTTATCTTAAAACATATTGATTCGTGATACAAGATGAAACATCTGGTTTCGCCATGATGAACGAGAATAACTCAATAGGATATATTTTGTACTATGGCTGACAAAAGCAGACCAGTCGCACGTCGTTCGAGATTACACAATCTGATTCCCCTGAATTTTTATAGGCCCATTACAAATTATTGTTACACGACTATTGTATTGGATGTGGATTTCGTAACCAAAACCTTCGAAACAGCAGCACTTTCCTTAGAACACCTATCTTGAAATAGTTAATTCATTGACTCTGGAAACATTGTGGAAAATCGAAGGAATTTAGAAACTTGTCATTATAACCTTAGTTTCTACCTTGTCTTTATAACTAAGAACATTGCTCACAGTTGTCTTTATATAGTTCCAGACATAAATTCCTTTGTAAATCTTGTCCATTATGGTATGGTAAAGGAAATTGCTAAGTTTGGCAAAGCCCTCTTGAAATATCTTGTGTACAGATTCAGTAAAATAGATTATTTTTTTATAAATATGTTTAAAATATACATGTAATGTTTAAAATATACATGTAAGAAAAACATATTTGGCAATAATTGTACGAAGAATAGATGGTATAAATAAGGGTTAAAATTATAATTGAAAATCCATTTTCTCCTGATTGGTTAATAAATCGCCTTAAATTTAACTTATAATAATTATAGTCATAATAATTATAGTCATTCGCTATTTAAACTTTATTCTATGAAAAATACAGATAATTATGTGCTAATAATATATTATATTTTCTTCATAGATATAGAAAAGAAATAATTTACAATATTATTTTAAATTGTAATTAAATATTATAATAAAATTATATATAATATATATATTATATATATATTATATATAGAATATATATATATCTATCTATATCTATATTTTATATATATATATATTATATATATATATAATATATATATATATATTATATATATATATATATTATATATTATATATATATATTTATATTTATATATTTTTTATAAGTTCTTCTAATTTTTGAAACCGTGGCTAATACCGTACTGCTTAAAGGATTCCGATAGAACATCTGAAATAATTCGACAACAAAAAATAATAACCATCGAATTTATATATATATAATATATATATATATATATATATATATAAATATATATATATATATATATATATATATATATATATATATATATATTTATATTATATATATAGATATATATAAATGTTATATAATATATATATATATATATATATATATATATATATATATATATATATATATATATATATTTATATATATATATAAGATATATATATATATTTATATATATATAAATGTATATATATATAATATATATATATATATATTATATATATATATATATATATATATATAAATATATATATATATATATATATATATATATATATATATATATATATACATATATATATATATATTATATATATTTATATATATATATATATATAATATATAATATATAAATGTATATATATATATATATATATATATATATATATATATATATATATATATATATATATATATATATATATATAATATATATATATATATATATATATATATATATATATATATATATATATATATATATATATATATATATATATACATATATATATATATATATATATATATATATATATATATATATATATATATATATATATATATATATATATAGATATATATATATATATATAAAATATATATATATATATATATATATATATATATATATATATATATATATATATATATATATATA
>CM063504.1:63762505-63765005 GCA_032207245.1 Pardosa pseudoannulata
CTTTTGGATATTAGAGAGTTTATATTATATTCCATATTTAATATACTTGATCACACAATTTTGAAATATAAGTAAAACCTTAGATTAAGTATTATTTATTGAATATTGTTAAACTTTTCTCATTGAGTTCTAATTTTATAAGTTATTAAATATCTGTCAGGCATTTTATTTTATAAAAAAAATATTTCGTATAATAATAGCAATTAATTTGCACTTAAATAGCTCAAGAATATTTATGTGTATTTCATTTTTATAAATTGCTTACTAATTTGTGAAATTGAGAATCCTTAAAATGAAAAAAAAATTTATTTAATCAAGAGATTTATTCTAGATCTTTCAATAATTTAAACTAAAATATTTATAAAGTCTGTTAACAAGGTGAATATAAACTCTCTGAATTGTGTTTATTTTAGAAGAAATACCAATCTTTGCAATTAGATAATTTAGAGTGTCTGAAATTTAGTTCACATGAAACACAATTTTGATATCCAGGTAAACAACAGACAATAAATAAAGGACTTCTAAATAGTTATGTACTTTTCTCTTTAGGTAATGTTTTATTAAATTATAAAGGATTTCTTTTGTGACTGTGTTCCTTTATCATAACACAAATAGATTAATTATTTCCCATTTGAAATATTATTGTATTGTTATGGAAGTTTCTCCCTCCGTATTTTATTTATTATTTTTAATATTTTTCTAGAAAAGCAGTGCCCTATAATAATACAACTACATTAGTTATTGCTTATTTAACGTAATTAAAATATTTTTCTTTGTATAAATGGACATCCCAAAAATGATTCATTTGCCCCATTTTTTTCCAATTATTATATCTTATGATTAGATTGAAATCTATGCATATAAAAGACTTGTATATATTTAAACTGAAGTTTTCATAATTATGTTTATTTAGGAGGATTATCAGTGTTATTTATTAAACTTTTTATACTGTCTCTAATTATGTTTACGGGATACACAATTTTGTTTTAGTTAAAACGGTAACAGCAGTTTAATGCCTTTTTAATATCCATATATTTCACTGTTTATTTTATTGCTTTATAGCATCGTGTGGTATCATTTTAGCGGTTTCTATAAAATATGCATGAATTAACTCTTGTAAGAAATATGAATTGTTTGCTTTTTTTCACTCTCGATTTATTATTATTTGTTTATTAATCTTTTGTACAGAGCCAGAAACTCTATAAATATATAAATGAATTAATTCCTGTATGTTTAATTTAGAATACTACATTTGTATCTGCTCATCGTATCATACTATAATAAATGGTTACATGTTTACGCAACCGTTTTGGGTAGTTCTTTTACAATAAATTAAATAAATACTCATTAATGTAAAATAACATTCATGACAGCTATTGATACGTTGAACAATAAATCCCCATAATTATGACCATTTACGAGAAATGCCGTTATTGATATTAAAAAATTCACAAATACATCACAGAAATAATACTCCTAGGACACAAAATGGAAATTAAAATATAAAGTAATAACAATAAATTAAAATATAAAGTAATAACAATAAAAAACCTAATGAATACTTATGAATATCCTTAAGTATATTTCTATTTGTTTATTTGGTAGAATTGTTGTATGTGTTTGTAATTCTCTACAATAACGATCTGTACACTAAAACTGACTGCAATACTGACTTAAAACGAAATACATTTCGTTTTAAATCAGTATTGGATGAAAACCCATTGAATTCCGTAAATGTAGTACAACACTAATCAACTTGCTAGTTTCGCGAAAGAAAAGTCGATCTGTAGACCATATCAATATATTTCAAACGACATCTTAAATACTCCATTTGTAGCCGAAAGATGTATGTATGGTAAAACACCGTTTTTCTGTACCGGAGTTCGCGGGTTCGAATCCCTCTGCTGTCATGGATGTTGAGGAGAATCAGCCTTAAGCAATAGATACCAGTGTCATTAGACCTCGTGAGCGAAGAGTCCAAGATAATAGAGAAGAGATAATAGAGTTCCAAACCAAATGTTACCTTTATAGCAGTATTGGGAAATAAAACATTTACATTACATCTCTCATATAATTATTTTGAAGATATATAAGAAAGCAGTGAAATTACTTACCATTATTTAAATATCATTTTTCAAATAAAACAATTTTAAAGGATGTAATCCTAATTGAACAAATATAAAGTATACGTAAATTCTATAAATTTACGAAAAGGACAATCATTTTTCGTACTTGCTGCGAAAATATACTTGTCTGCTACTGTGAGATTAAATAAGTATATGAAAAAGAAATTAAAACAAATCTTAAAAGAAAAGAAAATCATATATTGGAATATTATCCTTTTAGCTCCTATCGTGACATAAGAAGTAAATTTTGCTATACATAAAAATAATAATAATTTACCCTTATAATCCTTTCATATTTCTCATATCTGGGGAAAGTGTTTCAAAGAAAAACTAAATGGAGAGTTTTAACGCATTTCACTAGTTTTGAGTGAAAG
>CM063504.1:63770005-63777505 GCA_032207245.1 Pardosa pseudoannulata
GGAATTTCATTTGACACGTATGTAGTTAGTAAAAAATACCTGTTTTTTATGAAAGTGAGACACCATTTTAAGCTACACTTTTGTCTAAATTGTCATTTTTACATTACTTCGAAAAGGTTCATGTTTTGATGAATTCTAACGACATAAAATTTTAAAGACCCAGAACAACTATAGATTTTTCTCAACCAAACTCGTGTACCACCTGCCTCCTAATGATCAGGGAGTGTTTATATAAATTTTTTCTAAAGTTTATGTATTACTATCTATCTCTCTGTCCATATATGTGTGCGTGTATGTGTGAGAGTGTGTGTTTGTTTGTATATATACAAGCCAATTTGTCACCCATACTTCAAGCTGTGTAATTCAAACCCTTATAAATAAAAATTATTATTATTTAACATTTAACTTATGCATTAAGATTGAATTCAAACCTTACCAGAAAAAAAATGTATGATTAAATACCGTTAAATAAAACAAATAATGTATTTTACTTCCGTAATAAAGTTCAATATATATATATATATATATATATATATATATATATATATATATATATATATATATATATATATATATATATATATATATATTATATATATATCATTAATGATTTATATATATATAATTTATGATATATTAAAATATTTTATAATGATATCATTAGGATATATATATATATATATATATATATATATATTATATATAATTATATATATATATATATATATATATATATATATATATATATATATATATACACACATCATAGATTCCCTACCATTAGTATCTTTGAAGATTAAACATTGTGCATGTATATAATAGAAAGATATATTGTTCTAAAATATTTTATAATGCAATCATTCTGATTAAACATCATTACATAGAAGGATTTGTTTTAAATATTTGTATAAAATAAACAGATCCTATTACTCTATAATCATTGTATAAAAAGTAAGAAAAAGATAGCAATGTCTCATTCTATAATATTAAGTAACGATGCACTAGATAAGATAACATTTAGTGAAGTTTACAGTTAGTTATTTCATTACAATACAAATATAAACTTAGCAAGGTACCACACGTGTAACAACATGAGTGGGCTAAATAATAGCACACACATATTACACTATGAAATTAAACGAACAATCTGAAATACAAATATGAAAGGATTTTCATTAAATTATTAGGATTTTTTAAATAACAAAAATAATATTATTATTTGTTATTATTACACATTTTCTAGCATTCGTGCATGCGTATATACATAATGTATGTGCTTAAATATATACAAATATAAGGACTGTGAGTCAATAAAATATCATATGAACTAAGGAAATGTTTTAATCGTATGCCTGCATAGAATTTTCCAAGCATATATTATATACTGCATATTGGAATTTGACCTAGTTAATAGAGTTGTCTACTCCAGTATAATGTCTGAAATTGTATGATCAAAATTAGGAACAAAGTAAAACCACAGAGTGTGTCAGTATCGACATTTTACGTTTATAGATTTTCCAGGAATAAATCAAGGCATCATTCATCTTTGCATGTGTCACATGTTAAGATATTTTGGGTACGTATATATAATTCTAAATACCCAGCTATCTTGTATTTTTGGGAGTGCGTGTATGTCTCTGAATATCTTGTATTTTATTGTGGGTTGTTGGGGAAATACTAAATAATAATTGTAAAAATTTAAATTCTAAGGCATATTTTCAAACTGTTTCTGGTTTATTACCATATAGTCATTTGCCTTCATCAATATAGGCGTATAAGCTTAAATGTTCATGTGCTGGAAAGATAATTGTAGTATGAAGTAAAATACATTCAAGGTGATTTTTAAGTTTTACACCTTTTAAAAAAGAATTTGGTTTAACTTGGAGAAGTAGTTTTAATTAAAGGAAATTTAATTTTTTTATTATATTCAGTAAATATATGCTTTACTGTATTAAAAAATAAGAAAAATATCAATCAGATTCAAGAAAGCATTATTTGTTATACTTCTATTTCTTTAATAAATGAAAATGTTACCATGTGTAAATGTTAAAATAATCATAACTTAAAACGTTTAAGTATTTTTTCTTTGATAAATATAGTGTACGTTTTGGATTATTCTGACTAAAATTTATTAATTTTTAAATAATTTATTTAAATTATTTTGAATAAGTATTTCAAATATTTATGAATAGTTTCAATTTTATTATTTGGTTTCTCTTAATATCACTTAGAAATGCATACATTAACAAAGTTAGGTTTAAAATCATCTTATAATATATATATATATATATATATATATATATATATATATATATATATATATATATATATTATATATATATATATATATATATATATATATATATATCCATATTGTGTTTAAAATGTTTGCGTATGATAAGTTATTTTAACACAGTTTAATTAAGCAAAATTAACTAGATTATTTCAGTGTGTGCTTTGTACATAACACAAAATTTCACTCTCAAGTTTTGAAGTATGTTTTACATAGCGAGCTATTTGTAGCTGCAAATTATAGATCACCGAATCATAATTTCATACTTCTATTTTTTAAATAGTATCTAGATAATAAAAAAATATATAACTATAAAACTTTCACCCTAATAATGAAGACGCTTCAAAATCTTATCCCCTGAATAAAGTCTAAGCAATTTTTGCATCATTAATAATGCTAAAAATATTTGATATAATTATTTGAAATTTTATATACTTTAAAATAAGAATATTGCTAATAAGGCTTCATTTTCCTAGTCAAGTGATTTCATACAGAAAAAATTAAATCTCAAAGTTAACTGTGGTCTTAACATAGCTCGCAAAGCAAAAGGTGCATTTGCCTTAGTACGTGTGGCGCATTGAAACTACCATCCCTCTTCTAAGTTTCTGTCATAGCCCAAAAAGGTAGAGTTTCTTTATTCCATTGATAGGATTCTGATGTAGGATTCCTTTGTTTCCCCCCGAAGTCCCTACCCATCCACCCGCCATCTGGAAAACAGAAGGGGTCGTCCCCGGAGACGGGAAAGATAAACAGAATTCTTTGAAGAAAATGCAAAAGCAATCCGCGTTCTGCATTATTCCAAACGCAGATTTTCATTAAAGCGTACGTATTTTATTGACATCTGGGATTCCTTTGAAAACAGTAGACTCCCGGCTTCAGCCCGGGTTTTTCCGGATTCCACATTTGACTTCATCCCTTTTGTTTGCATAATGTTCGACTCTGGTTTAGTTCTTAAAATATATGCGTGAATATTTTCTGGAGGATGCACCAACAACAGCCGTGCCTCTGAATGTTTTTAGAATAAATTTTATTCCTTCTCCTGTGGACACACAGCTGCACTATCCCTGGTAGGTTAAAGATGCGAAGAGTAAACTTTAAAAAAGACAACTGAAAGCTTTTCGACAAATTTTATTATTTACTGAATCAATATTCCATAATCTATGTACAAATATTTAAGATGATTACACAAGTATAAATGTATTTTAATAGATTGATATATATACATACATACATACATATATATATATATATATATATATATATATATATATATATATATGTATGTATATATATATATACATATATAATATATATATATATATAATATATATATATATATATATATATATATATATATATATATATATATATATATACATATATATATATATATATATATATATATATATATATATATATATATTATATATATATATATATATTATATATTATATATATATATATATATATATATATATATATATATATATATATATATATATATATATATATAATATTTATATATATATATATATATATATATATATATATATATATATATATATATATACATATATATATATATACATATATATATATATATATATTATATATATATATATATATATATATATATATATATATATATATATATATATATATATATATATATATATATATATATATATATATATATATATATTATATAATATATATATATATATATATATATATATATATATATATATATATATATATATATATATATATATATATAATACATATTATATATATATATATATAATACATATTATATATATATATATAATATGTATATACATATATATTTATATATATAAATATAAATATATATACATATATATATGAATATATATGTATGTACATACATATGTATATGTCTAAGTTCAGTGATAAAACGTACGAAAATAATGCAGATGATATTTAAATCATTGAAAATAAGAAATGATTAAATGAGATCTTTAAAGGAGTGACGTCATAATGCTAGAATAAAATGTTATTTTTACCTATTTTTTATCTTATAAATTGATAAAATTAATATGCTACCAGGGTTAATAGAGCTTGAAATAAATGCATTAAACACTCCAAAAGGGGAAAAGGGGTGAACTTCGAACGTTTTCGAAATGTCTTTGAATTTTGTTAATCATAACTCATCAAAAATCCAGTACTGATGCCTCAATCAAATCCACGTTCAATCGTTTCATAAATTCGAGGATAGACTTACAGATAAGTCTATTGTTAGGATAGATAAGTCTATTGTTAGGGAAGATAAGCTATTGTTAGGCTAACTTCTGTGACTTCAATATGGAAATGAATAGTCTGCAGGTGTTTACTTATCATTTCTCTAATAAGGGGTGTATATATATATATATATATATATATATATATATATATATATATATATATATATATATATATATATATATATAAGCACTCAAATGATCCAGTTTAAAACTTAGGATTAGGATACCCGATTAGGAGAATAATTATTTATGTGGTCGGAACTTCATTTTTACATCTAATATAGTGAATTTTTACGTTATAAAAGTTTTATTTTCTCAAACCCCATTGTGGAAATACATTTTATAAAAAAATATTAAATACATTTTTTATTAAAACCAGATTAGTAAATATAAATTTTATAAGTAATGTCGAAATGGTCATCTTGCGAAAAACATCATAGACTAACATGGAAGCTAAGAATCTCAGCAGTAAATTTGAAATAAATTAGTCAACCAGAAGTTTTTAGGTATAAAAATGTTAAGGAAAGAACGTGACATTATTTGTAGTAAATCTATACTAGTAACGAATTTTCCTTATTGTTACATCTGTATTATTTTCATCATTTTTCAATGAATGTTTCAAAAATATACGTTACAGATAAATTAAAATATATATTCTATTTTCAACCAAAAAGTAGCAAATCATATTTCGGAATACATATTGGAAAGTGAAAATATGAATTACTACTAATATGTCGTCTAAAATATATGCCTGTTTTCCCGATTAAGATTTCTGCCAAAACTTTTTAATCTCTTGGCTCCTATGAACATTTCTTAAACTGCTACCACTGCATACGTTTATATTATTCTTGTAAATTTTCGGAAAATAAATATGTATGTATAATTTAACAGCAAGGCAATACATTTATATAGAGTGATTTCCATTTTTATTAGAAAGCAAGAAAAAGAACTGCATTTGATTGAACATCAAAGAATGTTTTTAGATTGAAAAGTATATTACAACCAGGTGTGTATTAGAAAATCGTACAGAATTGCATTTTCATACTTAAATTATAACTTTTAATGTAACAACTGTTTCTCATTTTAGTAAGAAGATATTTTCTTAGAGTTAATGTTTATTTCAAAGTCTAAGGAATTGCAATAAAATGCGAGATTTTAAAGTTTATGTTTAGATAAGAATTAAATAGAAAATAAGCTATTATATATATGCATATATATATTTGAACGAAAAATGCTATAAAACTTACTAAATATATAAGTATTCAGCTTTCATATATATTAGAAGATATATAAAAATGTTATTATAATAACAAATAATTATATTTAAAATGCAGATATTTTAATCTGAGAATCACCCGTCAATTTTCTGAGATTATTTCGACGTCTTAAAACTTACTTTGAGCAGATTCTCTATAATTTTATTATGGCCAATAACTGAATTATGTACAAAACTCTTCTTGCAATGTATTTAACAAGTAGAAAATATCTTTGTTGGAAACTTCAATAAAAATTGTCATTTTTTAAAAATTTTAATGTAGAAAAATGTTATTTTGTGAGCACTAGTACCTAACATTCTATTTATTGAAAAATAACAAATTATATATTAAAAATAAACAGATTAACAATTTCGTTGGTATGCTATAATTAAAGCTTCAAACCGTCATTTCTTTTAATTTCGGTTTAAATACTGGTTCACTATAATATATATTTATATTCAAAATAAATAGTTATATATATATATATATATATATATATATATATATATATATATATATAAATATATATATATATATATATATATATATATATATATCCAAATATATATATATATATATATGTATATATATATATATATATATATATATATATATATGTATGTATGTATATATATATATATATATATATATCGATTCAATTCTGAATTTCGTTCCTAAAAAATTAACGGTTTTCGGTACATTTCTAGAAAAATAATTTAATTTATTTATAAATTGTTTGATCTAAAAATATAATTTAATCATAAACAAAAACCGTATTTCTATCGCAATTTAAGAAAAAAATTTTGTACACTATATGAATGTATAAAACTAACCAGCATCTACTCTTTGAGCGGTTAACAGAGAACAACAGGCATTGAGATTGTTAACCATTTTCAAAATTGCCTTGAACTGAATTCAACTTGATTTCTATAAATAGTTTCAGGAAAAACTGAAATAAAAATGTATCAATGAACATAAGTACAGGAAATTTAAAAATAATATACATGTCGTTAATAATATACATGTTAGATTAAGGCGCTACAGTCTACTTATTCGCAACATGACTGTTAATGAGACTTGGACCTACTCCTTAAAGCCTATTTCAAATGGCTAAGACATCCATGCCACAATGAGATAAGAATCCATTTACTCTGGTGCTTAAAATCAGCGCCCTTACACATTTTTACATAGTTCAAAACAATCTACAATTGACTGAAAAATATCGATATAACAAAAATAAACGATATTTCTTCGGTTAAGGTCTCATTCGAAGTCTTTTTTATAATCATTTCCTAAGCAATTTACGTTATATTATTTACCTTGTGTGAAGTGTGGGATATATGCAATATCAATTATTTATATCCTTTATTAAACTTTAATACCATTAAAATTACGCGAAAAAGAATTTTAATTAGGAGAATTTTGAAGAAATTTAGAACAGTAATATCTAATACGTATATATATATATATATATATATATATATATATATATATATATATATATATATATATATATATATATATATATATATGGTTTCAGTCATGGCCATAAAATGATACCGTTTCAGCTAAAGACCTTTATTATGATAACGTTGAAGGACGGGTTCTCACTTAATCATAGGGACAGGACAAACTGAAGGGTCAGCTAGCATGAAGTTCTATGTACAAG
>CM063504.1:63782505-63785005 GCA_032207245.1 Pardosa pseudoannulata
CAAATTCAAACGAATTATTTTCACCGACATAGAACTTAGACAATTTTAAAAATTATTTTATTTAAGCTGTTTAATACACAAGAGATCAAGAAATCAAACCAGGGTTCACATTCAGTCTATTATAACATTCTACAAAATTTAAAAAAAATTAAGATGCCTCTTATCCCTACGTGCAATCAATATAATACAGGTAGTACTCTAGAGCAGTGGTGCGCAAACTTTTTTCGACTGCGACCCTTTCTGTGGAGAGAAAATTTTTGGCGACCCCTAGAGATAAATGTTTACAAATACGCTGTATATTTCGAGCATTTCTTTCGTTTCATCGAATAAAAACATAATCATCTTTGACGCATATTAATTTTATTTATAGTTTTAAGAAAATACTTTTTGTATAACACAAAAATCAGTAATCAAGTTTCTAATTATCTCATCAATGTTGGATGTATGTTGCTAATTGCAATTCGCATATCAAATTCAGGGTTTAAATGCGAACGCTATTTAGTTTTTATTGAAACTGGTTTTTTAAATCCAGTTTCACATAAATACGTTGATGCAAATTGGATTAAACACTCTGATGACATTCTTGCGTAAAACTGGATATTGTTTTTCCACGGATAGCCAAACTTTTTGGCAAGGTTGAGTCTTAAATTGATTTTGAAGAGTATAATCCCTAATTAGATCTATCAATTGCTCTTTCTCACTAATTTGAAGAGTTGAACTGCATATGTCAAAGGAAAATGGATCACGAATCCAACCAAGATCGTTTTCAGGAAAATCCTCGAATCTTCTCGAAAAATTTTTCTTTAACTTTTCAGTGACGCGCTTCATTCTTTATATGTACACTGTATGGTATGCAGCATGCAGGGATAATTCATTTCATAAAAATTTGGCAACCCCCAAAAAACCTCTGGCGACCACCACAGGGGTCGCGACCCCTAGTTTGCGCACCACTGCTCTAGAGCACGCGTTAGTTATGGTAACAAACCTATCTAGACAAGTCTTAAACTGATCATATTTGGTGAAGCGCAATCAGGAAGAATTTGCGTTTGATGTCGTCATATTTGTATTCACCTACAAAAGATCCTGTACCCTGGTGAATTGTCATTGTGTATTTAGGGAAAATGCTCCTGGCTAACTAAAATCGCTCAGTTTGTCAGGCTCTTTGACCTGATTGACTGAATGACTGAGCAATAATTTCTTTTTACGTGTTGTTAAGCGCCTCTTCCACTGAAATACTGCAAAAACATTTTATATTTAAATGTGCTAATTATTTAAACTGTAAAACAAGTAAATACCCTTCTAGTTAAAATAAACGTACCTAAAACGAATAAAATCACTTTCATATGTGGTCTTAAAAATAATTCAAAAATTTCTGTCATTTAAAAAAATATAAATGTTCAAAACGCACGAAAATGATTATTTATTTAGATTTCAGTACATTCTAAAAAAGTTTTAAATATTAAATTATTTTAGCGTACAGAAACGAAATTTCACACAATTCAAAAAGATAGTTTTTTATAGTCATACCTAGTTTGAAATATCTCGTTGCAGTAAAATTAAAAGTGACAATGGAAAAACATTTAAAATTCACTCATTTTGGAGAAGTTAAAGAGCTAAAAAATTCTTTTCCACTCATTTGTTACTGTAAAATAAAATATATTTCAGGCATAATATGGAATTTAAAATTCAAATGTATCTTTCGATAATAGATAATCAAATATTTTACAAGGTATAAAAGCTGTTAGATTGCATTAAATTATTAAACAAGGTTTGAATATGAGTATTTAAATAAATCATGCTTTTAAATTATGTTATTGCATTTATCTTTTATATATAAATTATTATTTCTTTTATTTTATCCGTACTCATATTTTAAAGATATATATCTATGTAAATCATACATATTTTGGCAAGTCTGATCAGTTTATTTTTGTGAAACAAAGTGATTCATATTTTAACAATCTTATAATAGCATATATAAAATATACATATATAAAAGAAGGTTCATATATAAAATAACACACACAAACATATACAAATTAATAACTATAATATATTTAGGCTGAAATTTATTAGTAACATTGTGTAACAAATCTTGTTGTAAAGTTATATAAAGACAGTTGAATTATTGTTGAATAATTAAATTAAAATAGTACATTAAACTCATTTTTTATATAAGGGTAAAAATGAAAAAAAGATGAAAGAGAGCTTTCTGCCTGCAAAAGTTTACAGCGCACAGTCAAGTATGCATACACACACACACACACACACACACACACACACATATATATATATATATATAATATATATATATATATATATATATATATATATATATATATATGTAATGAGACGGACTACTTGATGGGGGGTTGCAGTCATGACCATAAAAATGATACCGTTTCAGCTAAAGACCTTTATTAACACAACGTTGAAGGACGGGTTCCCACTTCATCATAGAGACAGGACAAACTGAAGGGTCAGCTAGCATGAAGTTCTA
>CM063504.1:63787505-63847505 GCA_032207245.1 Pardosa pseudoannulata
TAAAAATGTAGTAACATTTATTCTTTTAATTTAAGTGTACTTCGCTAATGACGTAATTTGCAATATGGCATTATTCGAATATATAAAATCAAATGGTAAATGCTAGGCAACTTTTAATTTGTAAATTGTGTGTTAATGATAAATGAATCAACACTACTTTTCAGTCGCTGAAGAGAACTAAACACTATTTTAGGTTTTGTGATAAACAATCCTGTTTAATGGTAAGCCAAAGTAAATGGTAAGCAACTTTTAATTTTTCAAATTGTGTAATAGTAAAAAATAAATTAAGCACTACTTTTAAATCGCCGAAGAGAGCTGTAACACTTTTTTTAGGTTTTGTGATAAACAACCTGATTTAATTATACGTCAAAGTAAATGGTAAGAAAATTTTAATTTGTAAATTGTGAGTTATTAAAAACTAAATTAAGTACTCCTTTTCAATTGCTGAAGGGAAATAAACACTGTTTTTGGTTTTGGGATGAACAACCCGGTTTAATGGTGAGCCAAATTAAATAGTGAGCAACTTTTAATTTGTCGATTGTGAGCGAATAAAAAATAAATTAAGTGCTACTTTTAAGTAGCCGAAGAGAATTAAAACCTCTTTTAGGTTATGTGACAAACAACCCGATTTAATTTCTCTCTGATTAGTACTAACTTCATCTTTTTATCTTTAATAGTCACAAAATTATTAATTTTTAAATATTTTCTTGAAATTTCATGTATCCCGGTTCATGAATTCTTACTTACCCACATGCGTATATACAAAAAATCCTTTATATAATACATAAAAAAAATTCGTGTCATTATATCCTGAGAGCGAAATAAATATTATTGTCATAACGAAAAGGTTTGAAAATACTCAATTCATTCGAAAATAGCTTGTGAAGCTCACTATTTTAACCTGCAGCCATATTATTATCCCCTGTATAAATGATAAAAAAAGATCCAAGACAGAGTAAATCGTTTATTGATGCCGGAACTGTAAGAGCGAAAAAACTCCTCCGGTTGTTTAGGCCCAAGCTATCAATACATCCTGAAAATGATCGCAGACTGCAGGATACATTGATTCACACTGTTTTTGGAGGGTAGCGGAGGATGAAAAGGATATAGTTTTCTGTTTCTCCTCGGAATCTCTCCGATCAAAATAAGGGCGTAATTTCTTGCACGGTGATTCTGCTTAATTGAAGGGAGTCCCAAGAGGGCGAAAGTTTCGGCTGAATAAATCTGCATTAACTTTCTACCAAATTAGTTTTTATCCATTAGAGTGTTCGATCAGGGCCCCGGCTCAATTTTCGACAAGAACGGTAGAATCACTTAACGTTTAGATGTATCCTCCTGATTTGTTTATTTCTTTGCGTATTAAAATATGTCATATAAACAATTGTATTTGTGAATACAATGGTTAAGTA
Organism: Pardosa pseudoannulata; assembly: GCA_032207245.1. NCBI lineage: Eukaryota > Metazoa > Arthropoda > Arachnida > Araneae > Lycosidae > Pardosa > Pardosa pseudoannulata. Next base: position 63,788,915 of record CM063504.1, read on the forward strand.
TGTAAAATATGATAGAATTTGTGTATTGAGGTGTTAAAAACAAGATTAAAAATTTTAGAACAAATAACTAAATGTTTTACTTCGTTTTTAGAATCTGGAAATAAAAGAAATTTAAAATTAAAATCAAATGTAGTATCTTTATGCATATATATGGATTGATATTTTGTTTATAGATTGTATATAATTAATTGAATTTAAGCGTTCGTAACACATTGTGTGCCGATGCATTTCACATTGGAATTGTACCGGGAGCGGGCGTTTTCCAGTTTTCAGTTAAATTTTAATAGATCGAAAATTCTTTAATTTTTTAAACAACTTTTCCTATTTTATAGTGAAATATAAAAACAAATATATATATATATATATATATATATATATATATATATATATATATATATATATATATATATATATATATATATATATATATATATATATATATACATATACATATATATATACATATATACATATATATATATACATATATATGTATACATATATATGTATATATATATATATATATATATGTATATGTATATATATATATGTATATATATACATATACATATATATATATGTATATGTGTATATATATGTATATATATATATATATATATATATATACATATATATATATACATATATATGTATATATGTATATATATGTATATATATATATGTATATATATAATATATGTATATATATATACATATACATATATATATATATATATATATATATATATATATATATATATATATATATATATATATATATATATATATATATATATATATATATATATATATATATATATATATATACATATATACATATATATGTATACATATATATGTATATATGTATATATATATATATATATATATATATATATATATATATATATATATATATATATATATATATATATATATATATATATATATATATATATATATATATATATATATATATATATATATATATATATATATATATATAATATTATTTTCACAAGAATAAATAAAAAGTAAATTTTAAATCTAAATTGATTTTTTATTAAACCTTCCCGTTCTGTGATTCCGCATCGACTGATGTAAAATCTAGTTTTTATTTGTCTAAATTTTTCCAAAACCTATGTAGTAGACAACATTTGGCTTCATTTTCCTGCATATACCATTATTTTTGTACCCACAAACAAACCTTGTAGTTACACTTACCCGTAGTAGTAAGTGACCCGCGCTCAAGTATCAATCATCAGAAAACGTACTAGTACGTATCCTGCATACGATGTGTTAGACATTAACTTTAAACGCTGCTATATATACAAATGATTAAAACTGTTCCCAAAGGAATTTCTACAGACTCTCGGGGGTATATGCTACCACTGAAGGAGTACGCGATATATAAAAAATAATTTGAAGGTGCGTAATCAATGTCTGGTGTTTATCAAAGCTTTGATAAAATTAAAATACTTGTGCCCGTATTCATGTGTTCGAAAGTTAAAATAAATAGCAATAATAAAATGGATAGACCTTTATTGACTATTCACTTAAAACATGTTGAACATTGCCTTGCTTATTCTCAACACTTACATACTTCTGATTCTATTCTGATTCAGCCAAATATTTCAGGACTTTCTTCTTTTACATATCGTAAGTTCAGTTAACTATCATTTCACTAGTAAATCTTGAAACCCAAATCAAGCGTATTCATACAGGAGCAATTTATTTAATGATGCAACAGGAATTAATTTATTTTAATGATGCTGAGTTTTATAAATAGGTATAGTACCAATTTTGTCAACAAAAATATACAGTGATTCTATATCTTGAGGTTTGGTTCATTATTGAGAGTACTTGCTCTTCAGTGAGTCTTATAGTAGAGTTTATATTTAGAGTTGTTATATATGCCATCACATAAAGTAGAAATGAACAGAAAATTGATTAGAAGTGGTGTCTTGCGAGCGTTATTAACATACGTTATTAACATACATAGAGCTGAACTTAAACTTACAGAAACCCACCAGGTTAACTCATCTCATTAGCAGTGTTAATGTGTAATGACTTTATAACTCAAAACCCAACATAATAACTACAGCAGAAATTACTTTAACAAAAAGTTTTCATTTAATTTTATTCTTACTTTACTATTCAAAGCATCAAAGTAAAAATTGTCGTTTTGTAACTTTAAAGCAAAGATTTGCAATGAAGATGACTCCATGAGTAAAACAGTTTGAAAGTCATAAATATAAACGACGAAATATTTTTCAAAAATTCGGAATGTTTCGATTTCAGAGATTACCACCATGAGATGCAAACATTGTATTTCTAAATTAAAAGTTCCGAAACTATGGTATGATATGTAAGACAAGCTTTAGCATAAAAAATCCTTTTAATTTTACATTCAATAGTTAGATGCAATGAGTAAATGGTTTTCTACGTAGCTGCTACAATACAGTCTTCTAGTAGTAGGGGAAGTTACAAAGTCTGCTTTTCATAAAGATGTTTTAATACAAAAGCGATTTATGTAAATTTGTAGACCTATAAAACCGATGGTGCCCACACGTACACATGTATTTATACTTTAAGGGAAAAAGTGTTAATTTTGCAATTTAATAATGAATATGGTTATTTTAGGTAACAATATATGCTTTATAATTAATTTTTCCCGTTTTGATAGATAACAGTTTGTGATATGAAGGAATGTCACACATGGTAGAAAGATGGCATCAGTTCTCGAAAAATTTTGTTTGGGTGGCAAATTATCTATAACACATGTCTACCATATGATTTAATACATCCTACCATCCTACCAAGATATGCATTCGTCACCAACAAATACAGTTTATGTAGTGGCAGAAGCATTTATTCAATGCAGTAAATGAAGCGGTTACGATTGCTTTAAATAAATAAATAAATAATGTGCCGCAACTACAGCATAGCGGTTGATTCTTTACATTGACTATTTCCATGCCGGATGGTTCTCTCCCCCCCCCCCGAATATCCATAGGTTCGAGTAAGTTCTGACATTCCAACACTTCACAGAGGAACGTGTTATTAGTCACTCCTTTCCTAATCTATGGCTATACGTTCTCCAGATCTAACTCCGTGTGATTACTGGTTATGGGTCTATTTAAAAAAATATGGGTATGTTGGAGGTGTGGCGATATAAAATGGCTTAAAGAACTCCATAACGCTTCACATGTGAAGCCCCACGACAGAGCAGTTACGATCTACTCTAGAAATCACTGTACATGGACTCGAAATTTTTAAATGAATGAGGTAGGTCACGTAGAGGACCTTTCCCTATATCCTACTGGACCTCATTAACAATTACTCCTCTTGTTCAGTTTTGTTCTAATCCGTTCTTTTTGTCTACAAACTGAGCTCTTTTTGTCCCTCTCTTATCTTTAGTTAATGTGGTTAAATGACAAGGTGATCAAAAACTAGACAATAAATGTTAATATTGTTTCCGTATTTCGTTTTGGTTCTTTTATTGTATTAAATGTAATGTTTTTTCCCTATAAAGTGCAATCTGGTGGACATTTGGTGCTAATTTTTTCTTCTAAATTATGTGATCGCATATCGTGTGTTGCCCATATTTAAGATTCATTTTATTCCCCTCAAGCTTTTGCGCTGTAGGATACCGTTAATAGGGGAAGTTTTAATTATAATTAAGTGGTATATATATATATATATATATATATATATATATATATATATATATATATATATATATATATATATATATATATATATATATATATATATATATATATATATATATATATATATATATATATATATATATATATATTATATATATATATATATATATATATATATATATATTTATATATATATATATATATATATATTTATATATATTTATATTTATATATTTATATATATATATATATATTTATATATATATATATATATATATATATATATATATATATATATAATATATATATATATATATATATATATATATATATATATATATATTTATATATATATATATATATTTATATATATATATATATATATATATATATATATATATATATATATATATATATATATATATATATATATATATATATATATATATATATAAATATATATATATATATATATATAAATATATAAATATATATATATATATATATATATATATATATATATATATATATATATATAAATATATATATATATATATATATAATATATATATATCTATATATATATATATATATATATATATATATATATATATATATATATATATATATATATAGAGAGAGAGAGAGAGAGAGAGAGAGAGAGTGAGAGAGAGAGAGGGAGAGAGAGAGAAAGAGAGAGAGGGAGAGAGAGAGAGAGAGAGAGAAAAAAAAGAGACGAAACTTTCAATTTCTACCAATTACTATCAAGTTCTCATTTTTATTTTGTATATATTGCTCTCAATAAATGTTGTTTATTTACCACTTAAGGCAATCATTAGTTAAGACACTCAAACGGTAAACTATTACCTTACCTTAAGAGCAAGTCACTTGAACATATGGCTTTTAAGTGCTAAAGCATTTTAGCTTTTCTACGTAGAACTAGCAGTGATCAAGCTACCTAATGATCCTGTGCAGACATTCCTTAAATAATTCACCAGGCACACGTCAAATATACAAAATCATCTTTTGTATTGAACAGCTGTTTAGGTAGGCTAATGGCAGAAGCTTATCTAAAGATCTTTATAGCTTCCGAAATAATCTTCCAGAGCTGTCGTGTTATCCCAATCTACTCTTCATCGCAAATCACCAGTCTTGCCCATTATTCGCACACGGAATCAACAGAATGTTCGTTCTGTATCGCTACCACATATTACATACCTTTCATACTTTATCACGTGTCATTTGCGTCAGCGGAACGTCGTATATACCAAGTGTCGCACCACATTTAGAATGTTGCAGCCGACTAGAGTCGTAGATATTAATATTTTAACAAGCATAATTTAGAACAAGACATAGAGTATGCAACAACAAATCGCTTTAAACGCTCTGTTCTAGTTGAAATATTAACACGAAACTTTTAAACTAAATATTAAAAAAAATCTCCATCTTAAATTAATAAATTCATTAAATAAAAATATACATTTAAGGCGAAATATTTTAATACTTAATGCAAAGAAAAACATGTTTCTTTTTACGCTTAGTTTAACGGTTTGAGTGTTTCCCCATTTAACTCAATTCTTTTCCGGAAAGAATGTTTTATTCATAATCCGTTAACCATTATTTACGATCTCTCCCCGCTAATATTCAGTAAATATTTCCTCGTCGACTTTTCTTGTTATAGAACGAAAGCCACCGAATTGTTTCTTCATGTAGTAACCATATGTTAGTAAACAACGTTATATCGTGTTCTCCAGTCACGTAATGATTGCTCCATTAAATCCGAAAGGACACATTTGCAATCTACACTGCTTTTAATATCTTTCCGGGGAGAGCGTGTTAACGATGGCCATTAGCGACTCAAAGCTCCGTATTTTGGGGAGCTCTCTGCCCCCTTGCAGAGAGCAGTAGGGTGGTGGAGTGGGCTTTAACAACCTCGTCTAATGTACCTTGTAGAAGTTGTTACCTTTAAGTAAGCTATAGAACTAGAATTGTTAGACTAGAAATTAACCCACTTCTAATGCCACACATCTGCACCCACGCGTTGAAACAGTTACCTTCTTTTCTTAATGCTTTCGTAGAATAAACATTTAACGAGATAATTTTGTAGATAACAATATTCCAGCTGCACACTAAAAAATTCTAACAGTAATACTTAATAAAATCCAGCTATGCAATGGGGCATACCAAACTGTGAGACAATTCCATTTATTCTTCTTGCTTTACTACTTTACTGTCTTCACGTGTACGAGAAATGTTAAATTCTATAACGAATGTTTGTTTAAATGTTAGTTTATGTTAGTTAGCTTTAGTTTATGCTTACTCCGAATATGTATAACATGAAATAGTACTAAACGTGAGATAGTATAAAATAAATATTCTGTGGTTTTAAATTGTTTGTATTACAAAGAAATCATAAATACCAAGATGTATTTATATTTTTAGATTAATACTCTTGATATCCAGCTACTTTCTACGAATCTATGAGAGAATTTTTTGATGACTGCCTTGCATTTAATTATTTGTGTAAGTGATATTAAGGGTAAGTATTTATTAATAACGAAATAATATAATACATTTTCTAAATGTATATGAATTTAGGAAACGTCCTTCAACTAGACAAAACGCCTCCTTATGGGGCTACATGATTTGATTTAGTTTGAAAGATTGCTATGGTCTACGTTTGATATCTTTACTTAAAATTACGGAAAATGTATAGAGAAGAAGTAAATCACTTCTTGATCTATAAAAGGCACCCTACACACAAATAGAATTGTTCTAAAACTTTTCTCCCTCGTCCCAACATGAACTAAGATTAAAGCAATTTCCAGAACCTTCTATTTTAAGTGTAAAAATACGAAACGGTGTAATATCGAATAACAAACTGTGAATAAAAATCCAATGCTAGACCAATTGAGTAGGTTTAAGGAAAGAATGTTTGAGGAAATTTCGTATTCTTCTATTTCTCCTAGGATCAAAATGCCGAACGATGGCCGAATGGTTAGGGTGCTAAACTTTGGAACCGAAGTTCGTGGGTTTGAATTCCACTATGACATGCATGTTCGTAACCGTTCGGAATCGGGTATAAGCAGTAGGTCCCGGTCTCATTAGCGCTCACGTTGCAAAAAAAAAGACCGTAGTTTTCCAAAACCAAACCAAACCTATAATCAAAATATAAAATAAATGCGGATGAAGAAAGAAGCTAAATATTTAAATATAGAACACATAATAGTAAAATATATTAATATATTAATAAATTCTTCTAAAGTGTAACTAAAAATTGGGCTATAGTAAATATTCGATGTCTTAGAGGTAAGTACCGTTTTAAAATTAAAAAACAAAACTACAACTGAAGTATATGTTTTATCAAAATTCTTTTTAGATGAAAGCATTTACTTTAAACTTATATCTAATATAATATTTAAAAATATTATATCGATTTTTGTGTCGTGCATACAACTTTTGATTTCAGTCCTCACTAGAATCTAAATCTAGATTGTTAGCAATTAAAAACCCATGTGGTTAATGAAAAAACTTACCAAATATTAAATTATAAAGCATCCATTCTCGCCAACATGTCAACATGTTTATTTGCTAATTTTTCTACGGCTTAAATGATCTCTCTCTCTTTATTACTCCTATTTCAGATATCTTAGGCAATCTTAAAATTAGGTGATTCATTTTCTTACTACTCCTTTCGTCATAATATATTTTAAAAAAATATATTTCAAATATATTTCAAAGAAGATTTCATAAAATTCACGTCCTGGTACTGCAAATCAATCTTAAGGCATTTTGCAGCTTTAAGACAATTAGTAGCAAAATGTATTATACAGTCGGCCGGAGTATCAAGTCATTTGGTACTTTAAACTACCCCCCCCCAAAAAAAAAAAAATGTAAATATGATCCAAAGTTTTCCAAAGTAAAAACCTAGTTTTTCCAAAATACCATCTATGACTAGCAAAATTGAATTTAATTTTGCTTTTTTTAGATTTAACCTTCATCTTTAACTGTTTATTCAAATTATTTTTTTATCTATAGTACCTTAAAAATATTCTTCTTCTTTTATATTTTATCGAAGCTTTTAAATTTTCCGGCATTACATATGTAAGATAATGCCGGATTAATGTTGTGGGCAAACATTTTGTATGACACTTTAAAACACCTTACACCCTTGTATAGTTGGTGTCATCTAGGTGCTAAGCAAACAGGGGCAGGTACTGAAATCAAAGAGCTGCAGCATTTCAAAAAGGTACTTACTAAAAACATACTATGATTACGTGGTGAGATTTTTACCTTATCCTATTTTACCTTACTTTTATGTTCTCACGAGATGGTTTTGACGTAGATTATAACGATATCCAGCTTCAGTTACAAACCTCTTTTGTTGGTTGAAAATTAAAACTTTTATTCCATTTATATTTTTTACATTTTCTTACGAGAATAACTATGTTTTATTTTAAGGCCTAAAAATAGTGTCTTATAAATAAATATAGTTATTACACTTTTGTTTTTTTCTTCTCTTTATTTTTAAAATTTTTTCTTTCTATCTTTTACAGTATCTCAGTTGGCTTTTTATCTGTCATATTCTTTTGGCATTTATCACATTCCTTGAAAGAATTTAAAATTAGTGTTCTGCAAAGTGAAAAACCTGTCTATTCAGTAATATATTCGGCATCCTCTACAGAAAAAATATGGTAATTTATTTACAATATTTTTCACTTACTTTTTTATAACAACAAGAATGAAGTAATATTCTATGTTTTAAAACGTTTCCTGCAGATAAATCTAATTATTCTAAAGCTTTTACTCTCCGTCTTTCAGCGTGAATGAACAAATGCAAAACCTATTCAAGTTGAGTTCCAGACGAGTAGGAAAAAGAAAAATCAAAACGGTCTATTAACCTGCAATGAGAGACTGTTAAAATTACTCGAAAATTTCGTTGGAGGTTATTTGAAGTCCCGGGGAAAGTCAGTTTGGCAGTAATTTTTTATAGTATACTTAAAAGGCAAGCACATTTTCTGACAAAAGCATTCGAATGAAAGTCTAAAGTAAAACAATTATAGCAGATTCAAAATTACACATTGGAAAATATGCAAAATTTTTAATTCTAATCATATTCAAGGTTTAAGGCAAACAAAGACGACTCACAAAATATAAAGAAATATCAGAAAGATATTAAAATACAAAAGCTGTATAAATTCAGTACATATATGTCAAGTCATATGTGGTTTTTAGACGTCTGAATGCATTTGGATTATCTTCATCTTTGCTTCAGTAATTTTGTACTTATCTCTCAAAATTCAAATCCGTGGACTAGCACAATGTTAAAGTTTTATATTTAGATCAATTGAATTATCTATTTGCACACTTCTCTTTATTATTGCACCCACAATGAAGTGTTTCATTGAGAAATATAGTAAAACGCCACAGCCAGATGGGAGTACTTGAGTAGTACGCATCAATGAATGATTATACCATTTGTGTCTATTAAATTCCAGGGGCTAATACAACTGAATGAATAATAAAAAACAAACATACGTTTAATAATCCTCAAAATAATCACCTCCTGCACTCACACTTTTGTGCATGGCGGTACAAATTCTGGAAACACCTTTCTTAGTCCACTAAAGATATACTTCGTAGTTGAGAGGTTATGTTTTTCTTTATGTCCTTTACGTCCTATAATCAATGGCCTTTCAGAGCAGTCTTAACCCCTTCCCTGTTTTGCCCGTAAGCCGTACGGGCACAGATTTTTGGGCCTTTACTGATTTACCCGTAGTGAGTACGGGCAATCTGATTTCTCTATCGCTTGCACTATTTCGGCAGTATATTTTACAATTTTACTAAAAAATTATTCGTATAGATAGCGATAGTTGTCCAGTAAATGATAGCTTGCAGTTTATTGTAATTTCTACTTTGATAGGTTCAAGAGCGAGGGTTTTTTCACATGTTTTGTATCAGAAGAAGACTTGTTATTTTTGAATGTATAGCTTTCTGGTTATATTTTACTAATCGTCTGGTAATTTTATTGATGTAATAGTTGAATAATATATTTTTACTTTTAAATAATGGATAATCCATAGAGTATTGACCTAATTTCTTGTGATTCGAACTGTGACTAGGAATCAGAAACTGAAATATCTGTAAATGATAGTAGCGAAAGTATACTAGATGACCTGGATAGTAGTGACTCTGATAATAGTACAAGTAGAATCAGTCAAGCAAGACAATTTTTTAAAATTAATTGTGATAATCCTTCAGATCCACCTCCTAGATTTGCTTTCACTATAATTCCAAAAATTAACTTGAATATCGATGAGACTAAAGGTAAACTTCAGTTCTATGATGCTTTCATAGAAAAAAAAAGTTGTAATAAATGCTTAAAAATATTAGAAATGTTAATTTTAATAATATATCTTTACTTAAAAATGTAAAACGTACAACAAATGCAATAAAAATGTGACTTTTTGACCGAATTCTGGAAAACAAATGAAACTGTCAAAGGGTTAAGTTTGGGGAACAAGTAAAATTCTGACTAATAAAAATAATACGGAAGATGATTTACCTATACGATGTCGTGTTTTGTCAAAAAAGTGCTTCACAATGAGAGTAAAGTTTGGTCTCGAGGTGTCGTGCAATATACGCCAGTAGCATTTATCCGTAATCGGTCTCACAATGTGTATCGTTTGATTAATCGGTTCAAAACAGCTTCTTAGTACACTTTATATACAGTTTGATTAGGTGTCAAAAACTCTTAATGGATCATCCATGTGCATCAAAGAAAGTTACCAACCGGACTTTCATTTCTACTTTTGGAAACGGATTTTTTTCTGTCTTGGAGAAGATGGTTATCTCTACTCAGCACCATGTCTTTTTGTTTCATGACCGTACTGGTAACACCAGGATTCGTCGCCTGTCACGATAGCTTGCAGAAACGACGGATTCTGGGTCAGCTGCGTCCATTAAATCTCCTCAAGATTCCATTCTGCATTGCGTCTGATCGTCTGTCAAAAAATGCGGCACAAACCAGGAACAAATCTTTTTTTTTTCCCAAATTCTACCTAAAAATATTGTGCAGCATGTTCTTACCCATATTTGACTCTTTATGGTCCTAATGGTTTTTTGGCGATATACAGTCACCAAAGTGCGGAATTTGCAACCTCATTGTCTGTGATAGGTCGGTAGCTTCATCGCAAAAGAGTGCATACCATTCGTACGGGAGCGGGACGTAGCAGTATCTCCATATGAAATTTTAAGTAACTCTGCATGAAATTTTAAAAAACTTGTAAATTTCATTCACCGTTTTCCTAATTTCGAAACAAAACTTGATATTTACTCTTCGCTCTGTCACCGACGGTCACGTGCGCTCTAAGTACCTGCGTTTACCGTCTTGAAACTGGGATGCTGACGAAATCATTACGTGTTTGTTCCACCTTTGCGCTCCATTGGCTACACTGTCACATCCTCATGATGATGCTCTCCTGAGCATTTTTTATTAAGTATATGTACATTCCTTGAATTTAATAGACACACCTTGTATACACCTTGATATAATATAAGTATATGATGCTGATAAAAAGTTTCAACTTTTCGAATAAAATGGATTGTCTTGTCTCTTTTAAATAAGCCGAAATGTGGTCGAATGTGGCCGAATGTGGCTCTGCTATTCCATTACCAGGGTTCGATCCATGACTGGCATGGATATTCGTAAAAATGTTAAATTAAAATACAACATAAACTGTGTCTGCCGAACGATGGCCGATTGGTTAGCGTGGTGGCCTTCGCTACAGGAGTTCGTGGGTTCGTATCCCACTATGGCATGGATGTTCGTAGCCGTTCAGAATCGGCTTTAATCTGTAGGTACCGGTCTCATTATCCCTTGTGTAGCAAAAAGTAGACCGTAGCACTCCAAACCAAATCATAAAATGTGTCTAATTGAACTGGAGTGCATACACGGAAATCATGTGGGCTCATCATATTTTTAGGCATAACTTACTGTTTAATGCATCCATACATACCTGAAAATATTATAATCACCAATTTCAATCATTTTTATTTTCAGCATTTTGATTGTTAATAATAATATTATCTAATTCTGTGATTTCATTTATATTATCTTTGTTATATGCAATTTTTAAATAACATTTTATGTTCATGTTTATTTTTTACTTCTATTACAAGTATTCAAATGCTATTGTGTGTAAAACATGGTATAAGCAATAATTACATTACTTAACTTTTGTATGCAAAAATATGAAAACATTTCTGTTATTTCAGTGTATTTCACTTTAAATGTCTGTCACTTTTAATTCTATATTTAAATATGATTTTATGGATACCTTAAAGTATGTAAGCAGTCGTTTCTGGAGTTTTGTATATAACCAAATATTGTAACAACAATAGTAATAATATTTGCTAAAGGCATAAACAGTTTTAAATTTATTAAAAAGTCTTTCAAGACTTAAATTTAAATTAGAACCACTATCCTGAATATTTTTCAAATTTGCTTTCAAACCAATGTATTACAATCTATTACTAAAACTGTTACTATTAAAATATAATCTATTACTAATAAAATACTATAATCTATTACTATTAACATAAAAATTTGAAAGGGTATATGTTTCTTTAAGTATAAAATGTATATCATAAAATGTGTAGTATAGAATGTTAAGTATAAAATATATAGTATATAGTTTCTTTAAGTATAAGTGAACTGTGTAAAACTATAACTTATGCTGAAATGTAAATAACCCAGAGCGTAAACATTCCACTAAATTCCCTTCCGATTTATTATCGAGAAATGGTGTATGCTATGAAATAAAATGCATTAATATTTTCCCTTTTCCAAAATTGATATAGAAACCACTGCAGAATCGTTATTTGTTATTTATTCCTAAGAACGAAAAAGTTACTTGTGAGTTGTTACTCAGATCCTACATTTAATATTACAGAAATATTCTATAAACTTGTAGACTCATTTAACTATATTCTCTTGCCGATATTTAATATCGTTAAATTGAAATCGGAATAGAAACTATTTCTAATGAACTTCCCCGCATTTAATTGCATCATAATTATCGGCGAATGCATAATTAAATATACTTGAATGTTGTTTTCTCTTCGCTGTTAAGTATTCAAAATTTGCAATTAATGATTGAAATTGTAAATACTGAATATTTATTACACGAATTCCTTAATTAATGAATTCAATAGAATTTGTATTGTATACAGTACATGGAAGTGTGTAAATTAAATGATTAAATTAAATTGGGGTATTTCTAAAAAAAGAATGGATTTTTAAAACTTGTCGAGATAATAATATTTCTATTGTAAGATATTATTAAATGATTAAAAGCAAGTGTTTAATACACTTTGATGAATTTCACATATTGCAAGTTTATACAAAGCGTCATCTTTGTATAAACTGAAAATCATTGAAATCATTATTTTGTCATTAAATAAATGTACTTTGGAGTGAATTTTTTTTTCCTTTATGTTGATCATTAAAGTTCTTCATTGCACAAATCAAGGCTTATTGACGTCTGTAATTCTAGATGGTTTTAGGGAATTATAGCCGTTTCAGCACGGCTACGGATATCCATGCTGATTACCTTAAACTCCAACACCAAATAGCAGGGCCCCACCATTTTGGCCATTGTTTGCCTGAAGGTTTCTAAAGGAAAATGCATTATTCGAAAAATAAGGGGAAGCACATGGTTTATGCATATTAGAAAAATAATTTGAGCTAAAAATAATGAAAATAAAAAAAACGGTATATCTTTAAGTGCAGTAAGAAACAGAAGAGGCAAAATAATACTCAATGTAAATCAAATAGCAGAAAAAATTCGGAGATAAGGATTTTGTGCAAATTACTTGCTCATTGTATTAAGATGAGACAGACAGACCGTCTAGGCCAGACGCTCATATAAGTGGAGTACTCGTAAAAAATACAAAACTGAAACGAAACTAATTCCTCCTTCTAAATTGTTGTTTATTTTGAATATAAATAAAGGTGTAAATAGGAAATAAAAATGCTAATTAGGTCATTATGCCAATGGGACCACACACGGTCAAAGATATGCCAAACATGGCGTCTTGGTGTAAAAAATGGTGCAGAAAAAATTAAGCTCCACACTCCTTATTCCTTGCTCTCTCTCTGAGGGTGGCCTTCAGATCTCTGAAAAAGTTTGTTGGACAGCTTGCCTTGGACGAGTCTACTTGGAGGTCTACTTCGTGGTTAGCAACCCCTCTTGATCAGTGGGGTCGAAGAAGTGTCACTCAGTTTGCTTTCGCCTCTAGGTCAGCTTCTCTCTGGCGTTGTTGAACTGTAATTCTTTGTTACACACTTTTTCATTTGTGTAACACTTATCTTCCAACTTTCGTTCTCAAAGTCTGACTGTAACATGACCCAACAGTGTAATTTATCTGAATCAATGGATTTTCGAATTTTTGAGAGACTGGAATCTGGGTGAATGTAGAGGAGTGTAACAGAAACTGTTGACTTCAAGGGATTTTATTATAATGTTGTAGAATCGATTTCAAGGAACTGGTAACATTCAACGTGGCAAGGGACTATCACATGCTACCATACCAACTTAAAAACTATTTATCCTGTTTACAGGTCCTTGAAAAAAAATTGTGCTACAAATAGAATTTTTGAACAGGTAAGTGGGTATTAAGCTTTAGTCAGCAAATGTCTCCATCAAGTTAGTTTAATATTGTTACGAACTACCAAAACTAAAAATGCTGGGTTCAGGGATTGAATGGACTTTAAGCAAGCAAGCAAGACTGCAGCACGAAGACAAATACTTTATTGGAAGAAATACAACGTCAAAATCTCCGCGGAACAATTTTGAGCCCCAAAGCCGTCGGCTCACGCAAGACTTTCCGCATCAAGCACAACACACCGTGCGTACTCCTCTTATACCGAGATATTCTCTTAACGACTCTCCTCTGCATGGGACTCCGTCTGCCTTATATAGGCTCACAGAAACTGCCAGAACACTCCAGAAGCCGGAACCGGAAGTGGCCACGTGACGCTACACTTGGCGACATTTGGCGACACTTGGCGACGAACTTGGCGACAAAAATAGGTTGCCAAATCCATCGCCAACGAGCCTATATCTCGCCAATTTGGCGAGATACCCATAGAGTCCCATACTAAACTCAAGCAATTTTCGCAAATTCGTAACATTATATATAAACTGACAGTGTGCATCACTGTGACCTGAAGACATCATCGACTCCATAGATATTAGGTTGTTGAGCACAGGGGTTGTACTTAAATTTTGGTATAATCAGAAGTTGTCAATTGACACGTATCAATTTAATCTCCCATGTGCATCCAAAGAATTCTTGTCTGCAACTTCTCTTGACCAATTGGGTCGAAGAAGGGTCACTCACTTTGCTTTCGCTCTAGGTCAGCTTCTCGCTGGCGCTGTTGAACTGTAACACTTTGTTACACACTTTCTCATTTGTGTAACACTTATCTTCCAACTTTCGTTCTCAAAGTCTGACTGTAACATGACCCAACAGTGTAATTTATCTGAATCAATGGATTTTTGAATTTTTGCTAGACTGGAATCTGGGTGAATGGAGAGGAGTGTAACTGAAAGTGTTGACAAGGGGTTTATTATAAAGTTTTACAATCGATTTCAAGGACCTGGTAACATTCAACGTGGTAATGGACTATCACATGCCACCATAGCAACTTAAAAACCATTTATCCTGTTTACAGGTCCTTGAAAAAAATTTATTCAGCTACAAATAGAATTTTTTAACTGGTTAGTGGGTATTAATCTTTAGTTAGCAAATGTTTTCATTCAATTAGTCTAATGTATGTAAACTAACAGTATGCATCACTGCGAATTCATCGTCTATTCCTTAGGATTAGGTTGCTGAACACAGGGCTTGAACTGAAAACATTAGTAGAATCAGGAGTTGTTAACTGACAAGTCTCTAGTGAGTCTCTGACCAGTCTCTGGTTTTAACCTGGGATGTGCATACGAAGATTTTTGTCTGAAAGGAAAAGGAAAATAGACATAACTCTACAATTCTACAGCAAAGATCGTATTAAAGACGGGCTGCATGAAAGTTATTTTCCGTAAAAGTCATACGTGGCATCATTCGGAACAACTGTTTGATAGATAAACCCTATGAAGACCAAATACTGAAAACTCATGTCATAAAGTAAGCTGTAAATTGTTTATCCTTTCAATCCATGATAAGCCTAGTACCACTCAATTGGATATGTGGATAACAGGCTTAGAACGAAATCTGAATGAATGGACAACAGGGTTTCTTGACTCATATCTAATCAAACATGTTTCGTATATACTCCGATGAATTACAGAAAGACTAATGCATGAGTTGAATATCAAGTACCTAAAGTATGTATCTCTAAAATAGTGGAATAGAATATCCCAAAAATACATTAAGAGTCACAATAACTCTGTAAAATATAGTTCTGTATACATGTTAGTCAACAAAGTAAACTTATTAAAAATACTTAGACTAACCAGTTTTAATAGCAATTCGTTTCTTACTTGTAGATAGGTATTAAAAATTTTTTAGCTTGTATATATAAGTTATTAACCTCCGTTTAAGACAATAACATTTGGATACATTATATTTTTAATCACTAATTATCATTGATATGTTTTAATATATACACATAAACAATTTCATGAATATTTAAGGGCTGTTTCGTTAGTTTTATCTTTTATTTACTAATTGTTCCGTTAAGTGATTAAATTAGTGGTTATTTATGTATTAATTTCTGACTTCTGTTTTCTTCGTCAAACTAAATTTTATAAAAATGTCCTCTAGATTAAGCAATTAATTATGCTACATTATACTTTAGTTATGAATGAACAATTATTTCTGATATGATTTTAATAATATGTGAGAATTTGTTTCATCAATTTATATTGTCCTTAAAATCTCACGTAGTTTCTTAAATAATTTATAAAAGGAACGGTAGATATATTGGAAAATAAATTCAAACAGACAAGATATAATTCTAAAACAAATACGTTAGCTTGACCAGTCAATCCTTTATTTTCTTACACAAAAACTACAAATATCTGATAAATGCAATAAAAAAAATATTTTTTCAATACAGATATTTTGACGTATTGAATTTTCAAAATGTGTGTATTAACGGATATCTATATCTATCTATATAAATAAATAAAGAAAGAAAGAAATATATATACACACACACACACACACACACACACATATATATATATATATATATATATATATATATATATATATATATATATTTATATATATATATATATATAGATATATATATATATATATATATATATATATATATATATATATATATATATATATATATGTGTGTGTGTGTGTGTGTGTGTGTGTGTCTGTATATGAGCACATACATAAATAAACGTATGCCAAGTATAAAGTGATGAATATTCCCTCCCCCACCCCTAAAAATAGAAACTCATAGAGTCATATCAATTAAAAGTAATTTATATATACTAATTTATATATAAAATATAAATTATTTACTTTTTTTAATTTGTGTATACCATTCTATATGCATAATTTCAAAAGCATTATTTGGAAAACTCTAATTTTACTAAAAAAAAAAAAAAAAAAAAAACACCTTTGCATAAATTGCATGTGATGAAATTAATTTACAGTTCTTGTTTTTTGGTTATATATTTTTGCTAACTCTGAAAAGTCTGTCACGAAAGAGGCGTGAAATATGGTCTTCACCATCTTAACCAGCAAAACTGGTTGTTGTATGAACTAATGATCGTCGTTAGCACACTTTCTCTCCGGGAAGGCGTGAAAAGTCGAGCACATTTTAAATGTCTTTAAGCTTAATAGGGCGGTCAATGCGTGACTTGACGCTGTGATAGAGCCTTCTGAAAAGAAAGTTCTTCCGCGGATTGGCTTTCGAAATATCTCATGAAGCATTTGCAGTGGCAATTATATATATAGAGAGAGAGAAAGAGAGAGATGTAGATATAGAGATACATACATAATATATATATATATATATATATATATATATATATATATATATATATATATATATATAGAGAGAGAGAGAGAGAGAGAGAGAGAGAGAGAGTGAAAGAGAGAGAGCAAAGAGACGAAACTATCCAGCCAATTACTATCAAGTTCTCATTTTTACTTTGTATATATTGCTATCAATAAATGTTGTTTATTTACCTCTTAAGGCAGTCATTAGTTAAGACACTCAAACGGTAAACTATTACCTTACCTTAAGAGCAAGTCACTTGAACATATGGCTTTTAAGTGCTAAAGCATTTTAGCTTTTCTACGTAGAACTAGCAGTGTATATATATATATATATATATATATATATACACACATACATGGTTGGTTGGTTGGGAGCACTACGGTCTACTTTTTGCTACACGAGGGCTAATGAGACCGGGACCTACTGTTTAAAGCCGATTCCGAACGGCTACGAACATCCATGCCTCAGTGGGACTCGAACCCACGAACCCCGGTTCCGAAGGTCAGTGCCCTAACCATTCGGCCATCGTTCGGCTATACACACACATATATATATATATATATATATATATATATATATATACATATATATATATATATATATATATATATATATATATATATATATATATATATATATATATATATATATATATATATATATATATATATATATATATATATATATATATATATATATATATATATATATATATATGTTTCAATAACAATGTTATAGTTTTTAGAATTATTGAATTATCAGATTATTATTGAATTAATATTTCTTATGACTATTGTTTTCTTTAAATAGCATTGAAAATTAAGTTGTACTATATATGGCTTATTGTACCATATTTGGTTGTATTTGTACCATGTACCATAACATCCTTTTGACCTCTCTATCAAAAGGTATTGGATAGCAAGTCATGAATCATTGTCCTATTTTAAGATTACCTATGTTTTACGAATTATCCCTCTTTTTCGAAAACAAATGTATATATTTATTTTAAAAATAAAAATTAAGGTTAAATGATAAATAAAAAAATATGATTTGGGGATGGGGTCATTTGTTATGGTTATTTTTTAAAACTTAAATTAATAGTCTATTGTTTACATTTTTATTAATAATTTGTTAAATTTAAAAGTGTCATAAAAAGGTTTATCTAAATTTAATTCGTTATTTTAGATTTACAGATGTTTAATTTTGTTATTATGTTTATAAGACAGCTATCCAATATAGCTTAATTATTCATTTGTACACTACTGGCCTTTCAGTGTATAACATAAGAAAAAAAGATACCAAATAGCATGGAATTTCCGTTACGGGTATTACGCAAAATAAAACAGACCTCCTGACAAAATGTATATTGATAAAAAATATATAATAGAGAATGATAGGCTATTTAAAAATTATTACTTTTATTCTCGTGCAATTATTTATGTATGAATCTTCAGTACTAAAAGAAAAAACTCAAGTATCATTATATTGTATTAGTAATCATAATAGTGCGATATTTACAGCCGAGAAATACAGCTAAGACGGAATCATTTACCAAATGGGTTTTGGAAAGAATGGAAAGTATCCTTCAGTTTTTGTTCAATAGTTTTTGAATAGGAGAGGTGTACTTCTCACAATGCTAGGATTGAAACACCCACAAAATTAAGACTTGGGTGACGTTGAGTTTTTGTGTATACACGACTTAGTCAATTTCAAAAATCCAAGTAGAAACCCTGGTATGGTGTTACCTCGTATTTTATTTTTGTGACATTCTTCTTTCATCATACATTCATGTCTGAAATTTGACTGCAAAACGAGCATAGTAACCAGTGAACTATACCTCAATTTTGCGAACAAAGTTGTGCTTGCATTGATTAAAATAGATGTTAAGACAGAGGGATGAGACGGGGTTGCACGATAGCACAGCCTCCACGATCACCTTCTCTCACTGTTGCCGCATTCTGGCTGTGGGGATGTTTGGAATCACTCGTATACCGTCAATCTACTTAATGATTAGTACAACTTATAGATTCTTCTTTCTGCCATTTATTTCGATATGTTGCTTGCGGCTGTATTGGGTGGCGTAGGTCATCTTAGTAACCTCGTAGAATGTTGAACACTTCATATTGCACGAATAAACTAATTCAACGCATTCCTTTCTTGTTCATAGTATTTCGAGTCCTCAAATCACCTGCTACTGGTAGTTTATAACTTTTAACAATCCGCTTTGTTATTGACCCCTTTCCTGCAAACTGGGCACAGTTATCGCAATTCTTCACGTTTTTATACATTTTAAATGACTTTTGAATTAACTTTTATACATACATACATATATATATATATATATATATATATATATATATATATATATATATATATATATATATATATATATATATATATATATACATGTATGTATTGATGAATTGTCCGTATTATAAAATCTATATAATGAGAAACTGAAGGCTAACTGGAACACATATACTAGGAATTATTACTTCATTTATAGTGTAATGCAATAGAGAAATATATTAGTAAATATTATTCACCTAATCTACTGATAAATATCATTCCTCAGAATGTATATTTGGATATTGGAGATCACAATAACAACTTTCGTTATCGGAGATAGACTATCATTGCTGGATAAAATGATTGTAGTGGTTTCGTATCGGCTTTAAATAGTCGATTTCATTCAAATAAGCAATCGTGTTAGGAAAATGAGAATGAAAAAGAAATTAAATATATATATTTAACAATCATTATATGAATTAAAAAATTATTCTTAATAACGTATTTGAAATAAGCCTCTAAAAGACTTTTAAATACATTTTATCTTTAAAGGTGTAATAAATTTTTAACGAATATGAAATTACCGCTGCTCATTCCACAGATAGCGAATGATTTAATTTCAAAATGTGTTCGTAAAGAGAATTTCATAACATCTATTTGTTCCTGGTAATATTTTATGAAATACAAATGAAGGATTTGGAGTTGAGTATTAAGTTTATTAACCTGTTTATAGATAGATATATTTTCCTATGCAGATAAAAATCTATGATATGCTTATATATACTTGGTGGCCATAATTAAACTGACAGAGCTCACAGTGTTATGTAGCGTGATCTATTTGCGAGAATGATACCACATTGTTTAGGAAGATTAAACAAGACGGTGGACGAAGGATTCCGCGAAAAAAATAATTCGTTCCAAAAGTAACCGCTAGGGGAATATTTGGCGCTGTGTAATAGAAAATAGAGTGTTACCAAATGAAAATCAATACGGAAAGTAATTTCTTAATTGTACCAATGGATGTAACGTGAAATTTGAATAAATAACTTATTCTTCTTCTCAGCGTACGTGATATTGCAGATCACGAGACTTTATCGGTGTTTATGTAGATTTTATTCTTTTTTAAAAGTGTTGCCATTTTGCACTTGAACTAAATCAGAAAATATGCATAATAAAAGGTAATTTTATTCCGTATTAATTTGCATTTGTTAATACTCTATTTTCTATAACACAGTGCCAACAATTCCCCCAGCGGTGACTTTTGGAACTAATTTTTTTCCTCGCAATCCTTTGTCCACCGTCTTCATTATTGTTCCTACAAAATGTGGCGTCATTCTCGCAAATAGATCGCACTACAGAACACTGTGAGCTCTATCAGTTTCATTATGGCTACCCGGTATATATATATATATATATATATATATATATATATATATATATATATATATATATATATATATATATATATATATATATATATATATATATATATATATATATATATATATATATATATATATATATATATATATATATATATATATATATATATATATATATATATATATATATATATATATATATATATATATATATATATATATATATATATATATATATATATATATATATATATATATATATATATATATATATATATACATATATATATATATATATATATATATATATATATATATACATATACATACATATATATATATATATATATATATATATATATATATATATATATATATATATATATATATATATATATACATACATATACATACATATATATATATATATATATATAT
The DNA here is from genome assembly GCA_032207245.1 of Pardosa pseudoannulata. Classification (NCBI taxonomy): domain Eukaryota; kingdom Metazoa; phylum Arthropoda; class Arachnida; order Araneae; family Lycosidae; genus Pardosa; species Pardosa pseudoannulata. Next base: position 63,810,733 of record CM063504.1, read on the forward strand.
ATACATATACATATATATATATATATATATATATATATATATATATATATATATATATATATATATATATATATATATATATATATATATATATATATATATATATATATATATATATATATATATATATATACATACATATATACATATATATATATATATATATATATATATATATATATATATATATATATATATATATATATATATATATATATATATATATATATATATATATATATATATATATATATATATATATATATATGACTCAAGTCAATACAGGTTCCCAGTAAATACAATTAATTTAATGCAATTTATAAAATCTTCTAATTTTTAGTGGAAGTGAAAAAGAGAAAAGGCAGGGCCATAGGATACTTACCTCTGATATTTATATTAAAGCATCTGATAAGAAACGTAATATGTATAATTTAGGCACCTTTTATGTATCTTTTTACGGATAACTGTGACACTATTTTACTTAGGAAACTATTTCTAGAAAAAGTATCTGCATTTCCATATCGATTTACATAAAACTTCCCGTTACGAACACACACACACACACACACACACACACACACACACACACATATATATATATATATATATACACACCTAAGAGCATTATAATATGACCCCTCTGCATTTGGACGCAATGGGTTCTCAAACAGTAAAAAAATTTCTACACATGTTCTGCTAATGTTAGAGTGCTTAAAGCGGCTATGCATTTTATTTCCAAACATAGCCAGATTACCTAAAAAAGGGAAAAACAGCTACTAATGCAGAAAGTCGTTTCTCCTCTTCTGAAATGGTACTCCTGCAGACCTTGCACTTTACATCTTCCTTTTTACTCTCTGCACACACACACGCAGATATATATATATACAGGTACAATCTGAATTTATAGTAATACACTATGGTAATTACGGAGGCTTCGAACATAAATTCTTATCTCTGTAATATAATACAAGGCCTGGAATGAATTTCGTTCCATTATTTTGTTACAAATTTTATCAGTCAATTTCTCAATATAGGAGATAGAAAATATGGCACAAATATGTATATTAATATATTCAGAGAGATATGAACAAATGAAATAAATCTTAACGTAAGTATAAATATTAGATAAACAGTACTGAAAATCGAACTTTCATATTCTAATGCGAATTAAATAATTGAATTTTAACGTATATAAACTGAAAATAAGGACTATTACCTACCAATTAAGAGCATTATTAACATTATATAAATATTATATCTACTTATATGTAATGATATATAAAATGATAATTCTTCTTAATTAATGAGTCGTAATAATTTGAGATCTTGTGTAGTACCACTCAAACAAATTTTCATAGGATTTTCTTAAAGGATATTTGAAACTAATAAACGTTTATATTCATATTAAACGAACTTTAGCATTATTGCAATAATTTTACATTCGATTAGGGATTTAGTAATGATGCCTTAAATTTCGTTAATAGACGGTAATTTAATTTCGGAAGTAGTGACTGTTAATGCGGACATTAAATTCATATCAGACACGAGAAAATAATTTCCATTAAAATTTTAAGCCGTGGAAAAAATTGGTTTTAAGTGATACGAGATCGTTTAAGGTTCTTGTATGTTTATGTCTGTATATATGTATGCAAATTTCGTTGTGTAAATTTACCAACACATATATTTTTCAATAATTCACTAAATAAAACTCTGAATTCCGGTCATTTTTTTTCTAAATATGATCAACAGATAAAAGTAACGTATGTATTTTTAAAGAATTTTCATATCTTTAAATTTCATATGAAAGTAATTGACTATACACACACACACACACACACACATATATATATATATATATATATATATATATATATATATATATATATATATATATATATATATATATACATACATATATACATATATATATATACATACATACATATATATATATATATATATATATATATATATATATATATATATATATATATATATATATATATATAATGTCAAAATTATTATACTCTCTTTTTTAAACCTTCTCTCTTCCAATCTAATTCCTTAATTTCTGTTTTTTCAGCCACAAAATGTCTTTATTAAAGGAGTGTAAGGGACTTAAAATTCTTCCAACCGAAAATTAATATACTTAAAATTTCTCTCTATAAACCTCCTCTCTTTCATTCTAATTCCTTAAAATCTATTTTCTAAGCCACAAAATGTCTTTATTAAAGGAGTGTTTCCGACTTAAAATTCTTCCAACCGATTTCCCAAAGCATTCTCTGCAATTCAGGCAAATTTTCTCTAAACCTATTGTATTTTCCAGTTGTCCCTGCAACATGACTCACTTTTTCCCATCCGATATAAGTTATTTTTTATTGTTAAATTCGCTGATTAAGAGGTCTATCCCTTAAAAAAAATGTGCTTTCCTCGCTGTGGGGTTCAACCTTGTTCCATCACGTGTTTTGATGCTAATTCCTTTGTCTGTCTTCCTCAGTTAAACATGCCTTTTTAGTAGCTCTTAAATAAAACTTAAGCTCGATTCGGTCGTGTGCCAAACTCATCAATGTGACCTGACTGGGTATTATTTCAATAGTCTAGTTAATTAGTGATATTCTTGCCCAGCAAGATCGGACAAGTAATTATAATAGTGTCTTAAATCGATGCGACCAGTGGATTAATTTTCGCAGTATTTACATATATGTATGTGAGTGTGTGAGTGTATGAGTGAGTAAGTGTATTTGAGTATGTGAGTGTATATTAGATGCATTGCAAACAATATTAATTTTATAATATTTAGATTCTATTTAATGACATTTTTTTTTGTTTATAATATAACTTATATGCGTAAACTAACACTTATTACACATATTACACATATCTCAAGTATTTGCATAAGGCCTAGGTGACATTACATTTTTATTTATTTTTAAAATGAAAATTTTTTTTTCAGGATGTGCTTTGCTATAAAAACAAAACTATGTAAAAATTAATTAAAAGTTTGTTTAGAAGATTTTTCGACTTCTGTGGAGGAGGAATAAATCCTTTTTTTCACATAATTATATGTATAAAATTTTAGAAAATTCTTATTTTTAAAATGGAACAGAAGAAATTCTTTTAGAAAGTAAAGTTGTTTGAAATATCCTACAATTTTTATACGTAAGAAATATTTTCCTTATTTGAGAAGAAACATAAATTTACCCTACGAGGAAAGAAAATTTTAGTTAAACGTATATAATTTTTATAGTAGAAATTACATTTTTTATAACAAATACCAGTTGTACATGAAGAAAAAGCAAAATTCTTTAAATTTGGATCGAACTTATTATATTATATATGTTTATAAAAATTTTTTATTTGTTCATGATGTAATATACGTGTTTGTCTACCAACTATGCAAATGAAATTTTGTAAAAAATATAATAAATTTTCAAATATATTTTGAATTTTGAAAACCAACTTTTCTAGTTTCAAACATAGATAATCATTCCACTACGTGTCGAGAGAGTATTTATGATGCGGCAGAAAATTAAAATGTGAGGGAAAAAATCATCGCTTAGTGTAAAAAGTTATCTATTAAACATTTTAGATTATATAAATTTTAAAATTTCAATTATTTTCTTTTAGTGACTTGGATAACTGAAATATCAACCAAACTCGATACATTTTGTTATATTTAGAATTCAAATTTATAGATAAAAAATTTGTTAAAGAATTGATATTAGGGGAACCATACAGGTAGAGACAACAATATTGCAATAAACAATATTAATAAAATACTTGCTTATCAGTATCATATTCCAAATGTTATCTTGAACTAACTGAAAAAAACAACTCATCCAGTTGCTCCCTCAGATGATTAAGATAGAGAAGTAGAATTTTGAGATTATATATGGTTACAGAACAATCATCATGTAAAATTGTAATTCTTGTAAGAAATATTACTAAGGTATAAATGCTTGTAGTGCTTCTTATCGAAACAAAACCGTCCATAAGAGAAGGAGAGCATTCAAATTTGATATATCGTATATATTTTCAAACCAATGTATTAACTTTAGTAGAAAATTTTGTTCAAGGAATACTTCCCGTTTTGTACCCTGAAAATTAGTTATTGAAATCAATATCTTCTTCATCAATGTCAGGTTTTCTATAATATTACTCAATATTAAATCTTTATTACTTCAATAATTTCTGTATTGGTCAATTGTCCACAAACATAATCTTCTTCATCAGCATCTAAATGGGATTTACAGGTGTCACCTACTTATACTGTATTTTAAGGTACTGAGCAGACACCTAATTACTAGCATGCATGACGTATATGGTGAGGAGAACAAATATCTTCAGCATATACACCTCTACTCATCATATTCTATTCTTCGTTAACTTACGAGCAGTATTTGAACACGGATTCCTACTTCTATTTAAAATTCGTAAATTGTAAGAAAAAAAGATTTATTTAAGTTATTATTATATTAAATTATTGTTAAATATTATTATTTATTATTTACTATTAAATATTAAATTTCTTTTAATATTATTTTTATGTGATTGCGAACTGACCGAATATTCTTGATTTTTACGAATTAATCAAAAGATTATAACAATATAAATAATAGTATTAAATAGAAAATTCAAGGTAAATTTCTAAAATTTGAATTATTCAAAATTTCGAACTAACCAAGTTCGATTTATCCAAGTTTGACAGTATATAGCTTATTTTTCTAGCATCATATTTTTATTTATATCCTTTTTTACAATTTAAATTCAAGGTTTTGAATAAATAACTGAAAGTTTATGCTAATAAGCAGTTTTCGAAATAAGAACACCACATCGCTGGCAATCTTCCTTATTTCCTTAGAACTGCACGCCTTTTCCAGTTCGATAAAAATAATCGAATCTTCTCCTTTTTTTCCTTTCAAACCAAATTTCTACATTCAGTGATGAAGATTTATGGAGTTATAATTACTGCCGCTTATCGGGTTGCAATCGTGTTATCCAATCATTAGTGCAAGTCGTAATAGCTATTTGATTGTTTTCAGATTAGCAAGTGAATCGGGTTTTTTTTTGCCACGAGATGAAAAGGTTTGTGAATAGAGACCCCGACCACACGAATAGGATATATAGATCATCAGAATAACATACGTGCGTTCGGAAAATATTTTTCCATCATTTTCAAATTCTTACAAAAATAATTGGTTTTAGTAGAGGATAGTTAATTAATCAAAGTCTGAATATTAAAAAAGTATTTCTGCATAGGAAAATGAAATAATTTTTTGATTTTTGTAGATAATCTCTGAAAAAGATTTCGCCCTCTCAGTTCCATCTATAAAGTAAAGGCACTACTGTAATATAACATTTTGAGTGTTTAGATGTTTTATGGATATTTATCCCAGAATTATTTTTTAAATTAAAACATTGAGGTTTTACTTCATATTCTCAGATGATCAGCAACAATATAAAAGTCGAAAAGTAATTTATAACAATATAACAAAAATATTCTAGATTACAAGGGATAAAGAAGACTACCTATTCTTTATATTTTCCTTATTATAAAAGAACAATACCAAGAACTGCACATTATACACATTGCACAATGTTTTATAATCTATCAGATGAACACAATCACTGAACTTAGAGAAAACACAAAAGAAAAAAATGACATATTCAGATACAATTAACCTTTATATCCTGAATTAAATTATCATCAACTTTATTAGTGCATTTTTGCATCATTAGATAAGTTTTAATGGAGAATTATCATAGAAAAAAGAAAATTAATGCTTACTGTACTTTAGTAGTTAATTTTTCAGCTGGTACTTTCTAGTAATAAAATATATTTTTGACTCTATGGTAGAAAATAAAACATTAAATTATGAATTAAACAAATGAAATGCTTACCTGCAAAGTATAGAAGTCTCTAAAAATAATAGTATCAAATAACTGGTAATAAACCACTAAATTTACTCAATTGAACAACACGTGCATCAACTCTACCACAAAATGACCTTCGAATGCAGCACGCCAATTATAAATTCCCTACTATGCGTATAAAAGGGATCCCTGATTGGTACTATCATATCTTTTCTGATGTAGGAACTGCATCTTTCATGTCCTTGTGTGTACCGTTAGGAAAAACAGATTTATTAGGAATATGTAGGTGTTTCATTGAAGCGGTACTTATAAATACCGTCAGGATAAAAAGGGTTAAAATAATGGAGACATATTTTTCAATTCTATGTAAATAATTAAACAATAAAAGTAAGTTAATTTCTAGAGAATATGTTTGATTATTTATTATTTTATTGCTTATAAACATAAATAGATAGAAGTATTATAATCCCGTTCTGTTTAAAACGAAATGTCTATATTATTGTTATCTTAAAATATCGTGAATTTGTTTTTTGCTTCACTTACGATATCATTCCAAAGGGGTATTTATTATTCCTATTCAATGAATGAAATTAAATATTTTGTACTTTCAATTTTAAATTTCGCAAATATATAGTGGTTAGATTTCTAAATACTTATTTTAGCTCAATTTGAAGCTTTTACAAATAAAAACATTAATAACACTGGAATGTTCACAATTTTTTTTCTCATTATGAATTTTGATGGCTTCCACTTTAAAAATCTTTGTTATTTACTGTATCACTTTATCTTATGCTTTTACTGTTAAGCCAATTTTAATATATTTCCAGCTGTTTATGTTTGGTTAGTTAAATAATTCTTATGCCAATCTCATATAAACTTCACCCCATTCAAGCGACATGCGAAAGAAAAATCTACCGTTAAGATTGTAGGAGAAATCCAAGTTGAGGCTATGCACTTTGAATCTAAAAGAGCAGATGTTGAAATATCTATCTTATGTACATTCCAGAATGCAAATTGAATTTAATCTAATAATTGTGGACATTAATAGGTCTATTATCTAGTTGAGTGATTCTCAAACTTTTTTTAAGCTATCGCTCCCCTACGGAGTAGAAATGTTCTCAACGTCCCCCTTTCTAAAAATCTAGTAATTTAAAGTTTACAGTAAGAGAAGTATTCAATAACAACATGTTTAAGTACATTTTTTTCGACAGCATTTGAAATCTAGTTTTGTTATTCTGTAACGATCAAACGAATGTGTAAGGCCGAATGGTTAGGGCACTGACCTTCTGTTCCCAGAGTTCGTGAAATGGAATCCCTTTGGAACATAGATGTTCGTACCCTTTCGGAATAGGCTTTAGATAGAAGGTCCCGGTCTCAATAGCCCTCGTGTTGCAAAAAAATTATACCATAGTTCTCCAAACCAAACCAAAATAATGCTGTTTATTAATTATAATTTTTTAAATGTTGTCCAATTTCACTCAGAATATAGGGAATGAAAATAATTATTTCAGGTACCACCACGTAAGTTTGTTTTATTACTGGCAAAAATCGTATAAATTAGAAAATGCAATACATTTATTTAGTATTTTTAAAATTAAATTTTAAAGCCTAAACCTGCTCAAATCGTCTCCCTACCGAGTGAAACAAGTTCACTGCCCACTAGCATTATTAAACCGCCTCTAGGGGCGGTATCGTCGCCCTTGAGAACCACTCATCTAGTTGAATAGCCATTCTCATTTTTCTTGTATGCATTTAAATTGTAACGTGACGATATCTTTCTATGCGACATTTTGAGCATGAGCGATATAAAATATGATATCCATATTGAGAAATGTGGTGAAAATATTAGTAATAAAAAACTGCATAAGCTACCAAAATCATCAATAATAATTTTTTCTGCTTGTGTACTGATAATTACCGCACATTCATATTAAAATGGAACAATAAAATCTTCTTTTTATTCAGAAATTTTCTATTATATATTACTTACTATGAGAAGTGGATGACTGAAAAAGAAATGTATATATATATGTATATATATATATATATATATATATATATATATATATATATATATATATATATATATATATATATATATATATATATATATATATATATATATATATATATATATATATATATATATATATATATATATATATATATATATATATATATATATATATATATATGTATATATATATATATTATATATATATATATATATATATATATATATATATATATATATATATATATATATAATATATATATATATATATATATATATATATATTTATATATATATATATATATATGTATGTATATATATGTATATATATATATATATATATATATATATATATATATATATATATATATATATATATATATATATATATGTATGTATATATATGTATATATATATATATATATATATATATATATATATATATATATATATATATATATATATATATATATATATATATATATATATATATATATATATATATATATATATATATATATATATATATCTTTATATATATATATATATATATATATATATATATACATATATATATATATATATAATATATATATATATATATATATATATATATATATATATATATATATATATATATATATATATATATATATATATATATATATATATATATATATATTTATTTATATATATATATATATATATATATATATATATATATATAATATATATATATATATATATATATATATATATATATATATATATATATATATATATATATATATATATATATATAAATTAGTTTTTCTAGAAGAGATTTTTTTTTTATTGACTTTTATCATGTGAAAATAAGCTTTCAGAAAACCTATTTTCAGATGTTATCATTTAAAAAATTTGTTTTATAATAAATTTCAACTGTAACATAGTTAGATTCTATTTATAACATACTATCTATCATTCTATTATCTAATATAACTATAATAGTTCTAGTCATGTAAATCTATTTTAACCTAATTAAATGTCTAATACTGTGTATAATTTATTCCAGTGGTTAAACGGTGAAAAGACGGAATGTGCTTCTTATAAAGGAAGAAAAACAAATGCCAGCGAAAATCGCGGGATGAGCAAATTTTGCTACATTTGAATTGCCCGTGGAAATCGCGGGTTGAGCAGTCAGAGGGTTAATAAATTATGATCTATAATCTGTCTGGCACACACACGCTCTTACAGACATATATACATGGAAGAGCCATTACATTATGATGCCTCCCAGTTAAAGCAATGGAGTTATCCAGGAACAGAAACACTGAGAATGAGTGGCTGATGTTGTAGTATATAAAGCGGCTATGAATTATCTTCCTAAAAAAAGGGCAATTAGAGCATAATGGGAAAACCAGCTGATTTATCCGGCATCGACAAAAGATCAACTAGTTATGGCTTCGCGACTGGCAACATCAATATCAGAAACGATGCGTTTAGTGGGACTGTTCATGTGCAGTTGTTGTGAGCACATATCAATAGTGGTGTATGGATAGTGAAACAACAAGTAACCAGTAGTGTTTTGTTTATGACGCATTGATTCCAGGGAAGAGCTGCAATTGCTACGCATTGTTCATCGGGGCCGAAGACCTACAACAACCGAAATCCTAACCAGCTACTACAATTTAGACCCAGACAGTGTTTCACAACACACTGTACGGCGTACATTGCTTCGTGCTTTGTTCGCAACCGGAGACCGAAGCATGATCCTGCACTGACGGTTTGTCATCAATGGTGCAAGAAACATTGGAATTGAATATTTGGTCAATGGAATAGAGTTTCATGGTTCAACAAATAATATTTTTTTGATTCATCACATCGACAATCGTGTACGAATACGCCATTTTCGGTATTTCTTCCCTCCCAATACTAATTGTAGAGGTTTTCCTGTCCCCTATATAATAATAGTGTAAGTTATATGTCCGTCTGTCAATTTATGAAGCGGTTCGACCTGGAATGGTATTATGCATTCATATTGGATTCTTGATAAGCTAGGGTTAGCAAAATTCAAAACAAGTACAGTTTATCCGATTCTAAAATAAACTGATATAAATATGCTTTATATTACAGCAAAAAATACTGTCATCTTTGAAACGGTCGAAATGCACCCCTTCTCCCCTTTTCGAGAATTTAATTTCATTATTTCAAGTTCTAATTTCCCTGGTTAAGAGCAGGGGATTGCATTTATCAATTTATCACATAAATAGGCAAAAATAACATTTTTTTCTGACATTATGACATCATTCCTTTAACCATCTCATTTAATCATTTCTTATTTTAAATCATTTAATATCGTCAGCGTTATTTTCATATGTTTTATCACTGAACTTATACATTACGTAAATATATATTTTTTTTACATTTGGTTTAAATAATAGGTTTGGTACATATGTGATAACTTTAAATTTAACCATAAATTATTATTCGTTGCCAGATAATTCTCAACCAAAACACAAATCATTTTTTTGTTTACCTCCCTCATAGGCTACTTTACAATTATGGAAAATTAAAACTTTTACTGATCTCGTTATACGACGGGCTATATGATAGTTTCAAAGATGGACACATTTCAAGGTAATATTTATCCATTTCAAAATTTGGTTGCACAGAATGCCCAAGGGCTATTATGGATGTTATGCAGTAAAGGTTACTCGCGTCAGTAGAATACTGTAAGATACACTGTCTACCAATAAGTATTTGGACACCTGTGATAGAAAAGAAAAATTAACTTTATTCAAAATCAATAGTTGGTAGAGTCTCCACAAGAGGCAATTACAGAGTGAACCCTCTGGGGCATACTTTCCACTAGTCTTTGTATTACAGCTAGTGCTATTGTCTTCCACTCGGTTTGGAGTAGACATATAAGTTCCTTCACCGATTTTGGACGGGTAATGCACCCCTTAATTCGGCAATCCAACTCGTCCCAGACATTCTCGATAGAGTTCAGCTCTGGGTTCTGGGCAGGCCAGTCCATTCGATGGACTCTATTGGCACCATACTAAGCCTTGTTTAACCTCGAAACATGACAACTGGCATTGTAGTCCTGAAAGTAATAAGAGTCCTACCCATAAAACTGCCACAGCTAAGGAAGCACACTGTCATCCAAAATAGTGCTGTAGGCATCGACGTTGAGTCTACCATGAATGGGGATCAAGGGTCCCAGTCCATAACGTGAGAAACAACCCCAGACCATAATTCCACCTCGGCCGCACTTGACTGTTGGCACAATGCATTCTGGCAGGAGACGTTCTCCAGGCAGACCTGTCATCTGAACGTTAAAGGGTGAACCTGAATTCGTCGTTCCAGTGAACCCCTTTCCACTGATCTAGCTCCAATTTCGATGTACTTTGCACCACATTAATCGTGCAGAGCGGTTGGACATTGTGATCAAAGGCAGTGATGACTTTGTGATGGGCAGCAGTAAGACCATGAAAACCAAGCAGATATGTTTCCTTACGGATGGTATTCATTGAAAAAATACTCCCAGATTGCTGTTGAAACTCCTCGTGGATGAGAGCCATCGGTTGGGTGCGGTTATTCTGAATTTCTCTGAACAGAACTCGTCGGTCTCTATATCCCAGTTTAGTTAATCTGCCGAATCGGAGCGCATTCCGACAATTACGGCTCACCTTTCACTTCTTAATCACATAGGCCACTGTCAATTTTGGTACTGCAGATCACTAGATATGTCCCTTAAGGATCGGCCACATTTGTGACAACCGATAATTATACCTTTCTCGAAAACAAAGAACTCCAAACTGCGCGACATCTTGCATGCGACTAATGCCGATGCTGTTTCCTACACGATGTATACCGGCGGAAACCGTGACGTACCTCAGGACGGCAAATATCGTCATTTGCATAGGTGTCCAAATACTTATTTGTAGACAGTGTACACGCGCCCTCTGGGTAGTGCTAACTGAATTACTGATTTTTCCAAGATTGGAGCAATGGATACTTAAAAATAGACCTCTCTGAACAAGATTTATGTTAGATTTAATCAAACATGCATTGACAATTCCTGAAAATATGTAATTTTTTTATTTCTCTAGAATTAATGGAAGCGGGAAGTTTAAATGATGTGAAATATACAAGAAACATATATTTATAAAGTGCTCCCCTAGTAAAAGTAAATTATTAGCAAAATAGAATACAGGAACATTGAACTTTTTTATGTTAATTTAAATTAAAGATTCATAAAATGGAAATGTAATAAAGTGATATGTGTGGCATATAATTTTGAAACAGAAGCTATTACAGGACTTTTTCAAAAATAGCATACTAATGACAGAAAGAAAATGCACTGTGCGGTAAAAAGTTTATTTTTAGTGCTAAATGTCCTTTGAGATGGCAACTCAGTAAATAAATAAATAAATAAATAAAATACTCAAATGAAACTTAAATAATGCAATGTGTATCATTATACAGGAAGCTTGTTCTTTATAATTTTTGTGCATATGTATTATGCTGAATTATATCAGTGTTTTGTATATGAGAAGCAATTAAAACTTTGATATACAACTTAGATAGAAGATGTAAACTCTGAGAGAAGAGAGAACAAAATGTAAAATCTGCAAATAAATAAATAAATAAATAAGATACTCAAATGAAATGTAAACAGTGGAATATGGTGTGATGATATACCAAGATTGTTCTTTATTTTTGTTTGTGCGCATGTAATGTTGTATTGTATCAGTGTTTTGTATATGAGAAGCAATTAAAACTTTGATATAAAACTTAGATAGAAGATATAAACTGTAAGAGAAGAGAAAACGAGATGTAAACTCTGCAAATAAATAAATAAATAAATAAAATACTCAAATGAAATGTAAACAGTGGAATATGGTGTGATGATATATCAAGATTGTTCTTTATGTTTGTTTGTGCGCATGTAATGTTGTATTGTATCAGTGTTTTGTATATGAAAAGCAATTATAACTTTGGTATAAAACTTAGATAGAAGATGTAAACTGTAAGAGAAGAGAAAACGAGATGTAAACTCTGCAAATAAATAAATAAACAAAATACTCAAATGAAATGTAAATAGTACAATGTGGTGTAATGATATATCAACATTGTCCTTTATATTTTTTGTGGGTATGTACTGTAGTATTATATCAGTGTTTTGTATATGAGAAGCAATTATAACTTTGGTATAAAACTTAGATAGAAGTTGTAAACTGTAAGAGAAGAGGAAACGAAGTGTAAACTCTGCAAATAAATAAATAAAATACTCAAATGAAATGTAAACAGTGGAATAGGGTGTGATGATATATCAAGATTGTTCTTTATATTTGTTGTGCGTATATAATGCTGTATTGTATCAGTGTTTTGTATATGACAAGCAATTAAAACTTTGGTGTAAATCTTAAATAAAGACCAGGAACATATTCCTATTCATACGAAACAATCGTAAATTTCTCGTTAATATTCAGTCATTTTTATAAGTAAAGAATAAATTAGCTTACACGTATACAAACTAGTAATGTAAATCCATTCTTCAAACTTTGATTTCCTTCTACAATCATATGTCTTCCTTTCTTTAAAATTATATCTTCGCTGATATCTAATTTATATTCAGAGGTACGTTAATTACAATACACTATATCATTAACAAAATAAACATTTACTTTCACAATGGAATGCTTAGTTCCTCGAGGCAGTTATAAGTTGCATCGGAAGATATGAGAAATTAATTTTAATAAAACAGGGAACTTTAAAGTAATCATTGAAAAATCACGAATAAATACAATTAAAAATATGGAATAATTTCTGGTGATTGTCATAACTAATGCTCCTTAGAGAATTAAATACATCAAGAGAACGGAAACGAAGAATAATAGTGTTGAATGATAAAAATTTTATTACAGAAAGAGGGAGTTTATTAATATTTAGATGCGTAATTCAGAGCTATATTTTATGATTATTCTGATCGGAAATTATCACCTTTTCTTAAAACCAGCTGCTATAATCTTATTAAATATTATAGAGATCAATGAAAAAGAATTTTCTCATCAGTGGAATAAACAGTAATATATTTTCCATTTCGCGAAATCTAATTTCGCATTTAAGTAAGGCAGATATGTACTTGCTTCCGCATTTTTATATTTTTTTTTCACCACGGAGCAACACTTTTTTCTGCAATAGTAAGATATTTTATAAACGTAAGTGCACTACATGGTTTAAACTCAATTGGAAATTTGAGGTATTTTTTCTTTTAGACTTATAAGTGCAATGAGAACTAAAACAATTGTAAATACTTAACCCTTTAACGGACAGTGGTTTCGCAGAGGAACCACCAGTTAATACTTTTTTAAAACCTAGAAAGCTAGAGTCTCTTCTTTTTAAAAACCTACAAAATATTTTTTTCTATTTTCTATTTTATGGACGCTTTGATGTAGCAATCGATAATAGAATTTTACATAGTTTATTTTTCTCTTTGAAATACATTAGTTTAAAATTACTTTACATGAAAAATCTCGAATTTGATTTTTCTCTTTATAATTTCAAATAAAAACACCTACCCAAAGCAACAAGGAAATATTGCGTAGCTATATATTTATTACATCATTTTTATGATAATTATACATTGTTCTTTCAATATAATTAAATTTAAGAAACTCTTGTTTCCATGCTATACAGGGGAAGGGTTTCACAATTACCCCTTCCCCTGTACAGCTTCTCCCCAAACATTCCCCCTATTAAAGGAATGTAAAATTTTTTTACATATGTTTCCTATTTATAAGGCTTAGAGACAACGTTTATAGCCTAATGCCATTAAATCTAAAAGAATTTTTAATCGTGACTTTTAAAGGGTTAAAGCACTATTGAACAAATTGCAATATCTAAACCTTTTGTGTAGACATTCGATTTTTAGTTACTCTAACCAGTTTTTCCTGTGGAAAAACATGATGAAACCTGTGGTCATTATTAACATAGCATATAATGATGAACCTAATTTTTTTAAAGAAAAAAATTAAATTCTTAAAATCGAAGAAATATATAAAAATTAATTTAAGAAATTGATTTTAACATATTAATTAATAGAGATATTTTTAACAGTTTAAATATAAAGGAAATGATGAAAGGCAAGATCAAACAAAAATTTCTTATAAAGTTATTTTTGCAAATACCCCCCCCCCTCCAGTTAGACGACAATCCATGCGGTTAGAATAAAAATACTTCTGTAAAATACTAGTGACTTAACCACGTTTGAAATGACAATGAATAACAGTGGAGTAACTGAAAAGAGGTGGCTTAAATATGTAGTTATGAGTTTTATTTAGGGTCTTAAATGTAGGTCACTTACATTACCTATATCCCCTGACGTGCTGTGGTAATTCAGTCAGCAATAATAGTGACTTAACCACGTTTGAAATGACAGTGAATAACAGTGGAGTAACTGAACAGAGGTGGCTTAAATATGTAGTTATGAGTTTTATTTAGGGTATTAGATGTAGGTCACTTACATTACCTATATCCCCTGACGTACTGGGGTAATTCAGTCAGCAATTCAGCAATGACAAGAATCTTTTAACAAGAGGGTAGTAGGATTCAGGCTCAATCCCTCCACCAATAGTTCCGACGGGTACATTAACCCTTTAGAGGACAGTGATTTCGCAATGAGACCACATTTAAATATCTTAATTTTTTCTTTACTGTTTGTAGATATATGGATGATTTTTTCAGTTTTATATGTTTTCACAGTTTAAACCTTAATATATGACAGCACTACATTTAATTTATTTTTTTTTCTTTTGAAATATATGTAATTAAACTTTTCGTACCTGGAAAGTCAGTAATTGGACTTTTCTGACTTATAACTTCAAATAAAATTATCTACTAAACAACACTTATTAAGTTATTTATTTATTAAACAATTTTTAAGCTATTTATTTTTTATACTATTTGTTAAGCTATTTATTTATTATAAATTTGTTTAGCTGTTTATTATACTGTTTGTTAAGCTATTTATTTGTTATACTATTTTCAAGTTATTTATTTATTATACTATTTCTGAAGCTATTTATTTATTATACTATTTGTTTAGCTGTTTATTTATTACACTGTTTGTTAAGCTATTTATTTGTTATACTATTTTTAAGTTATTTATTTATTATACTACTTGTTAAGCTATTTATTTATTATACAATCTGTTAAGATATTAAATTTATTATACTATTTGTTAAACTATTTATTTGTTGTACTATTTATTAAACTTTTTATTTATTGCACTATTTTAAGGATACTTATTTATTGTTCTTACAATATAATTAAAATTTTAAAAAGTATTATATTCTCGCTGTACAAGGGTAGGGGTTTATCAGTTTAACTACTCATCAAACTCTCCTAAATGTATACTCCTCTAAGAAATGTTAAGAAAAAATTTCATATATTTATATTCATAAGGCTCAAAGGTAACATTTATAAACTAATTTCATTAAATTCCAAAGAATTTATGTTGGTGACCTTCAAAGGGTTAATAGCAGCTAGGGCACGTAAAGTAGATCCGTGGTCGTATATAAGGAGCCCAGTATGTAAGGAGTGCCATATGGCAGAGGAGAGTTCATCACATATTTTATGTGAATGTGACTACTACTGTGCCAAGAGATTTGAATTCCTTGGGTATCACTTCATCGAGCCGTGGGAGTTGATTAACTTCCCGGTTAAATTGCTGCTGAAATATATATCAGCTATTGGTCTCTCTGAGATCTAATGTTTATTGTGTCTTAACCTTGTGCTGGAGCTCCTTGCTCCAGTGAATGGGGGGGGGTCAGTACAATAGGCCTTGGGCCGCAGTGCTGGTGCCCTTGTGGGCCGCCCCACCTTAAAAAAAAGTCCGTGGTCGTAATATTCTCCAAGTTGTCAAATGATACCTCTGGCGGTAAAGTTTCCCTGGGTCATGTCTGGATGCTTGATCCTGTTACTCAATGAAGGGGACTTTCTCTAAGTCCAACCTGTCTGTACAATGCCAACCATCTTTCATGAGGTATCATATAAATACTAAGGAAGACGCAAATAACAAATTAGGTCACCAGATATTCCAAAGAACCAATTAGATCACCTTACCAGTATATTAATTTATATGTTACTCTTAACATCATTTACATTTTGGATATTAATATGCGTAGCATTTGTGGTTCTAAAAAAACATTTGCAATTAATATACAGGTAACGAAAATTTATGTTTCAGTTAGTGTAATAATCCTAAGTTTATATTATTGATTTCAATGGCACAGTAAATGTGTTTTATGGCCATGAAGGACAGATATTGCTTTCCATTTGATGTTTAATCTGAAACATCAACTAGAAGTCTTCAATCTAAGTACTAATAACTCGTTGGATATTCAGATAAAACTATTCCACTTAATGGTAACGGCATCATGGAATAAAGAAATTTGTCAGTAATAGACAAGCACAATGTGTTGTGTTAACGAATGTTTTAATAAATCTGCCTGTGTAGTAATAGAAAAAAATGATTTCGTTATATGCTTGTGTCTTTTTTACGTATATTTTACATATTTTGTTTAACAAAGAAATCTATTTCTAATATGTATTATTCTCCTTCTTAGGTTTTATACTCACGACAAATCACTAGGAAATATATTTAAAATAATATTTAATATATAAATAAGTTTGTTGATGCTTTAGTTACACATCATATTCAATTTCAAAGTCGAAAAGATTTTCTTAGAGAACTTTTTGTTAGTTTTACTCAAAAAGGTGTATAGGGAAATAAACCCATAAACATTTAGATTTGTTATTTTTATGTAATGATCGCAAGAATAAAATTGTTGAAGCTCTTTTTTAAATAATAACTGAACGTTTATAAATATTTTAAACAAAGAAAATGATTTTATTTTCCTAGTTCGAGTTGTGTAAAGAAGCGTTCTTATTTCCCCTATAGAAATGAAGCTGAGATATTCAGAGTTAAGAAACGAAATACGTTGTACCATTACACTTTGATCTTGTTTTTATAAAACATCTGTATAAATATTTAACAAAAATGCTTGCAAAAATGTTTTGGGGACTGTATAATTTTACGATTATGTATGGACTTTTAGTTTGCATAAATAAGGAAGTTTGTATGCAGAACTGGCTGCTAAGCCTAACCGGGCACAAAGTTCGTTGATCAAAACTTTTTTTATCAAAATGTTATTACTCTCTGGATAATCTTGCCAGAATATCGGAAGTGTCATGTGAGGAGATAGAGGCATTAACCAAAGTTTTGAAAACATCGAAATCTAGCATTCCGCTCAGCCTTCTATGTTTTTTCCAAATGGTCTGTCATCACTTTTCCAAACAACAAATGTACAATGCTTTAAAATGGTCCAAATTTCCTGTACTAAGGATGTACGAGGGTTACACTGAAAGTTTTTGAGATACACGCAGAAGAGAATTTACAAAAAAATGGTTTAATTTCAAAATACAAATTATTTTAACACAGTAGACGAATTTTACTGACTTACTTCTACTTGTTTAGCGTAGAATAAATTTTAAACAGACGAGAAAATGTAGTTGACGCTAGAACATTTCCACGCTATGATTTTCTAAGATTTTAAAGAAGGATTAAAGCAAGAAAAATTATTTCAAAGGTTGCAATTGACATTTGGGGAGGAATCTCCAGCTCGGGCTAATGTATTCAGATAGTTTAAAGAAATTAGCAGTGGTCACATTTTTCTTCAGGATGAAGAACACACAGGAAGGCCTCCGGAAAATGTAATCGAGGATAATGTGTCTGCCGTGGGGAAAAGACAACGCTCACTGAAAAAAGTGATTTTTGCAGTTTTCTTCTGAAGTACGGGATTGGTCAAAGCCATCAAGTTGAAAGGACAGAAGATAGTAACAGCAAACTGGTGTATCACTAAACGTCTTCCTAAAATTCTACAAAAAGTGAATGTTAGGGGACTAATGCTTCACCATGACAATGCATTTTCACATACAGCAGAATTAAGAGCTGATTTTCTCAAACAAAAACAAATTAAAGTGATAGAACATCCGCCGTATTCACCTGATATAGCTAAGTGTGACTTTTGATTATTTTTTAATCTCAAAAAGAACTTGCGTCGATGTCGTTTTCATTCAGAAGAAGATAGTGATGTGTCTATAAATGTATTTTACATCTAGTCCAAGAAATGAATGGCTTGAGCCATTTAAACTGTGGAAAATTCGTCTGCAAAAGTGTATTGATGCAGGAGAAGACTACATTTAACACACCCAAATCTTTGTAAGTATAACTTTAAAAATCTACTTGCATCTAAAAAATTTCAGAGTGATCCTCGTAATAACAGGTGATGAAACTTCTGTGCAGTATTTTGTTTCATTTATAAATCCTCTAATGAACACTGATTCTCCGCCTACCAAAAAACTCCAATAAACAAAAAATTGTAGTGGAAATTTAATGTTTATTTAAACATAAATATGTAATCTAACGTCATGCCTGTGCTTCAAAAATTACTGTAACTATTATTTTTCAGTTTTTGAATCAACACATATTGAGAAACACATATATGGAATCTAAACTAGTAGGGAATCGGACTTTACATCAAAGATAAACATACGCTCACATGCCTAAAATCCTGTATAGCAATACCTTAATGGATACAATATTAAAATGCTGCCACATCCCCTCTACTGTCTAATTTACATAGCATGCTATCACCGTTTCTGACGATGAAAGAGGAGCTCTGTGGAAGAAAATGTAATACATATTCTGACAATATTGCAGTAGGGCACATAACTTTGAAACAGTTTCAACATTAAAGTTCTAATTGTTTAAAGGAAAGGTATTTTGAAAAAGGATGATTTATTTTTGAGTAAATATCTTTCTTGATATTTTTTAATGATTTACTTTCAGTCGTTTTAGATTTTACTTATGGAATGCCTTTTATATATACATAACATAAATTTAAAATAAGAATTTTATATTTCTGTAAAATCAACGATGGTTTTCGTTAAAAGGTCATTTAAAAATTATTGAACAAAATATTTTATTTGTACATTAATTGGAATAGAATTGTACCAAAATTTATTACAAACTTTGAATACGCAAGTTTGAATCTTAGGTATAGTAAAATTATAAATTTCTTGTGTATACTTTATTCTCCTACTGATAACATATTTTAAAATATAAAGTGATCCAAATACTTATTTATTTTTATAAGTTCATTCATTTCAACATAAATGGCTACACATAATATTTATTCCATGGCTTTACATAAGTATATAATTTAAAGTTTGAAATATAAGTCATTATGTGACAATAAAACGGACCTTTATGTCGAATGCAAGAAGCATTTTAGAGGATAATCCTTGAATTAATGCAGTTTTAATCCGAACTCGGAGCTTTTACTGTAAACCTCTTAGGAATAAATTTCGATCTCGCGTAAATTAAATTATAACGCAAAATCCTTCGTTTTACGTATTCTAAAAATGCAACATACACAATGCACTACTACTTAAACTGATAATTCTGAATTTCTAGAAATATGCGTGAACTACTAATATAGGAATTAAAAATAAAGCTGATTCTATTTTATAATTCCTCCATTTGCTGTGAAATGAGAATTATTGAGTCAGTGTTTATGAAAATGGTATAACAGTCAAAAGCTTCTTAACTACGATAGAATTGTTTCATAAGGGAATTGCCTACAATCGGAGCTTATATTCTATAAGTATTTTGTAAATTGAAATAATCATGTATTTTTAAAATTTGAAAAAAACACAAAATTTTTTTTAAGTTTAAAAGTATTTTAATAAGTTACAAAACACATGTGATGTTGGAAACAAAGTATCAAATTTCTCTCTTATAAGAGATAAACTGTACTTAGTTTAAACTTGACTGTGTTCGTTGATTTCCACATATCTGTCAATTTTCAATCTATATTATTCATCTCCTTTGTTAGGAGGTGATGTATAACTATCTAAAAATCTTTTAATTAAATTGTAATAAAAGCTTGTTCCAGTTATACAAGTTTTGGATATCAATTTAATTTCGTATCATTCTTGTCTAAAAAAGAGAGAATCTTAATTAAACATTACACTACGAATGGGTGAACTAATGAAACATTACATTACTCTCATACACTAAGAGTATGTAGAGTGCATTTTGCAAAACAGTTACTCTGCAGCTATTAACAAATGCCTCCTAATGAATTGTATTTCAGAAGAAAATCTCTGAATTAATGCTGGTATAATCTAGTCGCAAATATTAACCTCTTTCGAATGAGCTTTAACACCGCGCTGATTAACCATTACACTATGGATGGAATGGTAAAGTAATAAAAGTACCGAAATGGCAAATTAAGTCTGGTACTTTTAGAAGTTTGGAGATTTATGAAAGCCGATGAGTGTGGGTTTGGATTTTCAGACGAGAACAGACCAGAATCTCCAAACTTGAAAATGGCCTTTTTGTAAATTTATTTATGGATACCCAGAAGTCATTTTCGCCGTTGGTCCAAAGGTGTTTCGGATTTGGACGGGTGCATTTTCAAATATGTTTGTAGCTAGAAGCTGGGGATATGCCGAATTTCAACGTCACAAATGAAGAGTAAAAGAGGATCGTCGAATCAAAAGTATCAAGATATTTGATTGACCAAACAGAAAACGAAGGTGTAGCCAAAAAAAAGTTTTAAAAATCCCAATTTATCTTAAATAAAAGGTACGAAAACTCTCATTCGTAAAAATTGCATATTTAATGTCACCTCTCTTTAGTGAAGAATTTTTATTTTAAATTTAGTTTAATTTTCAATAGAAATTGAAATTATTTATTTATATATAAAGAGCGAATGCAACACCGCCTCTTACAAATGTAAAAGGAAATGTTTAATGAGCCTTATAAAATCTAGTCAAAGAAGAAAATTGCAAAAAAGAGAGCATTACTGAATTACTCCTGACGTAAAGAGTATACAAATAAGCAAATGGGTTTATTGTTTGTGCAATTATACATTATTTTTGTCATGGGGCAGAATTTATAACGTAAGACGTTATTTAATAAGATACGTTTACCAATCTGTTAAAGAATATTTTCGGAATGCAATCTAAATATTGTACAACATCAAAACTAATATAGAATTTCAACTACAAAACATACATATCACACGATTGATACTTCAGCGCCTGATACATACTAGTACGGTTTCTTACGATTGACATTTAAGCGCGGATCACGTACTAGTACGGGTTAGTGTAAAAACATGGTTTGTTTGTGGGTAGAAATATAACGGTATATACAGGAAAACAAAGCCGAATGTTCTTGTCGACTACATAGATTCTGGAAAAATTTAGACAAAAACTAGATTTTACATTATTAGTTTTATAATTACTATTTTCATTTTTTTATAATGTAAAAATATTTATATATAACATAATTCGGAAAAATTAAAACTATAACCTACTATTTCTATTTGAGTTTTCATATTTACCATACTATTATAAATTTATTCTCTGAAAAATATATTTTTTGTTTACAAAAATCTTATGGTTGTTATTTATATATTTCTATTTATATATTTTTATGCATATTTCAATATAAAATACGAAAAGTTAGTTAAAAATTAAATAATTTCCGATCTATTGAGATTTAATTGAATAACTAAATTTACGCGCAAAACGCCAGCTCCCGGTACAATTCCGCTGCGAAATGTACCCGCATACAATGCGTTAAAAACCTTTAATTTAGGATTGCATTAAAAAATTCATTTTAGGATTTTAAGGACCATTGTAATTTTTACTATCCAAAAACGAATTATTGATTTACATATTTAACATGACTACATAAACACACAAACACATTAATGTTATTTTCTAGCAGTTGAAACTAAAATTATACGAACTCCACTAAATCAATATCTTCTCGAACAAAATAGATAAAATAAATCATTTCTCGAAACAAATTTCTTTCTATTTGGGCAAAAGCATGCGTTCAGCGATTACCATCCATTACAGCTGATCAAAGAAATGACAGGAATAAAATCGGTCGTTGTCAGCCAACTAGAAAGAAAACTCTTCTCCCTGGATGATGAATCAATGATTTATGCCTGCATTTAGAGCTACATTTTCGTTGCCAGATTTCGCCATTAATTTAAATTTCAATCCCTATTTTGTACAAAGAGGATTCGCGAAATAACCGTATTTGTCAAACTCTTAAAATATTCCATTCTATTGATTTCGGGTTTAATCCAATAATGTTTAGTCGTTACAATTTATTAAATGCTTGGAACATTGAAAATTTGACGTTTGACATTTATAACGGCTATTTCAGACTGAATTATTAAGAGACTATTACTGAATATTATATAACTACATTTTCTTAGCGTCGTGGGGAGTCAAACACTATCACATGTCATGTAACATCGTGTAAGGCAACATTTTGCGTGCAAAATAGCTGCAATTTATTTCGGCGGGAAATCTACGAGCTGTTTGTTAGCCGTCGGAGGTTATATTGCACCGTGTATGCCAACATGCTTCGCCAGTATATAATTAACTCTTGACAAATGAATGCGTTGTCAGAATAGGTCGTTTTATTTCGGTATGGGACTTTATGTGAAATTTAGTAATAAATAAAGATCTCAGTTTTATACAGTATTAAGTTTAGAAAAGAGAGACATAGAACTAAAGTGAATACCACTTGAAGAACAGACTCATATTTTCTAAAATATTTATAAGGTATTTCATTAAGTAATCTTATTATGTACTTTTATGTGTTCTAAAGAGCCTATGTTCAAAGAAATTTAATAAGATTTTAATATTTTTTGTATGTAACATTAAGATAATGCGAACAATAAATACAATTATAGACAAATTAATTCCTGTTTATAGACGAATGGAGACGAAATGGTTGGGGCAAAATGTTTCAGTACCGAAGTTCGTGGGCTGGAAAACCACTGATGGCATGGTTAATTCAAACCAGCCCCTAAGGACATGCTAAAGTAATCTATTGATGACCAGTCACAACAACGGTGACCCTTAACGGGTAACAAACAGCTACTGATCAAGGAGAGACCAGTCATGGCTCGGTTTTAATGTAGTCCAATCCAGTTAGGAGCAAACACTACAGAGGTAAACTTGTGACCGGGAAGAATGCTAAAACACGCACGCACACACACACACACACACACACACACACACACACACACACACACACACACACACACACACACACACACACACACACACACACACACACACACACACACACACACATATATATATATATATATACATATATATATATATATATATATATATATATTATATATATATATACATATATATACATATACATATATATATACATATATATAAACATATACATATATATATATATACATATATATAAACATATACATATGTATGTAATATATCAAAATTATTTCACTCAATACATATATACATATGTATATGTAGATATATATATATATATATTTATGTATATATATATATATATATATATATATATATATATATATATATATATATATATATATATATATATATATATATATATATATATATATATATATATATATATATATATATATATATATATATATATATATATATATATATATATATATATTTATATATATATATATATATATATATATATATATATATGTATATATATATATATATATATATATATATATATGTATATATATATATATATATATATATATATATATATATATATATAATATATATATATATATATATATATATATATATATATATATATACCCCTGTAACAATAAGTTACAGGGTTACAGGGTTACATGGTTCAGTTTTTTTACCTCTTCGCGGGAGCCATCGTCTTTGACATACAGGACCGGTTTGAACTACAGGAAACTTCAGACCTCTAACAATCACTAGCCCATTGGTTTGGCGCGATTCTGACCCCTCGTTTCTCAGTAGATCCATGTGTTTTCTCCGCAGGGCTGTAGGAATTTTTAGAGGACGAGGTTGTTACCAGAGGAGAGAATATAAAGAACGCTGCTGGTATCCGCTGCTTGCAGGATAGCCATTTTTTGGAGCGACACGAGAAAGAGGAATATCATCATATTTTTTTAGAGTGAACGCTGACTCGAGAACAGTCTTCGATATTTACAAATTACAAGTTGATTCCAGTTGTATTCCTTAGACATTTAATGGTATAAAATTAATTAATCAAGACATATTTGTCCATGTGTTTT
Organism: Pardosa pseudoannulata; assembly: GCA_032207245.1. NCBI lineage: Eukaryota > Metazoa > Arthropoda > Arachnida > Araneae > Lycosidae > Pardosa > Pardosa pseudoannulata. The sequence continues at coordinate 63,835,858 of CM063504.1, forward strand.
TAATGAGTTTAAATTTCTTCTTTCTCAAACACTAGGGCAAAGTAACATTATTTTTCCAAACCATATGCTTGAAAGCCGTATACACCTGAAGAAGGTGCGCGATTTCATGGGTGTCCGTAGCTCTTCGGTATCGGCTTAAAGCAGTAGATCCTGCAATCTTACCCCTAGTGTACCAAATAAATAGACCATAGTGCTCGAAATCAATAATTAATATTTTGTATGATAATCATGCTTGTATATACACAAACCCACTGAAGTGGTGATGTGTAGTATAACAGTAAGTATTATTTATCTATGAAATAAATAAGTTGGAAACGAAAAAATAATTTTATTGCCAGAGACATTGCAGTAACTTGAAGGACATGAAACATATTTATAAAATTTATATATATATATATATATATATATATATATAATATAAAATTTATATATATATATATATATATATATATATATATATATATATATATATATATATATATATATATATATATATATATATATATATATATATATATGTATATATATATATATATGTATATATATGTATATATATGTATATATATATATATATATATATATATATATATATATATATATATATATATATATATATATATATATATATATATATATATATATATATATATATATATATATATATATATATATATATACATATATATATATATATATATATATATATATATATATATATATATATATATATATATATATTATATATATGTATATATATATATATGTATATATATGTATATATATATATATATATATATATATATATATATATATATATATATATATATATATATATATATATATATATATATATATATATATATATATATATATATATATATATATTTAAAGCTTTTACAGTTGGCAATCTCTTGCTTTCGTATATGGGTATAATGACATGTATTAGTGCATGTGTGTGTGATTAAAAGTAATATTTATGAAAAATAATTAAAGTCTATTTGGAAAAGTGTAGAGAAATTTAGTGCTAAATTTCGTGGATCAAAATTGATTCTTTAAGCTTTAAATTAGTTTTACAATATTCTTAATTGATTAAGTAACTTACAATATTCTTAATAATCTGTGTAATATCTGACATATGTACAACTAAAGACATACTGAATAAAAAGTCGCTTACCCTGGTATACAATCTTATTCTAAAACAAAAAAAGAAATTCTCTTTCTTCAATTCATATATGATAATCAGAGTTGTTTATATAATACATCTTTGTTCAGAAATAAATATACATGATATTTTGTAAGAAGGTAATCACTGTTGTCAGAAATATTTCTACTGCATAGGTATTACAAATTATGTTATCTATACAAGCTAATTCACCGCAATGTATATAAATGTTTGCAGACTAATTTCATTATTGCATCACTAAACGTATGTTTTAGTGTATAATAGTAATGCTAAGCCTATATGTATTAATGTATCTATGCAGAAAAGCAAATATGAGATATGGCAAAAATTAATATTTGTTGCTAAAACATATCTATAATTCTAGGAATTATAAATAAATTTATTACACAGGCGAAATTCCAGCATTTTTATAGGCTGACACTTAAGATATGTATATAATCGTATAATGATGTATGTGCGTTTATTAGTGAGTACATGTCACGTAGTTTTCTCTCTCTCTCTCTACACACACACACATTACTATTTATATACATATATATCTATGTATGTGTGTGTATGTATGTATGTTTGTGAAAGTAAAGGAAACTTTCAAAGGAACAAATATTTCTTACAGCCAAATTGCTACAAAATTGGGCCGAACGACAGCCGAACAGTTAAAGTATTGATCATCGGTACCACAGTTCGTTGGTACGAGCCCCAATGTGGTATGGATGTTCGTAGCCGTCAGAAATCATCTTTAAGCAGTAGATCCAGGTCTCATTAACCCTCATCTTGCAAATAAGTAGACTGTAGCTCTCCAAATTAAGCCAAATCAAACTAACAAAATGAGTAATGTGAGATACGTTACATTATATAATAACAATATAGCATTATCATAATACTTTGATACTCACATAAATGTATATGCCTATGATTAGGTACAGCTGCATGCACACACACGTATACATGTATGTATATATATATATATATATATATATATATATATATATATATATATATATATATATATATATATATATATATATATATATATATATATATATATATATATATATATATATATATATATATATATATATATATATATATATATATATATATATATATATATATATATATGTATATATATATATATATATATATATATATATATGTATATATATATATATATGTATATATATATATATATATGTATATATATATATATATATATATATATATATATATATATATATATATATATATATATATATATATATATATATATATATATATATATATATATATATATATATATATATATATATATATATATATATATATATATATATATATATATATATATATGTAATGAGACTGACTTCTCAATGGGGTGTTGCAGTCATGGCCATAAAAATGATACCGTTTCAGCTATAGACCTTTATTAAGACAACTTTGAAGGACGGGTTCCCACTTCATCATAGGGACAAACTGAAGGGTCAGCTAGCATAAAGTTCTATTTACAAGACCATTAACACCTGGGTCAACATCTGTGGGAAAATAATTCTAGAAAAATGTCTCCGTTAGCGTGTATCTCCTTTTTATTTGGAAATTTCCTAAATTGTCCGCTAGGGCCATGTAGGTTTATAATTGGCCAGGCCCCTTCTCTGAGGGCGTAACCTGTAGCCCCAGTGGTCAATTTAGGTTAGGGGTTAAAAAGGGGAATGGAAAATGACGCGGGAATTTTTACCCTTGATTCAAGTTTTGAAAACCCCTGAGAATTTTCCTTACAATATCCTCCCCGGGCAAAAAGAAAGGGGCGAACGAAGTGAGAACCTTTCCATTAACATAAAATTTTACAAAAATTTTAAGTAACAAAATAAGTAACTGATGATTTCATACATATTTATACACAAAATAAAAATACATAGTATAAGTTTTGCAACAATAAAGACAGATTACAAAGACATAATACATGTGATAATAAATAAAAAAAATTGGCAAGTTATTTACATTAATACGCTGGAAAATTATTGAAACTGCAATAGGTATTACTCAGTTTAATTTAATGGTTAAATAGCAAACGATTGATAATACTTATATTAGTTAATAATTTTAATAATATTTCGCACTCTTTAATATAATAGAGAGTCCCTACGTCATTGTGGTGAAATGTTTTCTCATCCTTATTCTCAAGTAGTTATCCCTTTACGAGCTAAAATCCTCAATCATTATATACTCATTATTCCCTTCACATGTCCGACATTTACACATTTTGACATTCATCTATTTCCTATCTTCTTCTCATTGCTTTTGTATCAGTGATTTACGCAAGGCTCTTGCCCTAACCTCTAAGACAGATTCATGTTTCACAGCATGAATGATCTTGGGAGGGGTTTTACAGCAGTGGGGAACTAACGCAATTCCCTAACAAAGGGGGTGAAAGTTGCCCACTGGGTTTCTGCTCCTCGCTAAAGGGCTTTAACGTTAACTCCTTATCTTTTCAATCTTAAACGTTTGGGTTAACTAAGCTGTTAAGAGTATTGTAAGGAAAATTCTCAGGGGTTTTCAAAACTTGAATCAAGGGAATTTTTACCCTTGATTCAAGTTTTGAAAACCCCTGAGAATTTTCTTTACATATATATATATATATATATATATATATATATATATATATATATATATCTATATATATTTATATATATATATTATATAATATATATATATATATATATATATATTATATATATATATATATATATATATATATATATATATATATATATATATATATATATATATATATATATATATATATATATATATATATATATATATATATATATATATATATATATATATATATATATATATATATATGTAGTGCGATACTTAATAAAAACTATTTAATGTTGCCAGAAACATTGCTACAACACGAGTTAAGCTAAATATGTTTCCTATATCTGAGAAATCACTGCATAGCTCTAAGTGTTTGCAGACTAGCGTAGCGTGCCAAGGGACATTATTTCGGTTTGAACTCCGGTTGGCAAGCGAAAGGTAGCTATTCCAGGTACTCCGTACGTGAGGAGTTTGTTATAGCCATCTAATGAGGCTGGTCCTCTGCAGAGTATATATGATTCACTGGAGGTTAGTTGTCACTGAAGGCACTTAACTGCCATGTTCGATATAAGATGACGGAATAGCGTGGTAGAGTGAAAAGAATTAAAATAATAACAATAAAAAAGCTCACGAGAATTTCTTGCCCATTTACTTATATATATTTTTTTCATTTGGAAGTTAGCAATTATAAGAAAATGGAACTGTGTATTCCGAAAGAAAAAGTACTATATTTTCTTAAAACATATAATTGCTTTTTATACATTCACGTCATTATATGTGGTTTGACACTGTAAGGAGAATGAGAGTATTAACCACATATAATTGCAGTTTTACACCATATAACTCGTTTCTTTATATACATTTACATACATATAAAGTAATTTTGTCATATTATTGTAAATAAAGGGGTGAAACAAAGGCTAAATGGGAATATAAATCTATATAAAATATATGTGATATCGATAAGAGCTTACAAGTTAACCTTTTACAGTCTATTGTTTTACAGTCCATAGGGAACATAATATTAATAAAATTATGTAAAATTAAATTTCATGAATATTGTGCAGCCATATAATGCACTAGATGATCCATCCTTGGTCCAAGTCTCATATAAATTTAGACTTCTATACATAGTGAAAGGTTGAAGAAAATTTCCAGTCGGAGATGTACAAAACAGCTATGAACATATATATTTTTAGTGTTACAAGAGCAATTTTATTATTACTGTATTAGTTTACTCTATACCACAGAAAATACATTTTAAATTATTATGTAATATTATTTACACTGAAATTGTAGGGGTTGGTTTAAATTATTACATTTAAAAATTGAGAACTTTTTAATAAATAGTTAAGCCTAACCAGTACCTATTTTCCCCATCATACAAAAATATTTATTAAACATGAAATATTTAAAATATTTCTTCCCTGGTTTTGAGAAACCGTTGTTCAGGAACCCTTGCAGTCGAGTATTAAAAAAATATTGACGATAGCAGAAATAAACTATTACTTTTTTTAAAGTTTTTAAGACCTTAGTAAACAAAAATATATTCCTGACCTGCAAACAAGGCCAACTATGTTGACGGATGCAAAATATAAAACTTCTTAAGAAAAGTAAATGTTGCCAACAAATGTATAAAAAATATATTACAAAGCTAAACATAATTCTTAAAAACTATGATGTGTCTTTTAGGCAAAAATATAAAAATACCCATTTTACCACATCCTACTCTTTATAAATATGTATATAAATAAATAAATAAATAAATAAATAAATATATATATATATATATACATATATATATATACACACACATATATATATATATATATATATATATATATATATATATACATATATTTATATTTATACATATATATACACACACATATATATATGTGAGTATATATATATATATATATATATATATATATATATCAAGAGAATGAGAGTATCAAACCCCATATAATTGCAGTTTTACACCATATAAATATTCCTTACGCACACAAACCTCTCTCTTTCTCCTTCTCGCTTCTTGATATATATACACATACATATAAAGTAATTTTGTGATATTATTATAAATAAAGGGGGTGAAACAAACGCTAATTTGGAACACAAATCTATATAAAATATATGTGATATCGCTAACAGCTTAAAAGATCAGATAAAATTTTCTCTGATATTTACAACACTTGATATTATCGTTAATTTTTCATGGTAAAAGACTAAAAAGAATTACATATATGGAATTGGAGAACTGTTCTGTTAATGAATAAAGAAATTCATTAAAATAGATTAATTTAAAATATATATTTAACACTGATATACGCTGTCAGTAAAGAAGCTAAACATCTTTATCTTTAAAGCAGTGGAATATAACAAAGGAAATTTTCAGTTCGCCATAAATGGACTGTAGTTTTCTTATGAGTTTAATAAAATCATTTAAAATGTGACTGTTTTATTAGGGGTTTGATTCAGTAAATACAAGAAATATATACTACCTGTTGCACAAAGCTTAATCATCTGTATACACACACATACTCACAGATAGAAATGCAAACCATTTGTTATTAAATATTGTTCATAAAACATATTTACGCATCTAAATATGTATATGCATAGAATACTAGAAACATTCCTTTTATGACTCGTGCTAAAACATTATGGAGAAATATTAGTCGGTATATTATAGTAACAATAAAATATAAATGTTCCATCTAAGTACATTTTAGTACATCATAAAAAGTCTGAGGAAAGCGTTTTATATTATTATTAAAAGAAAAAGTGGTATTATAGATCCCCTACTAATATTCATGTAACACAGAACTTTTCATAGTAATGAGAGATAGGAACACCTCGATTAACCAGATGGATTAAAAAATAAACATTTTGTGGTGGAAATAAGTTACATGAAGTAAAATAATAAATGTATCCAAATTTAAGATTATTTTAATTTAAGTATCATTACTTAAGTTAAAGGGATAATATAAATTCATTTACCAATTTTAAGCATTTAGAAGTCCTAGTTTATATAACGCTTGATCCAAAAGCCAGGATTAACTTTAAAAATGAATAATTCGAAAACGAATGGCGATACAAAGATACGGTTTGCACCAAATGAAAGAATGAAAAAGATAGCGGAATTTGTGTGGCGACGAATAACGTAGTTGTGTTAGCGACGAACAGATGGCGTTATAGTGTTTTATATCACCAAAAGATGATTTTAAAATGAAGAAATGTTGACAACAAGTCAACTTAATTGCAGTTCATTAGTTCTACAGTAAATGTTCAATGGCCTGTCCATCATTCAGAACTACAGCCGTGAGATGAGTCACCACATTTTTCACAGCATTTAGTAGCATTTCTTGCGTTATGGCAGACATATTTTGGTGGATGGAATCTTTAGTGCTACCACTGATGCCGGTCCTACATCAGAAATCCCAACGGAACTATTTGCGTTGCGTGGCCACACAAAACCCAGATTCTTTTCCATTCGTTTGGTACAAAGCGAATGTTTTTTATCTTTATTAGTTTTTGAATTATTCATTTTTAAAATTTGTCCTGACTTTTGGATCACCCGGTACTTATTTAGATATTAATCACTTGATTTCATGAAATAAATTTTATATACAATGCAGATACTCTTTGTGAAATTAATGATAATCCAGGTAGAAAATACAAAATATTTACAATACCTCAAGATATACATTCTTTTAAAGAAAAACCTCGTGGAGTATGATTCTTATTTCATCTTGATCCTTTTAATTAGATACTGTATCATATTTCACATCCGGTCTAATTATAGTGGCTTTTTAAAACTTACAGTCGAAAATTCGTTGATTAAAAATTTAAATGTTCTATTACATATTTTTCTTATCTTTTAACTTTCTCTGTGATCAATAACAAACTAAAGGAGCATATCAATTTTCGTACTGAGCATTCTTCATTATTATACTCTGGTTTTGATTTTGTATAAAATAACATTTCTTCTCTATACACACTGTCTTCTCTATCACTACTATATACACTAGAATTTCTTTCTAGAGCAGTAATAAGGGTGTATTTTCATTAAAAAAATATCTAGTTTGGTTATATGGAACAATTCATCTTTTAAAACATTTGAAATGTTCAAATAGAAAACATTTGCGAAAATTTTTTAGGTATGTAATTTAGAAATAATTCTTTATTAAAGAGAAATTGAGCTATTTAGCTTTGAGAAAAACAATTATAATAATGAGAGCAATATAATTTTAAAAAAATATTAAAGACATTTTTAAATTCAATTTTTAACAGCTTTTGATTTTTTAAAAAATTTAAATGTTGAATATTATTAAATATATATATATTTACAAAAATATACAGATAATTTGATATATAAATTTAGTTTCTAATTACTCTATTACAAACATTATCGTTCACTTCAACAATTTCATATTTTTACATTTGGTGTAAGATTAGAATGGGATTTTTAAAAGTTTGCTAATTGAAAATGATAAAAAAATGTTTTTTTAATTACAACTTTTTTAATATTCTAATAGAATTACACCCAGAATGGACAGAACTCTTTTTTATGAATAAAAGAAAGAATGTTACATAAAAGATTTCAAGTCTTGAATGTTGTAATATTGTAATATAATCATACCGAGCGTAGGTAGAACTCATTACTTTATGATGAATAAAATAAAAATGTTAAATAGAAGATTTCAAATCTTGAAAGTTACTATATCTCCTGATATAAATTATAGGTCTAATTATTTGTTTCAGATTGTATAGTACATAAAGGGTATATAGACCATACAGGGAGAATTTGTCATAGTTATGAAAGGTTAACTCGAAAAAAATCATTTTAAAAGTAACCCAGAATAAAACAGACGCTGGATAAATTTGTAGATGCCAATGATCAAACTAAGCCCGGTCGAGAATGAAAGAGAAAATATGAAAAGATTCAACCTCTCGCAATCTACTTAGCCAAAATTGTTATGGAAAGTTTACCTTAGACTACAATTTATTTTTAAAAATCTAACAATAATATTATATTTTAAAATATGTCAATTTTAGATTGAAATCTGAAACAAATTAAAGGGTCCTGAAAGCCCAAGAAAAAATACTTGAGGGCATGAAACAAACTAAATCATTTTCTGAATTTAATAGGGGCAAAAAGGCAGAATTGACTCCACGAAAGAAAACATATCATAGTGTACTGAATGTTATTTCACACCAGGTCCTTTTAAATGTCACTAAAAATAATACAGATATAGTATAAAAGTATACAAATAAAGGACCAGATCATACGCACTAAAGGGTAAAAAAGAAGTTAAGAACTTCAACATATGGTGTCATTCTTAGGAAAAATGTAAAGAAAAGTAAGCATTAAACTATATCCGCATTTAAGGAATATAACCCTGAGACATGTATTCTATAATAAATCAAAAGTGTAGATAGCAACCTCTGGCAACCGTCTTGGCCAATATTGTCAATTAAAGTAAACACTAGACAACAATTTAATTTAAAAAATTAACAATGACTTTATATCTCATAATATGTCAAAATTTTAGATAAGTCAAAAAGGCAGTATTGATGCACGAACGAGAACATATCATTGTATATTGAAGGTCATTTCACACATTCACACAAGGTCCTTTTAAATGTTACTAAAAATAATACAGATATAGAATAAAAGTGTATAAATAAAGGATCAGATCATATGCATTAAAGTGTAAAAAAGAAGTTAAGAAGAACTTCAACCTCTGGTATCATTCTTAGAAAAAATGTAATGAAAAGTAAACATTAAATTGTATCCGCATTTAAGGAATACAACCTTGATAATGTATTCTATAATAAATCGTAGTATTATAATGTTAGTAAATGTATAAAAATGTATTGATAATGTAAATGTATTTATTCTATAATAAACTGCAGATGCAACCTCTGGCAACTGTCTTGGCCAATAATGATAAGGAAAGTAAACACTACACAACAATTTAATTTAAAGAATTAGCAATGATATTATATTTTATAATATGTCAAAATTTTAGATTGGAATCTGAAGCAAAATAAATGGTCCTTTAAACATACGAGAAAATCTTTGAGGGCATAAAACAAAATAAACCAATTAAATTTGAAAGACTGTTTTTCTTGAAATTCTGCAAGTTGAGTTCTATCCAATAGGCTGCATTTTAAGTAATTGAGAATTCTTGAATATACAAATTTAGGTAATTTGTTAAGCATACAGTTTTTAGTTCATTTAATCCTTTTTTGCTCTCCGTAGAAACAGAAACTATGTAACTTCATAATTTTTTTTTTAGTTCTGTTCAATTTTTTTCGAACTTAATTGGGGCAAAAAGCAGAATAGAAGTGCGACAGAGAACACATCATTGTATATTGAAGGTCATTTCACACCAGCTCCTTTTAAATGTAACTAGAAATAATACAGATATAGTATAAAAGTGTACAAAGAAAGGATCATATCATACGCACTAAAGAGTAAAAAAGAAGTTAAGAACTTCAACCTCTGGTATCATTCTTGGGAAAATTGTAAAGAAAAGTAAGCATTAAACTTTTACCTCATTTAATGAATATAATCTTAACAATGTATTCTATAATAAATCAAATATGTAGATTGAAATGAAAAGTAAAAGAAATATTTATTTAAAGACGGAAGGAAAATGCTTAAGGGTACTGAACAAAGTAAATCATTTCGATTTAAAAGACTGCAAGTCGGAAAAATTTATAAGTACATTTCTATCTAATATGCAACATTTTAAGAAACTAAAGCTTTTTTAATTAATAAAATCTGGAAAGGATACGGGAAAAATTAACACACATCACTAAACAAAGATTTGTTAGTTGATTTAAAATTTTTTCCTTTAAACTTTATCGGAAAAGTTGTCTTCAAATTATTTTACAAACACAATATGCCACAGAATTTTATCATTGAAGAATGATAAGATTAAGATCATAGATATTAGATAATAATACGATTGAAGATAGCATAGATTACAAAACTTTGAAAATATTAAAGATCGATTTATTAATCTTCCATGTCCAACTCAGAAGCTATGAAATAAAGAACGAAAACATAAAGTATTAAAATGAAAAATATTAGCACTTTTCTAAAGTGAAAGAGGTTTTATGTTAACATTTCGTATATACGTAATCATAGGTTTTTTTAATTAATGAATTCCTAAATTAAACATTTGTAATTGAATTTTTTTGATAATGCTCTTGATATGAGATTCTTTAGTATTTTAATCGTTTATAATTTAATAGGGTCTATACTCATTGTTTTAAGAATAAAGAATTGATAAAAAGTTATAAATATGTATTAGTTAAGCGTTCATTCTAAATTGAGCAATTCCCAGTAGTTCCGTTCTATTTTAGGATACTATAATTTATTTTTAATATAATTTAAATCATGTAAGAATTTAAATATTCCAATAACAGTCTATGTAAAAGTAAAATACGCTAGTTATTTTATTCCTATGTTTTCTGGTTTTGAATCAAAATGCCAAGACTTTAATTTTGTTTCAGGTTAACAAAAATATTGTTTATTATATATTTTATAATATGTATTATGTTATTGTATTTGGAATTTGTGAAACTGGCAGAATAAAAAAGTGGAATGGTGCTTATGAAAGAACGTAAATTACAAAGCCAGTGACTTAAATTTAGAGTCATAGTTACAAAGCATCTGAATTTGTGACTACATCTTAATTTTATCCAAAATGCATAGTTTTAAACACATTTCTGTGTTTTTATTTACTTAGTGATTATTTAAGTATATTTGATTAAAACATTTTATATACGCATAATGTTTTCCACGGTGGTCTGCACGTGCATGCATAGCCGCTAAAGGAATTTAGGA
>CM063504.1:63850005-63872505 GCA_032207245.1 Pardosa pseudoannulata
ATATATATATATATATATATATATATATATATGTATGTATGTAAAAACTTAACGCTTTAATCCTAAACTAAAATTACTAACACCTCTATTAAAAAACCACCAATTCCGCAATTTCTTCATCTTTTTAGTGGCCTTTCGGCGTTAAACTCTTTTGTTTCCTTCCTGTTGGCGAGCTTAACTCGCCAACCTACTTGAAGAGCACTTAAAAGCACTTATAACAAATTCCTTTCTCAAGCGGTTAGCGTCCCCAAGGTTATATAATTTTTCGCGACGATTCTCTGTAGAAGTTTTTTGCTCTGTATGCTGCCTAATAAACGTGTATAAAATTTATCCTGGATCTTCGTATTAATTTTTTCGACCACGCTACAGCCGCGAAGCATAGCAGGCCAAGCTCTATCACAAAAGTCGGCGAGGATGGTTCCTGATGCGGGAAAAGAGATTCATTTCACAGTGCATTTACGAGATTCTACAAAAATATCAAAATTGGAGCGAAAAGTCAGTCCCGCAACGAGATGTGTTTTGTTTTCGAAAAATCTTCAATGCAGTCGGCGGAGTTTTTCGGCGACCGCATAGGAGCGATGACAAGTGCGGTGATTTGACCTTGCGAAGGGAATCTACAGCAGTGCTCGCTATAGAGTGTGATTATTTTTTTTAGGTCATAACTCTAAAGATGTGTAAATACAGATTTTGTTTTTCTCTTCTCTCTTTCGGACGGATTACCCATGCTAAAGGTAAAAGTTTTTAAAAAGTAATAGTACTTTCTGGTGAAATGTCAATTTAAATAGTTGAATTCTAAGAACAATTTAAATATTTTGTTGTACTGTAATATATCTATTGTACAATTATATTCTGTTGAAATCAATACAAAATGACGGAACCAGATAACTTAGATGATTCTCTAGCTACAACTGGAGCTGAGAATAATTTAACAATAATTTCTTTTGAAGAAACAGATTTTGGTGACATTAATTCTTGGTTACTCTATTTTGATAAAATATGTGAGGAAAAAAAGAAAGATGAGCTCTGGAAGCTGAAGAATATAGCGCGTGTTTTAAAAGGAAAAGCCCTGTGGCTTTATGTTAAACATTCTCAAAAGGTAAAAATGTATCCAGAATTTGTCCAAATACTAAGAGAGAACTTTGTAGACCCAACTTTGACCACCTTCGGCGATTTTGCCAATTTTAAATACAACACTGGGGATGATATAACGCAATATTTTCGAAAAAAAATGGAAATAGGTAAACAATTAAAATTAAGCAGGTCAATGATTTTGGAAGGACTGACTGACGGACTACCGACAGATTTAAAAGTCCTAATGACAATGAAAGAACCGTTGGACCCTATGACTTGGCTAAATCAGGCCCATAAATTAATCAAGATTAAGGGGCATAAAAAAGAAAATTCCAAGTTTATTACTCCTCGCGTTGAAAACGTCCAAAATTATAATCAAAATCTTAAATTTCAACACCAAAATCCGAGAGCTACTAGTCGTCCAAACTTTTATCACTATCCGAGGAATAATAATTATCGACCAAGTAATTTTCAAAGGCTTCAGGGTCCTAATCCTTCTTACAATAATCACAGACCTAGATTTTCCAGCCACCATACTAGTAACAATTATAATAATTTACCTCCATCCCCATGTAGACTTTGTACACAGAGAGGAATACAAAACGCATATCACTGGTTTCAAGTGTGTCCTTTTAGACAAGAAAGATTTGAAATAGATGGGGTATCCCAGGTTGAAACTAATGAAAATTCCACAAATGTTTCTAATATTTAACAATTAAGGGTCCTGGGATTTCTGTCAGACCTAGAAACCGTTGAATGTGTAATTGACACGGGAGCAACATTATCCCTTATTTCCGAAAAAACAGCAAAAAAATTAAATTTAAAAACTCAACGGATAAAAGGAATCTCAGTAACACAAACAAAAGGAAACTTTTTTCTAAACAAAATATGTAAAGTATGTATGAAAATTGGTAAAATTACAAGACAAATTCAAATGTTTGTATTGAAAACTGATTTAGATTATATTATATTAGGTTTAAGTGAATGTAAACAATATAAGTTACAAATAGACTGTTGTAAATTGTTAATAACTCAAGAATCTCAAATTATTTCAAATTATGTGAGTACTGGTATTGATACTTCACTACACATGCAAATTGACGAAAGACCTTTTAAAAATGATAATGTCACAATATCCCGAACTCTGAAAACTGACCACCTAAGAACATATAGTTGTAACAATGATGAAAATTCTATACATGTTGGTAAAACTTTTGTAAAACAAGGTGAGACAAGCTTTCAAAATTAAAATTATGTAAAAGGAAATTATGCAAAAAATAATGAAAGTGCATTAGATAAATTAATAAATGAATATGCAAATGTGTTTTCAAAGCATAAATACGATGTAGGCAAAATTAATATCGAACCGCAAAGAATTAGATTAACTTCGGACCTCCCTGTGTCTTTAAGACCTTATAGAACTTCCATTAAGGAAGAAGAAGAAATTAAAAATCAAATTGATCAATTGCTAAGTGCTGGAATAATTAAAGAGAGTTGTAGTCCATATTCAGCACCAGTCACCCTAGTATTAAAACGTGAGGAAGGCAAAAAAAACAAGATTATGTATCGATTTTCGAAAGTTAAATGCTATAGTCAAAACAGATTCAGAACCCCTCCCGACAATTGATGTTTTGTTAGATAAATTAAATAAAGCAAAAGTTTTTTTCCACAATCGACCTAAGATCGGGATTTTGGCATATACCTATTCACCCCGACGATACTGAAAAATTGGCTTTTAGCACAAATTTCGGACTTTATGAATGGTTACGACTCCCTTATGGGTACAAAAATGCACCCGCAATATTTAATAGGACCATTAGAAGAATATTGAATAAAAATAAAATTCAATTTGCGTGCAGTTACTTTGACGACATAATTGTATATTCATCCTCTAAAGAAAAGCACTTAGAACATTTGAGAATATTGTTTGAAGTCTTTACTAGAGAAAATATTAAATCAAATCAAAGTAAATGTGTATTTGCAAAAGATAAGATTAATTTTTTAGGCTATGAAATTAAAAATGGTACAATCATTCCTGATAACCAAAATATTGAAAGTATAAAAAAGTTGAAGTACCCAACCAATGTAAAAGAGTTACAGAGAGTCCTAGGAAGTGTCAATGTTTATCATAAATTTATACCAAATTATGCCCAACTGAGAAATCCTTTAAACAAATTATTGAAGAAAGATGTTAAATGGGACTGGAGTGACCAATGTCAACAAGCTTTTGATGAACTGAAGAAAATTTTAATTTCCAAACCTGTTTTACAACTGTATGATGCTAACAAACCGTGCCATGTGTATGTTCACGCTTCGCAAACTGCTGTTGGAACTGTCTTGAAACAACCGCACGAAAATAATATACTTCACCCTGTTTCGTATCACTCTAGAACTTTAAAAGATTACAAAAAAAATTCCGCGATCACGGAATTAGAATGTTTGGCTATTGTTGATGCTCTAGACAAATTTTACTATTATCTCCATGGACAAAAATTTGTAATTCATACGGACCATGCGGCTATTGTTTGGCTTAAAAGTGTAAAAAATTTAAAGGGTAGATTGTTCCGTTGGTCCCTTAAACTCAGCATGTTTGATTACGATGTAAAATACCAAAAAGGCTCAGCAAACGTTGAAGCCGATATGCTTTCTAGGCATCCTATTTCCCAACATTTCCAACACAGTGTGCATTTACTTGATAGGGAAGAAATAATTAGACAAAAAAAATTAGATAATGTGTGTGGGAAAAATTATATGGAAAGAAATGATATGATTGTAATGAAGAAAAAGAATGTTTTTAAAATTGTTGTACCAAAATCTTTAAGATTGAAATTATTAACTGAAACTCACGAGAAATTAGGTCACCCTGGTGTACAGATTATGCTTAGTTTAATTACCCCTCAATACTATTGGCCTTATATTAGTGAAGACATTGGAAATTATGTAAATCATTGTCATACATGCCAAATTAATAAGAAGAAAAAGACAAAAAAATTTGGACTTATGCAAGAAGTACCCCCTACGGAGAAACCCTTTGAATGTCTTTCTATCGATACGGTTGGAGGGTTTAATTATTATAATTCTACAAAAAAATACTTACACATAGTAATTGACCATGCAACAAGATACGTCTGGGCATTTCCCTCAAAAAGTGTTACTACCGAGACCTATGCTAACTGTTTAACTCAGATATTCAAAATTCAAGTCCCAGAAAAAATTCTTAGTGACTGAAATGCGGCTTTTACTTCATCTAGATTTAGAAGATTTCTTCAAAATTATAATGTAAAACAACTCTTAACTACTGCTTACCATCCCCAAACTAATGGCAAAGTGGAGCGTGTAAATCAAACAATAGTTAGTCGATTAAAATGTAAAGTAAATTCTACTTCCACTAAAATACCTTGGACTAAAATACTAGAACAAGTTATTATCGAATACAATAATTCTCCTCATACCGTAACAAAATTTACCCCTGCCTACTTACTATTTGGTAATCTTCCGTTTGAATCTCCTATTAATCAAAATACTTACCCTCCGTTAGACGTAGCTAGAAAATTGGCCAAAGAACGAACTATTGAATATCATAAAAGAAATAAAAGTAGATATGACACTAAATTTGTAGACGTTAAATTCCAACCTGGTGACTTAGTCCTTTTTGAAGAATTTGAGTTCCCTAACACACGTAAGCTGACTTCACCTTTTTCAGGTCCACATCAAATTGTAAACAAATTGTCAGAAGTTAATTATGAAATATATAAAAAAAAATTATCAAACAAAAATATCGACTGAGATTGTCCATGCTTCCAAATTGAGATTTTATTATGCACCGGGACGTTTTAAACTACACCATGAATAATGTTTCTAGATATGTGATAATTGTAAAAAAGATGATTATGGTTGTTTTTCTAATTGGATTTATAATATTGAAGAAGTGGTTATACTTGTACATATCTGCTGGTTTATTATTGTTCACAGTGTTAAATTATAATAATACTATATTTTTTTTTCATATTTATTGTTTGTAAAAGAAAATCATTTCAATATTGATAATAATTGATTGAATTCGATTTTAAAGTTCATGTTGAAATTCAGTGACAATATTGAAAAATCTTAGAATTTCAAATTGATACTGATATTGTATTAGTGATTTACGATGTTGTGATTTCATTTATAAATTTTGTTATGTAACTTGTCCTAAAGTATAATAACATTTTTTATTATTTAATCAGATTTAATTGTTTAATCAGATTGTGTATTCCTAACTCCTACAACTTAATAACAGTTTCGGTCTGAACTGAATCGATTACTGTGCAAAAATTGTTTTGATGGTTCTTCTAGAGCTGAAAGTAAGTCATGACAGGACGCTGCTGAACCCTATTCTATGCAGAGGGTCTAACAGATGTGACGACACTTGTGACTTGAACTTTGTTTTGATACTTCTGCTGAGTGTGGTTTTGATTTGAAGAACTGATTACGAGTTACGATATACAAAATAATATTCTGATGTTTTCATTTATATGCTACATTTCTGTTCATATTTTATTTTTAGCCAATTTGTATTTCATCATTTTTTGAGTTTTCCTTTTTATTAATTGAGTTGTATATAACGAATAATACATTTGAAGCTTTTTGTCTTACGTCTAAATATATTTTTGAGAACTTTAATATTTTAATTTTGAATATAATTATTTTGAGGTTCTTGTTTTATAGAACTGAATATCACGAAATATTTGATTTAAAGTGTTCTAGTGCTATATATTTTTACATATTCATATTCATATTAATATTATTTTTGTTACATTTTGCGTATTACATCTTATGTTTATTTTCATGTTTCATAATACCTATTAAATTCAGTAATATTTCAAATAATTTTCTAAAATTTACATAATGTTTTACAATTAATATCTTTAGATTTTGATGTTCATATGAAGTATATTTTTATTTATAGTACTCTGTTCTCATGTTATATTTTGTATACTATTTTTATAATTTCATTGTAATTTTATAT
The DNA here is from genome assembly GCA_032207245.1 of Pardosa pseudoannulata. Classification (NCBI taxonomy): domain Eukaryota; kingdom Metazoa; phylum Arthropoda; class Arachnida; order Araneae; family Lycosidae; genus Pardosa; species Pardosa pseudoannulata. The sequence goes on from CM063504.1 coordinate 63,856,085, forward strand.
TTTTGGGGACACTAACACTAACAATCATGCAGCAATTAACCCACTAAGTTTCCAGCTCACTATCTGGAATGTCTTGGGGTCGAGGCGCCCGGCTTCAAGCCTTTTCAGATGGGGGGGATATTCTGTAATGTAAAAACTTAACGCTTTAATCCTAAACTAAAATTACTAACACCTCTATTAAAAAACCACCAAATCCGCAATTTCTTCATCTTTTTAGTGGCCTTTCGGCGTTAAACTCTTTTGTTTCCTTCCTGTTGGCGAGCTTAAATCGCCAACCTACTTGAAGAGCACTTAAAAGCACTTATAACAAATTTCTTTCTCAAGCGGTTAGCGTCCCCAAGGTTATATAAGGCTTCGCGACGATTCTCTGTAGAAGTTTTTTGCTCTGTATTCTGCCTAATAAACATGTATAAAATTTATCCTGGATCTTCGTATTAATTTTTTCGACCACGCTACAGCCGCAAAGAATAGCAGGCCAAGCTCTATCACACACACACATATAATATATATATATATATATATATATATATATATATATATATATATATATATATAGTCCGTTAACTATCAGCTAGCGTTGCTGAAATCATCAAAATCTGAAGAGGGACATGGCACATGAACAGCAGATGGTGAAATGTAAACAAAAGCACGACTCACAAGTTGCGAAGAAAACATTCTATCGTATTGGTAATAAACCATGAAAAAATATACACTACATAAAGCAGAACGAATCAGTAGTAAATAGTGCAATCCTAAATTATGTCCTGGAGTATGGAAAAAAAGCAATAGTCACTATTTACAACTCCAATTGACAACACCAAATGGATGGATTCAAGATCGAAGGTTGAGGGTGGAAAGTCACTTCACCACGTAACACTCGTTTAGATTTGCAGTAATATTGGTCATTTATTATGTCGTTAAAACATCGTCGCTGTTTTACTGCTGAAAGTAATTCAGAAGGTCAACATTGAGGACGACGAGAGAGCAGTAAAAATTGTCCTAATCAAAAGGAAACATTAAAAAGATAAGAAGAAAGAGATCCAATCGTCGTGTAAAAATACAATGGCCTGCATTAGAAGACAATTTACTTATCTAGGTTCTCGAAAAGAGAAATTTAGGCCGCTCTGTTTTATCTGTTAAAATACCTAGGATATGGCAGAAGAAATGATTTCAATATTAAAAAGTGGAATTAAGAATGTCTAATCCAGACTGTACTTAGGTTTATTTGTTAAAATGGTTTAATATTGTCATAGTAAAATACATATTTTTGCACGTATAGTCCGCGGATTATCTAGTGAGGATTTATGAAATTTATTAACCCTCTAAGCAGTTCCGCCAAACCGATGATATCTTTAAAGCGGTTGACACGTACAATTTTCGACCTCCAAATACGTTCCGAAAATGGATGCATTGTACATTTCTGCCAATGTTTTCCCAATAGAGTTTTGCGGTAGGAGGATTCGGTCGATTGTTTAGGAACTGCACCCCTCTTTGACTGACATATATTGAGGGATGCACCCTTACTCTCTGAAGCACAAAGACGCAGTTGACTTTTCATGGCCTTGTAAAAGTATTTCGTTTGCAGTAAGAGGTATATCTCTAAATGCACCTCTTAAATATCTTATATGAATTTCGTAAAACATATAAATAATTCTCTTACAGAATATTTTTTATTTGTACTTTAAAATCCATTATTTCTTATGGGATGATCTTCGAGACTTGATGAGCTTTATGTGTATTAAAAATTAACAATCTATATTGTCTATTTATATATTTACTTATAACCGTTACTAAAGGGAATATAACGAGAGTGGATTTCCCGTATTACATTCTAGTCAACAAAGGATGAAGTAAAATATCATAGAAAGCTTCGGCCACTGACACAATAAACCTTTAACGTACTTTTTGGAGACTTTTTTTCCTCGGTTTTCCACTCGGAAGGTTAAATAAAAAATCGATCCTGTGGACTATACAACGGTGTGGACTAAACGTGAAAAATTATGGTACATATGTTCATTTGTTTTATATTCAAGTTCATTTGTTATATGCTCATACTCTTTTGTTATCGTTACTGTGAAAATTAAATCTCGAAACACCCGGAATCGAGAAAAAAGTCAAATGCAAGCAAAATTATTATTTATCGACTAAATATACTTTAAATTTACAGCCATATCTCGAAATATCTTCTTGGTTCTTCCGTCATTTCACAAACAAGAGAACAGAGCCTCTGTTCTTAAGTTCTATTTTGTTTGGGAAATTCAATATAGTGGAAAATATTTAGTAATCCAATCATACCATTCCTTTTAATGGGAGAAACAGAATGCTTTTGAAGATTTTTCTGTTTCATTATTTCAGAACAAATCACAGAAAGGCTTAATTCCTTTCAGCAATAAATTCACCAGCACATTTAGAAAAAGTAAGGGAGAACAGATGGCGTAAATATTTAGTTTTCATAGTAGTCATGATCGAGAAATCTGGTACGGCTTTTATGGAAGCATTTTAAGGTAGGCGAAATAACATCTAGAAAGTCCAGAAATACGTTATGAACATTTTAAAATGAATATTATCCTAATAAATAATTTTTAAAATATTGTGTTAAATCAGAATACATATGTTTGTGTGAGTGTTATATGACTTACAAAAGTCTAGAGACATTTTTGAAAAAAAAATAATAACAGCTACAGATTTAACAAATAAATCTATATACATACATAAATATGTGACAGAAATAAGGTCATAAAATTATCATGCAAAATGGTATAGATTTATGCACTTAGGAAATTATGATAACAATGAATGATAACTCTTTACCTCTAATAAATTTTAGAACAAATATTTTCTGGGGAAACGGTACATTAGTGTCACTGTCAGGGTGCTTTCCTTGGTCGCTAGTGTGCTTTTGTTCATATTACTGATAATTTCTACTGGAAAATTGATAAATATTTGGAGGTTACTATTCTACTCCTCTCTCAAAGTGTTTTTTCTGTGAATTTCTTTTAGAATTACCTACATGTATGCCAAACGAGTACCAGACAGGCTCTATAATATTTATATCTAGAAGTATTAAGCAGGCTTTTGGATAAGTTCATTTTCTTATTATAGAGGGATAGTACGATAATCAAACGGTTTTGTGACAGGGCACACTAACTCCATAAACAGAAAGACTAGAATTATCAGAGTTCTTAAACATATGTTTGACCATAAACTCTCTGCATAATTCAAATAATGTGAAGTTAAAAGATACGAATCGATGTTTTACCATTGTGCATATTGCTAGTGACTCCCTACGGCTTGGTCATACTGAAAACATTCATGAAATCCTGGTAACTCCTTAATACCTAACCGCTAAAATGACATACACAGTCAAGAGGGATAAGTCTTAGATCATCATTATAGATAAATGTTTCTACCTGAACAATTATGTCTTTTACCTCAATGCAGTTTATCCCGACAAAGATATGCTTTATTTGGGATGCATTATAAATGGTTCTGTGCAAACAAAGCATCTCAACTCAACTTTTGAGTAATCGCTGTGGAAAATATCTGCAGAACGTACACTAGAGAAGTTGTAAGGTAAGCAGTTGGAAGAATTGCTGTCAAATATCTGGAAAATGAATAATAAATAAATAATAAATGGAAAATTAAATTTTCTACTGCATGATACTCTTAAAACAAAACAGAAAACGATATTAATACTTAAAAAATTAGGTAATTATATCAACCTGCAAAAGAGACATACAGGATGATTTAAATAGTATTTAAACGAAATTTATTGTTCATGTAAAGAATCGTAATAATATAAATTATGTTAAAACTCAAAATTATAACGTGAAATTTAGTAAATTTTTTCTACACTTCAATATGAAATTCTTTTTTCTAAAAGAATATATTTATGGCAGGATCTTAATATAATTGCAATTTTTATTATTTCCAGTATCATATTTCTCATTCATTCCAATTAATCTGTCTTTTTGAAAACGAATCGTGTTCTTTATTAAACGATTATTCTATCCATCCCGGTAATGTCTAACACTGAAAATAATTAAGATTTCTAAGTGAACTTTTACATTGTAGTGCGTACTATAATCAATCGGTTCTGTGAGTAGTAGACAATAGCCTCCATAAAGAGAAAAACTAGTATAATCGTAGTGCTTTAAATTATATTTGACAATAAACAATTGTGCATATTGCCGATGACACCACTATGGCTTGGTCATACTATAAGTATTCATGGAGTAATTGTCGTAACTCCTTAATACCTAAGTACTAAAATCACCTACCACAGTCAAGCGGGATAATCTTAGAACATCAGTCTAGATCAATGCTTCTGCCTAAACAAATATTTCCTTTACACCAATGCAGTGTATCTTAACAATGACCTGCTTTATTTGGGTTGGATTTAAAATGATTCTGTGCATACAGACCATCTTAAATCAATTTTTGAGTAATGGCTGTGGAAAATATCTACAGAACATATACACCACAGGTCCACAGCTGAAAGACATTCTGTCAATTTTGGGAAAAATGAATAATAAATAAATAATAAATTGAAAAATAAATCCTCTACTCCATGATAATTTTAAAACAAATAAGAAACCTATATTTATACTTAATAAATTAATGAATTATATCAATCTACAAAAAAGTGACAATCAGGAGGATTTCAATAGTATTTAAACGAAATTTATTCTTCGGGTTTTAAATCTTAATAACATAAATTACGTTAAAATTTAAAGTTATAATGCAAAATATAGTAAGTTTTTTCTACACTTAAATATCAAATTATTTTTTCTAAAAGAATATATTTATTGCAGGAACTTTTATAAATTGTCAATTTTCATTATTTCCAGTATCATATTCCTCATTCATTCCAATTAAACTGTCTTTTTAAAATCAAATCATGTTCTTCTTCATGAAACAATTATTTATCCATTCCGGTAATGTCTAACAATGAAAATAATTAAGATTTCTAAGTGAATTTTCACATTGTAATGTGTACGATAATCAAACGGTTCTGTGACAGTACACACTAAGCTCCATAAACAGAAAAACTAGTATTATCATAGTGCTTAAAATTATATTTTACAATAAACTCCCTGCACAGTTGCAGTAATGTAACGTTATAAGACACGATTCGGTATTCGGCCATTGTGCATATTGCTGGTGATGCCACAACGGCTTCGTTATACTGAAAGCATTTATGAAGTTCTTGTCGTAAACTCTTAATACCTTAGGACTAAAATCATCACTCTCATTCAAGCGGGATACATTTTAGAACATCATTCTAGATCACTGTTTCTACCTGAGCAAATATGCCCTTTACACCAATGCAGTGTATCTTGACAATGACTTTATTTAATTGGGTTGCATTAAAAACGATTTTGTGCAAACGGACCATCTTAACTCAATTTTAGAGGAATGGCTGGGGAAAATATTGGCACCAGAGACGTTGCAAGGTCTGCAGCTGGAAGATATTTCTGTCCATTTTGGGAAAAATGACTAATAAATATATAATAAAATGAACAATAAATCTTATACTCTATGATAATTTTAAAACAAAGTAGAAACCGATATTTATACTTAATATTAACTAATTATATCAATCTGTAAAAAATGAGACAATCAGGATGATTTCAATAGTATTTAAACAAAATTTATTGTTCAGCCTTTAAATCTTAATAACATAAATTATGTTAAAATCCAAAGTTATAATGTAAAATATAATAAGTTATTTCTACACTTAAATATCAAATTCTTTTTCCTAAACGAATATGTTTATTGCAGGAACTTTGATATATTGGCAATTTTCATTATTTCCAGTTTCGTATTTCTCATTCATTCCAATTAAACTGTCTTTTTGAAAGCGAATCGTGTACTTATTCATGAAGCGATTATTTTATACATCCCGGTAATGTCTAACACTGAAAATAATTAAGATTTTTAAGTGAATTTTCACATTGTAGTGGGTACGATAATCTAATGGTGTGACAGTAAACACTAACCTCCATAAACAGAAAAACTAGTAGTATCATAGTGCTTAAAATTATACTTGAAAATAAACTCCCTGCACAGTTGCAGTAATGTAACGTTACAAGACATGTTAAAATTAAAGATTATAATGTAAAATATAGTAAGTTTGTTTTACACATAAATAACTTAAATACACTTAAATTCTTTTTTCTAAAAGAATATATTTATGGCAGAAACTGATATATTGGCAATTTTCATTATTTCCTGTATCGTATTTCTCATTCATTCCAATTAAGCTGTCTTTTTGAAAACGAATCGTGTTCTTCACGAAACGATTATTTTATCCATCCCTATAATGTCTAACACTGAAAATAATTAAGATTTCTAAGTGAATTTTTCTAATCGTGATTGAGAATGCATTTGTTTGAAAGATAAAATCAACTACATGTGTGGAATTACCTCAGTTTATATTCTTTGTCATCTACACAAAATGATCTTGAACGTCCCAGTAAATTAAATGTGTATTGGTTAAATTCGTGCAATAAAAAGATCAAAGCGCGTCCACTGGAAGGAAAAGCAGAAAATAAAAGGATTTTAAACCTCGGGCATCATTTACAGTACAAGTTTCAAGAAAAGCAAACATTGAACTATTGCTTCATTTAATGAATCCATCCGTGACGATATTTTATAATGCCGACAAAGTTTAGGTTGAAAAGTAAAACATAAGTTAGATATTTTCTGTAAAGTCACAAGATCTTGCTTGAAGCTAAGTAATAAACTACTTCGTTTTGTTTTAATGAGACTATATTTCTGAAAAATGTTTGTACTATTTCTTACATTATATATCCAATAGTTTAAGATCCTATTTTTTTCTTTGTTTAATTAAATCTTGAATCAGTGCCAGACAAAAAAAATAAAATTAACAGTCGAGTAAACAGGAATTTGTTGGTTGATTTAACCCTTTTTCAGCTTCAACGAATCACAATCGATTCTTCATATTTTCTTCTGTCCTGAATGTGTCGTAGACACGGCAGACTGCTAAAGTACGTTAATGTCTAAGGTATTAATATTGATGTCTAGAAACATAACACGTACTTCTGTTGATTAGGTGAAAGGGATACATTGAGCATAAAGGAAAGTATTCAGTCGACTGGAACTTGAAAGGGTCAAAGTATATGAACAGTAATTTATTGAAGTAACCACCTGCTTTTAAAATATGGTTTAACAGATTCAGATTATGAGGAATAAAGTTCTTAGAAATATATATCAAGGGTAATGGGGGTAATGCGCTCATAAGTTTGAATAGGACCAGAAAAATGATATTTCATTTTGATTAATTGGGAAAATTTTTGATGTACTTTTTCGAAGGCATGTTATGATATTTTATTAACTAATGGTTAAAAACAGTCCTTGCTCTATAAAGTAGTAAAACTTGTTTAATTTCTCAGTACTTGCAACATATATAAACAAATTTTTCAAAACACTCGTTTCTTAATTTTTTTTTTCATATCGCAGATGATGTCTAAAAATAATTTCTTTTCTTTAACCCTTCTGTTTCTTCCAATTCCTAAACACCGAATGTACAAGCAAGAACTCACAAGAAAATGTCTACTTTTAACTAAGTTTTTGTGCTACCGGGTAGCTTCGTAAAATTTACAACACGAAAGTGATCGTGGATGGAGCTTCAGAAAATACTTTTCTAAATTCTGCAATTTTGTGTTAGCTTTTGTCCTATATTATGTTATATTGTATATAATCAAATCCATAATTTACTATATCAATATTCAAAGCAAAGTTCTATATAAAAAAAATGCAATTTTCTCCAATAAAAAAACTCCGAAACATTTGCATTTGAGAGCAATTGGCAATTGATGGAAGACTGTCATTCTACTATTTCCATCTATTTTTATATTTTAGAAATAAACAAAAATATTAAAACTAAAGTTAGTTTAAAATTTCATATTCTAGAAGTCATTTATTTTCTTGACTTGTTCCATACAGGTAATTTTCTTTACTGACGTATGTTATTCTAAACCTTTTTTTGTTTTTGTTTTTTACTTCGCAAGGTGAATGTATTTAACTTGTTATTATGTATATACTTGTCTTTAATGAATAGTAAACTATATTGGATTTAAAATTTAATTGTTAAAGATAACATTTTAATTTTTTTATACTGAAATAAATTATTGTCTTTATAAATAGTTAATATATGAATAAGAAAACAATTTACATAATTTCAATATGACATATATTGTATTCTAAAAAATATGTTTAATATTTTATTTCTTATCAAAATTAACTGCCAATACTTATTTATTGCTGACATTTTATTATGGTAAATGGTAAAATAACAGATTCGTAAAAATACGACGCTTGTGCGACCATGTAAAATTGTTGAACAAGCGAGTTGGAAGTTTAAAAAAATCTTTAAAAGCAAATCACCAAGAAGTGAAAAGGCTACTACTCTAATAAAATACTTATATAAAATGATTTTTAGCTAGGCGAATATATTAAGGACGGTGGTGAATCGCATATTACCAAGTTCATACAATATATATTTTAAATTGAATTCTCCATAAATTTGTTTTTTTTTTGGTACTTAGATATGCATTTTCATATGAACTGCCTAAAATATTTCAATATTTAAATATAATTTTACTGCATAGTTGTAATGCTGTTATGAAGAACAAATGGATTCTAATATAGAGATAAGTTATTAGTAATTTGATAAAAATAATTTTATACAGAGGTTTTTCCTCTAAATTATTCTGTCGGAAATAAAAGAATTAGACTGTAAAACGATATTATATCTGTATTTTTGTAAGCAAGTACAACATTTTAAAAATCTTATTCCTCCTTTTTTTGAAACAAAATATACCTGTGCACTCATCTTTCTTTGAGCGTACACGTAAAATACTGGTATGCATGGTAGTTGAAATACACAGATGAATTTCTGATTGAAAACTTTGGATTACCAGATCAGTAAATAAATAAAACAACCTAGTGTACTAAGCAATATTATATGTTCATATCTATGCATTGATGTCACAATTAAATGATGTTACTGGAATTAATCCACAAATAAATAATTAAATAAACTAAGAAAGAAGAGCCGTAAGAATATTGAAAAACGCTGCTAATCAGGGAAAACTTGATTCGAGGCCTCGTTAAAAAAATAAAACAAATTAAAAGTGCAACTTGATTAAGCAAATATGCAGAAGAGGGGAGTGAGAGAGAGCGGTTTAATATTTTTTCATTTCAAACAGGGTCCAGTTTTTTTTTCAATCAATGATTTGACGTCGCATTTCCAGCAGCTTCTCCGATACGGACTTTTCAAAATACTTCTCTCTTCTTGTATACATTTTCGGAGTAAAAGAGATTTGTCAAATAATACTTAAATAATAAATTTTAAAATTATTTAAATATTAATAATAGTAATAGGAATTATTTCTGTCTTAATAACAGGAAGTTGATAGAAATAATTACTGCATTAATGCAATATATTCAAATAATTCCTCATAGTAAAATATTTTATGAACTATAGCAAATCATTATCACTTATTTTCTCGAGTGAAAATTTTGAGAATTTTAAAATTTAAAGATTATTCAAAAATGAAATTAATATTTGCTATAATTATTTTTATATTAATAATATTTTTTAAAAATTTGCTATGAAATCTTTCCTAAAATAAAGACAAGATATTTAATAAAATTAATCTCCAATTCTCTTTAAAATAAATCTAATATATATCCAGTAGACATTAAATTTAAATTGAAACTTTCAATTTAATAATACATTTATTACAGAAAACCAAATTTAAAAATTATCATGCATCATATTTTTAAAATTAGAGCATTAAATAGAAAATTTTTGCATTTAATTTTGCAGCATATTCAAATGAAGTGTTACGTCGGCATAAATAAAGTACTAAAAATAAAGATATTTTACTTTAAATTTATACAGCTGCTAATGTACATTAATTCAACGTTAGGTTTAGAAACAAAAATGATAACATATAGAAATGAGATAACATGTTTTACAGACCAATTTTTTAAAAAAAAATGTCTGGTTGAGAAAAAAATTCATGTAATACATTAATAAAAGATTTTAGCTTCTAAGTATTTTTATAAAAGAAATGTTGGAGAAATACATCAGAATGTAATATTATATTATATAATTATAATATATTAATTATGAAATTTAAATTAATATATATTTGTTCGTCGATGTGATGTAGACATTATATTCCATTGAAAAAAATATTTATGTACAAAACGGAACAAACTGATATTTATATACTTATATACCCATCAGTTCTTTTATAATTTCCCATTTAATTTTATACAACTTCTAATGTACATTATTCCAACTTTAGGTTTAGAAACAAAAATAATAAAATATAAAGAATTGAGATGATTTTCTGACCGATTTAAAAAAAAATACTAAAATACACTAATAAAAGATTTTAGCTTCTATGTTTTTCTTTTGTAAAAAGCTATGTTGGAAAAATGCGTCAGAATAAAATGTTAAACTGTATGAATTATAATATATTAGTTATAAAATTTTAATTAGTTTATACCTGTGCATGGATGTGATGTAAACGTTATGTTAAATTGAAAATAAATATTTATGTACAAAGTGAACAAACTGATATTTATATACTTATATACTCAGCTTTTCTTATATATTTTCCATTTTAATTTTATACAACTGCTAATGTACATTAATACAACGTGTAGGTTTAGAAACAAAAATAATAACTTATAGAAATGAGATAAAATGATTTTCTAACCGATTGTAATAAAAACCCAATAAAATACAGTAATAAAAGATTTTAGCTTCCATGTTTTTTATTAAAATCTATGTTGAAAAAATGCATCAGAATAAAATATTACATTGTATGAATTATAACATATTAGTTATGAAATTTAAATTTGTATAAACTTGTGCATCAATATGATGTAAGCGTTATATTCCATTGAAAATACATATTTATTTACAAAGCGGAACAAACTGATATTTATATACTTATATACCCAACAGTTTATATTTTCCATTTGAATTTTATACAACTTTTAATGTACATTAATCCAACTTTAGTTTTAGAAACAAAAGCAATAATATAAAGAAATTAGATGACATGATTTTCAGACCAATTTAAAAAAAATAGTCAGGTTGAGAAAAAAATCATGTAATACACTAATAAAAGATTTTAGCTTTAATGTTTTTTTTTTTATAAAAAGCTATGTTGGAAAAATGCGTCAGAAAAAATCTCAAATTTTAAGAATTATGATATATTAGTTATGAAATTTAAATTAATATATCATTGTGCATCGATGTGGTGTAAATGCTATATTCCATTGAAAATATATATTCATGTACAAAGTGCAACAAACTGATATTGATGTACTTATATACCCAGCAGTTCTTTTATATTTACCATTTCAATTTTATACAATTTCTAATGTACATAAATCCAACGTTAGGTTTAGAAACATAAATAGTAACATATAGAAATGCGATAAAATGATTTTCTAACTGAGTTTAATAAAAACCCAATAAAATACATTAATAAAAGATTTTAGCTTCCATGTTTTTTATAAAAAGCTATGTTGTAAAAATGAGTCAAAATAAAATATTAAATTGTATGAATTATAATACATTAGTTATGAAATTTAAATTGATATATGCTCTCTCATCGATGTGATGTAAAAGTTATATTCCATTCAAAATAAACATATATGTACAAAGCGGAACAAACTGATATTTTTATACTTATATACTCATCAGTTCTTTTAGATATTCCTTTTTAATTTTATACAACTTCTAATGTACATTAATCCAATGTTAGGTTTAGAAACAAAAATAATAACATATATAAATGAGATAACATAATTTTCTTCAGAATTAAAAAAAAATAGTCAGATTGAGAAAACAATTCATGTAATACACTAATAAAAGTTTTCAGCTTCCGCTTCTTTTTTTTTCATAAAAAGCTCTGTTGGGAAAGTGTGTTAAAATAAAATATTAAATTGTAAGAATTATAATATATTAGTTATAAAATTTAAATTAATATATACTTGTGCATCGATGTGATGTAAACGTTATATTCCATTGAAAATAAATATTTATGTACAAAGTTGAAAAAACTGATATTTATATATTTATATACACAGCAGTTCGTTTATATTTTCCATCTTACACAATTACACAATTTCTAATATACATTTATCCAACTTTAGGTTTAGAAACAAAAATAATAAGGCTATAGAAATAAGATAACATAATTTTCTTACTAATTTTAAAAAAATAGTCAGATTAAGAAAAAAAATATGTAATACCCTAATAAAAGATTTTAGCTTCCATGTTTTATTTATTAAAAACTATGTTGGAAAAATGCGTCAGAATAAAATATTACATGGTGTGTATTATAATATATTATAAAATATATTATAATACATACAATTTAATGATTATAATATATTATAATATGTTATGAAATTTAAATTAATTTATACTGATGCATGGATGTGATGTAAACGTTATATTCCATTGAAAATAAATATTTATGTACAAATTGGAACAAACTGATATTTATAAACTTATATACCCAGCAGTTCTTTTATGTTTTCCAAGGCAAGTACGAATAAGTTTTACAAATACAATAAAATAATTTTTCACATAATTTACGCTTTCAGGCAAATGTTAAGAAAATTAACTACCTTCACTTCCGGGTGCAAAAATTTAAATTAACTCCCTCCCCAAATATACGGAGATAATATTTAAGGAAATAACATTTAAATATATTCACATACTATATTTAAATATCATAGACAGTTGTCTTCATTTCACGAAAAATGCTGAATGCTTGCTCTGGCGAATTATTTCCATTTACAGCAGGCTAAATAATCGAGAGTATTCATTAAATGAATTCATCCCATTCCTTTTAATGAGAGAGCACTTTTGAAGATTTGTCTGCTCCGTCGTTTAAGAGCCAATCAGGACAGGCTTAAGACTAAGTAATTAAATAGCAGCTACGCTTTAAAAGCGTCTTTAAGCAAAGTCAGACGGTAAAAAATTTTACGGATTTTATAGATAGTATGACAAAACGATGTATGACATGTGAATATTTAATATTAAAGTCCGAGGTAAATATTTCCCTACCAAATATACTTTAGACGATAAAAACTGTAGTCATTTTAAGAAAATAGCTGAGTGTCAGTTCCTCTGAGTTAGTTTCGTCTGTAGCAGGCTAACTAAGCGAGAGTATTCATTGAAAAAATTATCCCATTCCTCTTAATGACAGACAGTTTTTGAAGAATTTTTCTGCAGCATTCTTTAAAAGCCAATCAGGAGAGGCTTAAGATTGTTCAGTAATTAAATCATGAACACGTTTTACAAGAGTATTTTCAAAAAGACAGGAAGTAGATGTTTTACGCTTTTCATAGGTATTAAGATAGAAGGATATATGGGAGGTTGATTTTATAGGCCTGAAAACAATTAAAAGTATGGAGTTCCAGATTCAGGTTTTTTTAATTGCACAAATCGTGGAATACATTTTTCTTATTCATTATTTAACACAAAAAGATTCACATTATTAATAGTTTTCGAAATTACACGATTAACTCCTTCACGACCAATGTCTCGTATGCGCGACGCAGCGATTTCACTGTTATCAGTACAATGTCACATCCACGCAATGATCTACCATTGATATTGAGAGACCAGAGTAGCGTATGCGTAATAGGAGATCTGAACATTTTATTTTAATTTTTAAATGCTATATTTAATTAATAGATGGCATAAACGGCAACGGTTTTCACAACGATTGACTCGTAGAGCATTTACGTTCATGTCCTCTAAGGATTAAATAACATATGAATAATAACATCAATTAATTATAAATCTAGCGCAATAATATTTACATATATATCTAGTATATTTATAAAGTATAGCTAATTAAGCTCACGCATGTGCTTGACAAATGCAATGTGTATCGCACATTCATGTCTTTTAATTAATTTGCATAGCATGTCGCTTAAATTAACATCTATTGATACATTTTGGAACATTTTTTATTATGCCAAATTGTTTCCCTCTTCCTCTAGTACATTCAAATGAAGTTTGAAGACACTCTTTTTTCGCAGCCTTTTGAAAGTGAAATCGTAATTATGGACACCCTGTGTGTATATATAAAAATAAAGGAATGTATGCATATATATGACCTTGGTAACCTTTTCTCCAATTGTCACACATAAAGGTATTGTACACATCATATTTAAAATACTAGGGCTTACTTGACTTGGGTTTACAGGTCTGAAAGTGGTCCTTTATGTTCTTAATAGAGTTGTCATAATGTAATGTATGTTCAGTGAATGTATATATATATATATATATATATATATATATATATATATATATATATATATATATATATAAATATATATATATATATATATATATATATATATATATATATATATATATATATATATATATATATATATAAATATATATATATATATATATATATATATATATATATATATATATATATATATATATATATATATATATATATATATATATATATATATATATACAAATATATATATATATATATATATCTATCTATATATATATATCTATCTATATATCTGTCTATATATATATATATATATATATATATATATATATATATATATATATATATATATATATATATATATATATCTATATATATATATATATATATATATATATATATATATATATATATATATATATATATATATATATATATATATATATATATATATATATATATATATATATATATATATATATATATATATATATAATATATATATATATATATATATATATATATATATATATATATATATATATATATATATATATATATATATATATATATATATATATATATATATATATATATATATATATATATATATATATATATATATATATATATATACTATATATATATATATATATATAATATATATATATATATATATATATATATATATATATATATATATATATATATATATATATATATATATATATATATATATATATATATATATATATATATATATATATATATATATATATATATATATATATATATATATATATGTAATCGGACATAAAAGGAATCTAAAACAACATATCAAGGCAGCTAATATCAGACATTCTTATCAGAAATCCTGTAAGAACACTTCATATGATGGTACTGATCTGTTTAACGATTTCTTTAATAGTAAGATAAATATTACTTTTTAATGTTCCTTTTCCTTTTTAATTCATTTTTAAGAGTTAACTACTTTAATATAATACTCCCTTCCTCCCTCATTCCACCATATATATTTTCAAAAATTAATAAAAGAGACTAAAAAATTTGACCTTGAAATGTTGTCCACATGCTTCGCCTGAAATTTTTATTTCTAGTCTTACCGAGTATTGAACTTCCGTACTTGAATCTGTCGATATTCGTCCAAATGGAACTGTCGCAAGCAGTACATGAAGCGAACGGATAAAAACGGAGGAAGCGAGAGTGTTTAGTGGTAATGTTTCAAAACACACAGAAATATATTTCCTAGTGATAAAAATAAACGATGATGGTGACAAAAATAGTATATAAAGGAACAGAGGTTGCACAGCACACGATAGGCGGAGTCGTCCAAACGAAATCATTAAATAGATGAAAGGAAAAAAATTAAATATAGCATTAAATAAAAAGAATTCCTGGAATATTCCTGAATCTTTGATGAAAATAGCTTTAAATTTATTTTCCAGATAGATTTAGAATTTTATATGAGAGCAGGAAGTTGCTAAAGATAAATGGTAGGGTATTTTATTCCTGTTTGGGAGGAAAGTTAAATAATGACATTCCTTGTTATAAAATTCACCCAATATTCTACGTTCAACTTCCCGTCCTTTTTTTATTCGGGGGAAGACTTCGAAATGCGAATCTGTTTGAGTAATTACCAAACATTTCAGAAAGAACTGGTTCGTATATTAATGGCATAGATTTCTTTTTATACCTACTTCAGATTTCGAATCACGAATAAAACTCTCGATGAGATTTAGAATTTCTTAAAAAATACCAATTGTGTAGTTTGCATTAAAAGCGTATAAAAAGTTTTTAATGTAAGTTTTAAAGGATTTGATTATAGAGAATGCATAGGGATATGTATTATGACAGTTCATAATTATTTTACTAAAACTGTTTGAAAGAATTTTATGTGTATTCATTAAAGAGAAATACTAAACATTCGAATGAGGAAATTTTTAAAAACGTACCATGTTTCAACTTTCATATGACTATTTAACCAGATTTCAGAATGATAGCTGAAAGATTTAAATCTAATTTTTAAATATTTGTAATGCATTCTTATAAGATAATAAAAAATTAAGC
>CM063504.1:63877505-63887505 GCA_032207245.1 Pardosa pseudoannulata
AATGAGAGAAAATTTTTAGTACATGGTAAAAAGAATCGAAAGAAAGTTGTATATATATATATATATATATATATATATATATATATATATATATATATATATATATATATATATATATATATATATATATATATATATATATACATATATATACATATATATATATATATATATATATATATATATATATATATATATATATATATATATATATATATATATATATATATATATATATATATATATATATATATATATATATATATATATATATATATATATATATATATATATATATATATATATATATATATATATATATATATATATATATATATATATATATATATACTTTTATTCTACAATCAGATGGTTCAGCTACTGTGTGTTAAGTGATATAAATAAAATTCGAAGTGTTTAAGAAATGAAATAGCATCCGATATATTGATTGAGATGCGTAACTATCTCTGTTCTCTTCCGTAATTAATTCACCCTAGATGACACGCCGCTGGCCGCCGAAGTGTCATTTCCCCATCTACACAGTACTTTTCGTTGACAAACCTTTCTTTACATTTCGTTACACTACTACGTTGTTCATGTCCAACAGTTGGGAGCACATATTTATATGTGCTTTTAACTGTTGCACATGAATAAAGCAAAATCTCTGATATTGAAGTTCCAATACGAACAACTACTGTTGAAATAAATCCAGCGTCCTTTAATCATAAGGCTGACTCGCACATACAGAACAACGCCTAATTCGGAAATATTCATTTTGTCATGTATACCTATACTAAAGCTAGAGTTAAGCAAAATTTTTAAAGAAACGTATACCCTACCCAACCACCCCCTCATTTGATTAAGCAACTTCGTGAGAGCAGGTATTAAAGAGGTGAGTCAGGATGCCCTTGCACCCTGCGGATGAGGATTTTCCTGTTACCTATCACCCCAAAAATACTATCTCCGAATTCTTCCAAATTTGCATAGATAGTTCCAAATCAAAGAAGGGAGTGGGCATCATACAGAGTACAGATTCACACCTGAAAAGCTCGCCATCTGAATAATACCTCAGATTTTCAGGCCAAGCTCTATGCAATCTACAAAGCATTATCGTAATGGATCGGAAACCATCCTTGCGCATGATCCACTCTGACAGCCAATCATGTATGCTTAGAATAAAAAATAGCTTCCAGGACTCACTAATTCAGGACATACAACTCCACCTTAACTGTTTAATAAAAGCTAACTGTAAAATAACATGAATTAAAGCGCAGGTGGGCATTGAAGGAAACGAGAAAGCGGAAGACTAGCTAAAGAAACCACAAGAATGCTAGTAACAGATATCACACCATTTCCACTCCCCCACTCACACATTTATTTCTATTTTTCAAAACAACTGCACAACTTGTGGCGGCTATAATGGAAGAATAAAACTACGAGATAGCAACTGTTTGAGTTAATGCCAAAAGTTTCTAGAAAAATACTGTTTGGTTCAGTCAAATTACTGTTTGTTGAAAACTACTGTCTGACGGGTGACGTCCCGTTTAAGGCTTACTTTGCAAGATTTCATCTAACACCCGAGGCTCAGTGTGTCTGCGACGAGTAAGGAACGCTGTTGGTGGAGCCCTATTGCCCTCTCATCCATTCAACGTATGCACGCCCGCCGAGACAAGACAGCTATAGTCTGTGGGCAGAGCAGATAAACAGCAAGGTTTGCTTAGGAAAGCAACACCCCTTGTAATTTCGTGAAGGGAAAACAAAGACATTTTATTGACACCTTAATTTGTATCTCAGGCAATGTAAATAAGTGCTATATTTGTTGGAGCTAGTGTAATTTTAAATAGTACGTTTGTAATGTATTTTCATAAGCGATGTTTTTTTTCTGAAAGATTTAGTCTTTGTAAAATGAATATTGAAAATTAAATCATTTCCTCAAACACGAAATACTAATTTACTGAACAAGATTAATAATCTTTGTTGTTTTATCTTATAAGAATAAGATCGGAATGAAAACAAGCGGGCATTCAAGAACCCGTGCAGAGCCTAGAGGAAGGACAGGACTGCTCTGAGGAAGACCCCCCAAAAGCACTATTCACTGTGTTTCCAACAAACTTTTAACTGGACTTATCCCCAGATAGTGTGGTTTAATATCGCTCTTTTTTTCTTTTTATTTCAGATTTTGTTTATTAAATTTTTAATCCTCATTATTCTTTTTTTTTTCATTTTATTTTACTTATCTTACATAATCTTCATTCTTTATTTGTCAATAAAGGTAATCCTCATTCTTAGGCTGATACTGGGGGATTTGTGTTCCCGGGGTTGTGATCAAAGCCTACGCTACACATTGGCTGCAATCCCTGCAATCCACAGGGTGTTCATGATATTGATGTTCACACTCACAAAGAAATAAGGATTCTAACTTTCTGGAATTCCGATAAATTACCTTTCTTTTCTCATTATTTCGCTAATTGCTCTATGATTTGATGGACAATGCATAACCGACTTTAAATTAGCATTAGTCGTGACTTACACCTTAACATTAGCCTCCCACGTACAGTGCTTATCTCCCTGGGCAAGTAAATTGTTATTAATAGAGGATGGTCATAATGTAATAGTTCTTTGGACTATATTTATGCTTAAATTACACATGAAATGTGTAAAGTTAGTGGTCCACTTCACCGAGATCATTAACTTTCATTACATTATTTTTTTCTACTATACAGGATTTTTTTAATCCAAATTCTTTAATCTCTTTTTACTCTGTACCAGGAAGAATTTAATACAATTAAAACTAAAAATAATAATCTAAAAATAATAATTTTTATATTTGATTTACAGATATGGGCTTCAAAAATATTTTTTAACTTCTTGAAAATACATCGTATTTTTTGAATAGCATATTTGCCTATATTTCGCTATTAAATATATATATATATATATATATATATATATATATATATATATATATATATATATATATATATATATATATATATATATATATATATATATATATATATATATATATATATATATATATATATATATATATATATATATATATATATATATATATATATATATATATATATATACATATATATATATATATACATATATATATATATATATATATATATATATATATATATATATATAAATATATATATATATATATATATATATATATATATATATATATATATATATATATATATATATATATATATATATATATATATATATATATATATATATATATATATATATATATATATATATATATATATATATATATATATATATATATATATATATATATATATATATATATATATATATATATATATATATATATATATATATATATATATATATATATATATATATATGTTGTCTGTGTGTGTACAGAAAAAAGCTGTTAAAAAGCTGTTTTGTAACTTCTTCAATTCTAAATTCAGGAATATAAATAAATTTAAGTGTCCCAAACTCTACTACAGTAAGAGATTGTCTTTCTACTTCGCTAACATTTAAGAACTCTCCAGATGAAAATATTGATTCTTTTAGCACTAACATTCCCCTTAATCCCACGATAAATATTCTTCTCAGAATCTACCACTTTCGGAGACCATTTTCTCCACCCCCACCTAAACTACCAAAATAAAAAAAACGAACAAAAATGCTAAAAACAAGAAAAAAAGGGGAGGGGGGGTCCTTGCAGCGAGTGCCTCCTATTTCAACTAGACTTATCTTCACCAGTCCATCTGAGTACGTGCTTTTCGTAAGTGGACCACTCATCATCCAGCCTAATTGAACTGTCGCGAGTGGGAGATGAAGCGGAAGGAGGAAAAACGAACAGAGCGCGGGTGTTGTCCGAACGAATCGGGGATAAGGATTCGAAATGCACCGAGGAAAAAAATATTTTCCCAATGAAAAAAAGTGTAATAATAGAGACGGGTATAGAAAAAAAACCAACAATCGCAAACGGTGACGTCGCCCGAACGAAATTATAAAAAAGAATGAAAAATAAATTAAAATAAATAAGAATTGTCCTAGAGTTGTTCAATGGAAATAGCATTAACGTTATTTTCGAACATATTTGGAATTCTGATGAGGAAGGAGGGTTGCCGAAGATAAATGGGAGGGTACATTATTCCTGTTTGGAACTAAAGTTAAATAATGATATTCCTTTTTATAAATTTCGAACAATATTTGTTGATCTAATTCCTTCCATTTTTTATTCCGGGAAGACTTTGAAGTGCGAATCTGTTTGAGTCGATATTGACTATTTTTAAAAAGAATTGGTTCTTTATTAATAGTATGGTTTCTTTTGATATCTACTTCTAATTCGTAATCAATAGAATAGAAGATTTAGATTTCGTTAAACGTTCCGCTTGTGCAACTTGTGTTTAAAGCATTTTCTAAGGTTTCAATGTAACTTAAGCAAGCATAAGAAATAAATCAATATATCGGAATATTTTTTTTAACCTTTAATGAATATTTTAATAAGACTGTTTTAAAGTATTTTTCAATACTATATGAAGAAATATAGACTTTTGGAAAAAGGAAATGTTTGGAAAAATTTGTATTGAGCATGTGCAAGCATGTCTAATGACGTAGATAATTAATCAGTGAAATGCATTATGTAACCTTAATTTGTATATGGTATAATATGTATCTTATATATATTTTACAATTTTTGTATAATACTTTGGATAATATATTAAGTATTAGTATTTTACAATAATTTTTAAATTTTATTAAAAAAAAATTGGTCTAGACTTATCATTGATCGTTGAAAAGAAATTTTGTATAAAATAGATTTCCTAAATTAAAAAAATTGGTATACTTTTAAAGATTAAATCATTGCTACAAAAACAGCTTCTTAAGATTAAATATTAAATAAATCAACAAAATATATCCAATAGAGTTGCAGAAATATTTTATTTTAAAGCGTAATTTAGAGCATGAGAAACCTTAAAAATGTAAAAATATACTAAATTTTATATATTAAATATTAAATTTAGTATATTAAGTAGTAAGATTTAAAATTTATTTTTATTTAAACACGTTAGAAAATAATTTTACGAGAATAATTTCTAATGTAATATCTTATTTCAGGACATTCTTAAAAAATTAGTTTAAAAAAAAAACAATAATTTTAATTAGGTTTTCTTCTATGTGTAAAACTTACATAGGAAATAAAATGGCCAGATAATTTATTATTGTAAATACAGTTGAAATTGTTTAAAATTTTCGATATTCTTTAAATTAATAATAGACTTTAAAGTCTAATTTCTTTTAACAATCATTTTACAACTTTCATCTACATTTTTTACATTAAGTAAGCTAGTAAAATCTAGTGAATGCTTACTAAAATTTTTATTAAAATTAGATATATATTTAGCCGTAAAAACAATAAGTAGACAAAATTATATATGATATAATATATTAAATTTTATATATTAAATATTAAATTTAGTATATTAAGTAGTAAGATTTAAAATTTATTTTTATTTAACCACGTTAGAAAATAGTTTTAAGACAATAATTTCTAATGTAATATCTTATTTCAGGACATTCTTAAAAAATTAGTTTAAAAAAAAAACAATAATTTTAATTAGGTTTTCTTCTATGTGTAAAACTTACATAGGAAATAAAATGGCCAGATAATTTATTATTGTAAATACAGTTGAAATTGTTTAAAATTTTCGATATTCTTTAAATAAATAAAATGCTTTGAAATTTTATTGCTTTTAACAATCATTTTACAACTTTCATCTACATGTTTTTATCTTAAGTAAGCTAGTAAAATGTAGTGAATAGTTGCTAAAATTTTCATTAAAGTTTCATACATAATTATATTATTAATATTAAATTTGGTATATTAAGTAGGAAGATTTGAAATTTATTTTTATCTAACCACGTTAGAAAATAGTTTTAAGAGAATGATTTCTAATGTTATATCTAATTTCAGGACATTCATAATAAAATTAGTTCTAAAACAAACAATAATTTTAATTAGTTTTTCTTCCATGTATAAAACTTACATTGAAAATAAATTAGTCAAATAATTTATTATTGCAAATACAGTTACAAGTTTTTTAAAAATTTTAATATTCTTTAAATGAGTATAATGCTTTAAAATCTAATTGCTTTTAACAATATTTTTACAAATTTTATTTACATTTTTTTATATTAAGTAAGCTAGTAAATTCTAGTGAATGTTTACTAAATTTTTTATTAAAGTTTGATATACATTTAGCCTTAAAAGCAATAAGTCGACAAAAATTTATATAGGATATAATATATTAAATTTTATATATTAAATATTAAATTTAGTATATTAAGTAGTAAGATTTAAAATTTCTTTTTATCTAACCACGTTAGAAAATAATTTTACGAATATAATTTCTAATGTTATGACTTATTTTAGGATATTAATGAGAAAATTAGTTCTAAAATACAATAATTTTAATTAGGTTTTCATCCATTGATAAAGCTTATATTGGAAATAAATTGGCCAGATAATTTATTATTGTAAATACAGTTGGAAGTTGTTTAAAAATTTCGATATTCTTTAAATGAATAAAATGCTTCGAAATCTAATTGCTTTTAACGATCATTTTACAACTTTCATCTACATGTTTTATATTAAGTAAGCTAGTAAATTCTAGTGAATGCTTACTAAAATTTTTATTAAAATTATATATATATTTAGCCCTAAAAGTAGACAAAATTATATAGGATATAATATATTAAATTTTATATATTAAATATTAAATTTAGTATATTAAGTAGCAATATTTAAAATTTATTTTTATTTAACCACGTTAGAAAATAATTTTATGAGAATAATTTCTAATGTAATATCTTATTTCAGGACATTCTTAAAAAAAATCATTTCTAGAAAAACAATAATTTTAATTAGGTTTTCTTCCGTGTATAAAGCTTTATAGGAAATAAATTGGCCAGATAAATTATTATTGTAAATACAGCTGGAAGATGTTTAAAAATTTCGATATTCTTTAAATTAATAAAATGCTTCGAAATCTAATTTCTTTTAACAATCATTTTACTTTCATCTGCATATTTTTATCTTAAGTAATCTGTAACATCTAGTGAATACTTGCTAAAATTTTTATTAAAATTAGATATATATTGAGACTTAAATGCAATAAGTAGACAAAATTATATAGGATATAAAAATTATATAGTATATAATATATTAAATTTTATATATTAAATATTAAATTTAGTATATTAAGTAGTAAGATTTAAAATTTCTTTTTATCTAACCACGTTAGAAAATAGTTTTAAGACAATAATTTCTAATGTTATTTCTTATTTCAGGACATTCTTTAAAAAATTAGTTCTAAAAGAAACAATAATCTTAATTAGGTTTTCTTCCATGTATAAAAATTACATTGGAAATAAATTGGCCAGATAATTTTTTATTGTAAATACAATTGGAACTTGTTTAAAAATTTAGATATTCTTTAAATGAATAAAATGCTTCGAAATCTAATTTCTTTTAACAATCATTTTACAACTTTCATCTATATGTTTTAATCTTAAGTAAGCTAGTAAAATCTAGTGAATGCTTACTAAAATCTTTATTAAAGTTTGATAGATAATTTTATTATTAATATTAAATTTAGTATACTAAGTAGTAAGATTTAAAATTTATTTTTATTTAAACACATTAGAAAATAATTTTACGAGAATAATTATCTTATTTCTAATGTTATATCTTATCTTCTAATGTGTTATCTTATGGCCATTCTTAAAAAATTAGTTCTAAAATACAATAATTTTAATTAGGTTTTCATCCATTGATAAAGCTTATATTGGAAATAAATTGGCCAGATAATTTATTATTGTAAATACAATTGGAACTTGTTTAAAAATTTAGATATTCTTTAAATGAATAAAATGCTTCGAAATGTAATTGCTTTTAACAATCATTTTACAACTTTCATCTATATGTTTTAATCTTAAGTAAGCTAGTAAAATCTAGTGAATGCTTACTAAAATCTTTATTAAAATTAGATATATATTTAGCCTTAAATGCAATAAGTAGACAAAAGTTTATAAGATATAAAAATTATATTTAATGTTATATTTTTGACATTATATCGTTTTTGATTATGTTACGTTTTGAACTTATAAAATTGTTTCTATAAAAGGATTTTTAACATTGCTTGATGTACAAATTTCACTTAATTAATAATTTACACATTATTAATTGATAGAATATTATTAATTTGTAATAAATTTTTAACTTCATTACCACCATCTAATTTAATTATACATTCATTGACGATATTATTTCTAGCATTAGAAATTAGATTAAATATTTATAAATTGCAACAAAAAGTGCTATTTATATATTTCTATATCGACACATTTTTTTTATCTTCAAAATCAAATGAAAGTAAGTGACTGACATTTACAGCCCAATAAGTTTCCCTTTACGGTTTGGAGGATAACTCTTTCAGGCAATTATTACCTAAACTAACTCCCAAATCTCCGGAAGACAACAAAGGGGGAAAATGAAATAAAAAGATACGGAGGTAGTATTTGCCGACCAAACACACTCGAGGCGTCGACATTTGCCGTCATTTCACGAACTATCCCGAAAAATGCCGACCTCCTCTCAGGCGAGTTATTTGAATCGGAGAAGGCTAAATAAGCTGCGAGTATTTATTAAACAAATTCAACCCATTCCTTTTAATGAGAGTGCGCTTCTGAAGATTTCTATGCTCCGTCGTTCAAGAGCCAATCAGGAAAGACTTAAGTCTTCCCGGTAATTAAATCGCGGACCCGTTTTAAAAACGTTTTCTCAGGAAGGCAGATGGTGGGAGTTTTTATGGCTTTCAGAGATAGTTTGTTGAAGCGGCATGTGACAGCTGAATTTTATAGGCAGGGAAACATTTAAAAGTATTAAATTCTAGATCGCAGATATTCTTAAACTTTCATTGCTCCAAGCAAGAAATCTTTTTAAGAAAGTCCCATTTTAGGTACTTAAATAAATATATTTATTATTATATTAAATAATTTGTATTTTAAATTTAAATGGTCCCTTTTTCAATCAATCCATCTCTTTCTTTATTATTTTTAAAAAAACTTGACTTCACCACGCGTACAGTCGTTGCAAACGTAATTAGATTAAATTAAGGTATCCGTCTAAGTTCGGAAATTTTTTTCTTTAAACGTAGAAACTAGTTCATGTTTTTACTTTTTTAGATTTGTTTTTTATATTATCATAGAGAATTATACTTTAAAAAATAAATATTCCTGAAGAAGTTTTTATAAAATTTCTAATAAATAAAGAAAATTTAGTAAAAATATTGGTTTTTTTTCAAAAGGTTTAATTTTTAATATATTAAATTATTTCAATATTTTTTGATGCAACACATTTCTTATACACTGGGCTAGTGAATCACCTAAAATCTTTGCTTAATTTATATTTGGTAAAACATTTTGGTCCTTCAAAATCATACACATTGAATATTTAACTAATCTCCATTACATTTATACCTAACTATGAGTGTAACATCATTAAAAATTATCCTAATTTAAAGCTTTTATGTCATATACTAATAAACACTATCAAAAGCATTCATAATAATTTTGCACAAAATATTTTAAGAAATTTTTGAGAAATTTTAAGAAATTTTTGAGAAACCGTTCTGAGTAAAACGCATTTCAAGTTTATGAAAGCAACTTTAACTATTAAAAAAATTAAAACACATTCTTAAAATTCCCCACACTTTCTTGCTTCAAAACTTTCTAATTGCCAAGTTGCTAATAATTAAAGATACTATAAAAATGCTTAAACTCATTTTCATGAAAATGTAAAAAGTTTTGTTAAAAAAAAACTGCTCTTTAAAAGGATTTAAATTCACAACTTCCGGTTCCGAAGTCGCTACTTCCGTTTTCTTTTGACAGCTGTAACTAGTCTTTAAAATGCCATAGAGACAAAACAAAAATAGAT
>CM063504.1:63892505-63895005 GCA_032207245.1 Pardosa pseudoannulata
AAGAGGTTAATGTTCAAGATTTATGGCTCTGGTGAAAATTATATTTTGTAATAATACGATGACATTATATCTTTAATAACATAAAACAATAAAAATTATGATGTAATATAAGTGTTTCAAAATTTTTTAGAGTAGTATTTTTTAAAATGTGATATTTTATAGCATTATGCCTTTTTAGTAAATATCTGGCTTTAATTACGGCTCTACAAGTTTTTCTTTGAAATGAAGACATTTTAATCTGCAACCTTTATAAATTAAAATGTGATCAATTTTCTGTACTTTTTCGTTTTCATACATAAGATACTTCTGACTAAAACCCATCTTTATTGAGATTCATTTATAACTAGTTATTACATTGAAATACAACACGACTCCTTTTTTAATACTCAATGAAAAAGTGAGTAAAATACAGTAAATCTCTTTTTTAAGACTAAGTAATTTGATAAATATTCAAATATTCTTAAATTATCAACATAAAATTTAATGTGTATGCAGTTAATAGCATGCAATATTTAGCTAAGTTATTTTTAAAAATTTATTTGCAGTAGTTCTCTATAGTTTTTCATGCATTTTGCTGTCTTTCATTATTGAATTCAATCTAAAATTGAAATGATTTTTTTAGAATTACTTTAAATACCATGCAGAGTTGTTAATTTTTTTATTAATTGATTAAATTCATTGTCACTAAAAATGATGGAAATTTCACTCTTATCAATATATATAACACTTTCCACTATTAAATATTTTAGTTTGCTTATGGCTTATTTCATTTTTAAACTTTTAAACTTTTCAGAGATAAAAACAGTTTTACTCCTAGCTCTCCAAGCACTAACAGATTTTTTCAAGTTCGACTCAAAAATTCTTTGAACTCAATATTACATTTAACTGCATCCATTTTAACAAATGAAAAATCCGTTTTTGTTATGATCTCTTGAATTAATCTCAAATTGAATTGATGTTTTAGAAATATTCTAAAGACCATTAGGATTTGATATTTTTTAATTACTTATTTTATATTGTCACTAAAAGTGATGGAAATTTCGCTCTTATCACTACATATAAATTCTTTCCACTGTTCAGTTTTTTTAGTTTAATTATGGCTTAATTCATTTTTAAATTTTTAAACTTTTGAGAGATAAAAATAGTTTTACTCGTAGATCTCAAAGCATTACGAGATTTTTTTCAAGTTAGACTCAAAAATTATTTGAACTCAATATTACATTGAATTTCATCCCTTTTATCAAGTGCAAAATCCGTTTTTGTGACTTTTTTCATGGTTTATTCTTTTAATTTTCTTTATTATCACAAGCTTTAATTAATCCCCAATTGAATTTATGTTTAAAAATATTCTAAATACCATTAGGATTTGAAATTTTTTCATTACTTATTTTATATTGTCACTAAAAGTGATGGAAATTTCGCTCTTATCACTACAAATAAAATCTTTCCACTATTAAATATTTTAATTTGCTTATGGCTTATTTCAGTTTTAAACTTTTAAACTTTTGAGAAATTAAAAACAATTTTACTCGTAGTTCTCAAAGCACTACGAGAATTTTTCAAGTTCGACTCAAAATTCTTTGAACTTAATATTACATTTAACTGCATCTATTTTAACAACTGAAAAATCCGTTTTTGTGACTTTTTGCAACGTTTTTTCTTTTAATTTTCTTTATTCTCACAAGCTTGAATTAATCTCAAATTGAATTCATGTTTTAGAAATATTCTAAAGACAATTAGGATTTGAAATTTTTTCATTACTTATTTTATATTGTCACTAAAAGTTATGGAAATTTCGCTCTTATCACTACATATAAAATCTTTCCACTATTGAGTTTTTTTTTAGTTTCATTATGGCTTAATTCATTTTTAAACTTTTAAACTTTTGAGAGATAAAAATAATTTTACTCGTAGATCTCAAAGCATTACGAGATTTTTTTCAAGTTAGACTCAAAAATTCTTTGAACTCAATATTACATTGCATTTCATCCCTTTTATCAAGTGCAAAATCCGTTTTTGTGACTTTTTTCATGGTTTATTCTTTTAAGTTTCTTTATCCTTACAAACCTGAAATATTATTACAACTAAAGGTAACTAATACATTAATTTTACAATTTCCTATAATTGCTATCGATTTCTTATGTTTAATAAAAGAACACAAAAATTATTATGAAATTTATAGAACTTATATTAAAATATTAAAAATATTTCTGCTATCACCACCTTTCTACGAACCATTGAATTAATCCCTCTACAACTGGCGTACATAAAATATTAAAAAAAACAATACATAGTTGTAACTGTTATTACAATTATGTTGTAATAACAGTTACAACATAATTGTAACTGTTGAACTCTAAAAGGGTTTTAATGCCTACTAGTCCAATTTAAAACAATTATTTAAATGATAGCAACTTATGGACTACGCATTTATTCTCCTTTTGTCGTTGTTATTTAGGAAAACCTTCTAACAAAAAACACATTTTTGAAAAGAAAGAAA
>CM063504.1:63900005-63905005 GCA_032207245.1 Pardosa pseudoannulata
TAATGTGGTGGTTACGTTTCCATTAAACACATACACAAACTTCAACATTAGTCAGTCGCAGCTAAAAGTCTGTAAAATAAAGTATTACATGCTACACATCAGTAATATTGGACTTGTTTGTCTGTGTTGATTACTCCACCAGTTTTACTCCCGAAATAGCCAACTTTGTCATCAAAAGTGAGACATTTTCATAGCAAGTAATTTTAATTCAGTATTCTTGCCCTAAAATATGAAGGGTGGTAAGAAAATGGTAGTTCTGTTATGTTTTGAAGTTCGTTTGAATCAACGTGATATCATGGGAAATACCTTAAAATAAAAAGTTAATGATATTGAATCTAAGAAAATAAAGTAGTTGAAATCCCTGAATTGAGTCTTTTTTTTTTGTTAGTTTTCATCACGATGTTGAATTAAATTGAGGAAAATAGTTTATCTTCTTATTTCGACAATATTCATAGATACATACATTAAATATATTAACAAATATATATCTTGGTTTACACTTGTGATAATGCATGTATGCATTGACACGTATCAGAGTCGTACACTTTAAAACTAGACACGAGTTGAGTAATTCACGCTAGCATGCTCTAAGATAAAAGTTTCAGTACGGCAAATTCCCAAGCCAATAATCGCCAGAGTTTGGCGCGCAATTTGTTATGTGCTGCCAAAATGTATTTCGCATTCGGAAACATTCTGGTGCGCCGGTCACATTTAGTCTGTCATTAATAACATCCGAGAGACATGGTATTGGCAGCAGACTATTGAGAAATACTAAAAATCGGCGATATCCGGTCCTCTGCGACGCAAAAATAATCAGAATCTCTTTACGGGTCAGTTGACAATGGTCCGGCCATTATTCATTAAAAATGGTGAATCATTATCGGGAACCGATTCCGGGATACTTGAGCGGGAGAAAAAATTGCCTATCGACGTGACTCTAATTCCGTGCTATTGAATATTTTCAATGGAATCGCAATATTGTGTGAAATTATAACTTTCAAAAACCCAGTGCCTTAAAAATATGTTGACTTGCGTTAGGAGGAAGATAAAAAATGCAATAATAAACAGTGAAACATTTACACAGCTTTAAGATATTTCCCTTGCTATATGTAACGCTCGATAAATCGATATAAATTAATTACCAAGGGCTTTTGAATAGACTTGATTTTTCGTAAAATATTTTTCTCAGGCAAAATTTGAAGGATATTGTGTAATTAATTGCTAGATGGTATCATTAATATAAAGTAGAATTAAATATTTATTTTAGCTAGATTTTTCCGGGAGAAAAATTCAATCTATATAAATGTAATTATCAGAAATTCGTTACAATGTCTTAATGAAGATATTTAATTACGTGAAAATTAGCAGATGGTGAGACGTGAATTTTGAAATAATTTCTTTTTATTCTCCTTTCAAGAATTATTTTATTAAATTAGGCCTTAAATGCTGTAATTAACTTTTCATCAACGGGGTATGAAGTCTTCTTTAGCTTAGTTGAGGCAATTTATATAATTCTTCTAAATTTTCATTATTATGAAGGAGATTTTTTTATGCTCTTTCGCTTCCATAAGAACTATAGTTATGTAATATTGAATATAACAGTAAATAATAAATAAAAAACTCAATTTAATGAAAAGCAATCTTTTAAGAATATTTTTAAAAATATGTTTTTTTAAACTTCTGTTTGATTTATTTGTTTTCTCTTTCATAAGAATAAATAACACTCTTTTCACTATATTTTAGCAAATATGTAACCTATAACTTTGTTTGCTTAGTATTAAAAAATTATTTTGAGTTCGATAAATATCCTATTGAAATCGTGAAAAGCTAGTTTAATTAGCTTTCACTATATATGTTATATTTTTAGGTTTTCCTTGCTTTGATTAATGTTTCCTAAACCAGAGTTTAAAAGGTTGGTTCTTTCTTTTTATCAACTGACCGTAAGATATTGTTTTTTCTCGATACTGTTTTTTTTTAAATATGTTTTTTAAACCTCTGTTTAATTTATTTGTTTTCTCTGTCATAACAATGAATAACACACTTTTCACTATATTTTAAAAAATATGTAACCTTTAACTTAGTTTGCTTGGCATTTAAAAAAAAAAAAGAAATGAGTTCGAAAAGTATTCTATTGAAATCGTGAAGAGTTAGTATTGTTAGCTTTCACTATATTGTAGGTTTTCATTGTTTTGATTTATGTCTCCTAAATAAGGGTTTAAGAAACTGGTTTTTGCATTTTAACAACTGACCGTAAGATATTGTTTTTGTCAGGTGCATTACGGTTAACTGTTCCTATTCGATCGTTTTTTTAAATGGAGACATCTATTAATACTTATCTTGATAGGGAATTCTACTTTAGCAAAGGTGGAAAAGCCATACATTGTGGTTGAAATACTTTAAAAATTACACATTCTTAAACTTTGTTTCTAAGGTAAATTTTAAAATATTTTAATTCCAAGCATAAATTTTAAATATTAAGTTCGATAAATAATAGCTCTTGACAGAGTACGTCCACATTATTATGAGCGTGATTTTTTTATGCTCTTTCGCTTCCATAAGAATTATAGTTATGTAATATTGAATATAATAGTAAATAATAAATAAAAAAACTCAATTTAATGAAAAGCAATCTTTTAAGAATATTTTTTAAAATATGTTTTTTTAAACCTGTGTTTGATTTATTTGTTTTCTCTTTCCAAATAATAAATAACACTCTTTTCACTATATTTTAACAAATATGTAACCTTTAACTTTGTTTGCTTAGTATTAAAAAAAAGATTTGAGTTCGATAAGTATTCTATTGAAATCGCGAAAAGCTAGTTTAATTAGCTTTCCCTATATATAGTATATTTATAGGTTTTCCTTACTTTGATTAATGTTTCCTAAACAAGAGTTTAAGAGGTTGGTTCTTGCTCGTAAGTTGTTGTTTTTTTCAGGTGCATTACGGTTAATTGTTCCTATTCGATCGTTTATTTAAATGGAGGCATTTATTAATACTTATCTTGATAGGGAATTCTACTTCATTAAAGGTGGCAAAGTCATACATTATGGTTGAAACGTTTTAAAAACTATACATTCTTAAACTTTTTGTCTAAGGTGAGTTTTAAATCATTTTATTGAGAATTACTTTAATATATTAATTTCGATAAATCATAGAAACACAGAAATACGTATATGATATTCAATAACTGATATCGTCCACAGAAGTACACATATGATATTGAATAACTGAATATAGCAGATGAATAATGATAAGGGTATTTTGAACTGTTCAAAATAGATTTCAAGTAGAAAGTCTTATAAGCTGTCAACTAGACCGAAATTAAAAAATAGATCCAGGATAGAAATCTTAAGACATTATATACATAGAGAGGATGATCGCACAGTTTTGATTTTGATTTTGACCATGAATTTAAAATTAAATCCTATAAGACAAACATGGCTGGAATGAAATTGGAATAGTGTTTAAATAGCATTTACTGTATTAAAAATATTATGTGCATTAAAATGTCGATGGAAGAAACGTTGTTAACTAAGGTTCTATTCTTCAAATTTCAGGAGGAAACATTTTCATAAGATTAAAAAAATTGATGTGTGAAGCATGGTTTAATTGTTCTACGCATAAAATAAGTAACATATATTTTTAAAAAAGTAAACAAATGTCAGATGTTTATGCATTTGAGTGGGAAAAAGGCAAAAATACAGACCTAGTAAAAGTACGTTTAACTGTTATTAAATATAAAGTCACATGTTCTGCTTTATATGGAACCCTACACACAATAGAAACAAGTAAAAGCATCAACTATATTAATAGTAACTATGCAAATAATCCTATCTAAAGCTAATCAAATACAAACAAAAATATTCCATCTCTTAATGCAAAACAAATGTATCACTTCATAAGAATGCAGATTTTTTTAGGAAAATAACGAGGCACATCCAGAAAGTAAGATTCCTTATGTTTTCCCATTTAAAGTAAACGTAATCAGTCGTGTTAACTGCGCGTGCGTAACATATCTATGACGTATTAATCATATGCCAGCTGGACAAGTCCCGATTCGTGCCAGTAGCGAGGTAGCAGTGGTTGAAATGGAAACTCTAATTCCTTCTCTCACCGCCTGCAAGGTTCGGTCAGTGATATTGAATGCACAATGCATTGCTCCAATTGAAATGCATCGTCAGATCTCTCAGGTATATGAGCTGAAACTGACACCCCAACACAAAATTCAACACTTAGAAGCAGCTCTGGCATTTCTGCTACGGTATCACACTGACGACGACGAGTTCCTCGGCAGGATCGTCAAGGGCAATGAGACTTGGATTTCGCACTTTACCCCGGAAACCAAGCAGCAGTCAATGCATTGGCATCATAGTGGATCTTTAGTCGGAACCAAATTCAACACAGACTATGTCGGTACGGAAAGGGATGTACAAGGTGTTTTGGGACAGGAAGGCTGGTTCCATTCACAGGCGGCAGAGTTCTACGACAGAGTTATACAAAACTTGATCCCACAATACAAGTGTCTCAATTCTGGTGGTGGCTATGTTGAAAAATAGCTGAAACATTGCTGTACTTGTTGACAATAAATATGTCTAGAAAAGTGTGAGTTCTTTTTTTTTTCTTTTAAATATTGAAACTTTATTTAAAAGTTTACTTTTATAAACCTTTATTCTTTTAAATGCGCCTCATATTTGGCTCATCAAAAATTAAAATAGATAGTTAGAAATAATTATGATTGGTTTCACTTGTATGACTCCTATAGAACAAGATTTATTAACTACCGAAAAATATGTGAAATGGACGTAAATATAAATCACAGAAAACAAGAAATGCTTTGCTAACTGTGAAATGACTTGTTGTAATGTACATACAACCTATACACCAGTGTTCGTTACAAGGGGGAAACACAGAATGAATATAATACCTTATATAGATTCAGACATTTATTCTATACATTTATTTACAAAAATACTTGGTTAACATAATCAATCATTTATAT
>CM063504.1:63912505-63922505 GCA_032207245.1 Pardosa pseudoannulata
TCCTGAGTGAAAAGGTACTATAGTTGCAATTATATCTATGCGTTTATGTAGGTGTGCGTGCGTTTGTATATAAACTCAATTGTATTTTGACTTATGAATTCCATTTAATATATAAGACATTGATTTGAACTTATAAAACATTGGATTTTTTATATACCTCTTTCAGTTCTATTACCTTTCAATTATATTTCGCATATGTACCATGGAAGAATTTTTGTAATCATCCAAAATCTCAGTTTCAATCTCCAAGTTTTGATTGACCTTCGAATTTTGTACTTCCCTGAGTGAAAAGGTACTGTTGTTGGAATTATGCCTATGCGTTTATGTATGTGTGCGTGCGTTTGTATATAAACTCAAGTGCGTTTTGACTTATAAAGTAAATTTAAATATAAGATATTGGATTGGACTGATAAAACGTTGGATATATTTTATACCGCTTTCTCCTCTATTTTCTCTCAATTATATTTCGTATATATACCATGGAGAAATTATTGTAATCATCGGAAATCTCCGTTTCAATCTAAAAGTTCAATCTAAAGCTTCACATTTTCTATTTCCCCGAGTGAAAAGGTACTGTTGTTGGAATTATGTCTATACGTTTATGTACGTGTACGTGCGTTTGTATATAAACTCAAGTGCGTTTGGACTTATAAATCAAATTTAAATATAAGACATTGGATTGAACTTATAAAACATTTGAATTCTCCTATACCTCTTTCATTCCTATTACCTTTCAATTCTATTTCGCATATGTACCATGGAGAAATTATTCTAATCATCCAAAATCTTTGTTTCAATCTTCAAGTTTTAATTTACCTTCACATTTTCTACTTCACTAAGTGAAAAGGTACTATTGTTGGAATTATGTCTATGCGTTTATGTACGTGTGCGTTTGTATATAAACTCAAGTGCGTTTTCACTTATAAATTAAATTTATTAGATAAGACATTGGATTGGACTTATAAAACATTGGATTTCTTCTATACCTCTTTTTCTTCTATTACCTTTCAATTATATTTCGTATATATACCATGGAGAAATTATTGTAATCATCCAAAATCTTGGTTTCAATATCCAAGTTTTAATTAACCTTCACATTTTCTACTTCCCTGAGTGAAAAAGGTACGGTTGTTGGAATTATGTCTACGCGTTTATGAACGTGAGCATTTCTATACAAAGTGCGCCTTGCCTTATAAAATCCAAATTGGCTAAGTATATTAAAGACAAATTTCAGTTTCTATTAACGTTTAGGTTGCTTAGTGAACTTCTTCCTATATTACCGTTACGGCTACTTGTGGCAAGAAGTCGAATTAAAATATAATTAAACTGAATAGTTGATTTCTTTTTCTGTGAGTGTACGAGAAATTGGAAGAGAGGCTAATCCCGATGTTACTATCTTCATTATTATATTTGGTTTTATTTACATCGGGACAAGACTATTTTCCTGGATTGCTTTTAAAATTTGAACTTATATTTGTTTATCACGCGCTCTTTCTTATTTTCTGTATTCCTCTTATCATGTGCTTGGGAGAGTTCAATTCGAACGGTTGATGCTTTCATCGCTGAAATTTGTCTCAAAATAACCTTTAATGTTACTTTAATTAAAATTACCGAATTTATTTTATTTTTATACAATTTTTAATAAACTCTTCTTGTAGACTTTGAATTTCTTCTATATCTCTTTCTCTCCTATTACTTCTCAATTATATTTCGTATATCTACCATAGAGAAATTATTGTAATCCTCCAAAATCTTTGTTTCAATCTCCAAGTTTTAATTACCTTAACATATTCAACTTCCCTGAGAGAAAAATACAATGTTCTTGGAATTATGTCTATACGTGCGTGCGTTAGTATATAAACTCAAGTGCGTTTTGACTTATAAAATCAAATTCAAATATAAGACATTGGATTGAACATAAAACATTGGATTTCTCCTATACCTCTTTTACTGCTATTACCTTAATAATATATTTCGCATATGTACCATGGAGAAATTATTGTAATCATCCAAAATCTTCGTTTCAATCTCCAAGTTTTAATTGACCTTCATATTTTCTACTTCCCTGAGTGAAAATGTACTGTCGTTGGAATTATGTCTATGAGTTTATGTCTGTGTTCGTGCGTTTGTATATAAACTCAAGTGCGTTTTGACCTATATATTAAATTTAAATATAACACATTGGATTGGACTGATAAAACGTTGTATATCTTTTATACCGCTTTCTCTTCTATTTTCTATCAATAATATTTCATTTATAGACCATGGAGAGATTATTGTAATCATTCAAAATAGTCGTTTCGATCTCAAAGTTTTAATTGACCTTTACATTTTCTACTTCCCTGAGTGAAAAAGTTAGCCCTCGTGTTGCAAAAAGTAGACCGTAGCAATCCAAATCAAACCAAACCTGAGTGAAACAGATACCGTTGTTGGAATTATGTCTATGCGTTTATGTATGTGTGCGTTTTTGTATAAACTCAAGTGAGTTTTGACTTATAAAATCCAAATTGATTAAGTATGTTAAAGACAAATTTCATTTTCTATTAACTTTTAGGTTGCTTAGTGAACTTCTTCCTATATTACCATTAAGGCTACTTGTGGCAAGAAGTCGAACAAAAATATAATTAAACTGAATAGTTGTTTTCTTTTTCTGTGAGTGTACAAGAAATTGGAGGAGAGGCTAATCCCAATGTTACTGTCTTCATTATTATATTTGGTTTTATTAACATTGGACAAGACTATTTTACTGGATTTCTTTTACCATTTGAACCTATATTTGTTTATCATTCGCTCTCTCTTATTTTCTGTATTCCTCTTAATTTGAGTTTAATTTGAATGGATGATGCTTACAAAAAGCACGTCCTTAGATGGATTGGTGAATTCCAGTTTAAATACCAAAGACTTGATCTAAGTTGCTTTATTTTGCCAACTATGTTTTCACTTAGTATTTTTTTCTTATTTTATTTTTTGGTAGGGAAATTTAGTAGACTGGCGCTAAAATACAAATTGTAAGGATTATGGGAGATGTTAGCGTTACACTGATCAATATTTCAATCTGCAACTTTCTTGCTTGTGTATTTTAACTTATACGTGTGTATACGCTTACAACTATGTATATCAATGTAATTAAATTTAGATGCGAATTAGATACATTATCATTCTTAACCCATATTGGACCGCTGTCCTATAAACATGACAGCAAATAAAATTCCATTTAATAATAAAGTTATAAAAAATTTCTGAGTGGATTTTATTTTAACACCTTTAAAATAGACACACTTTAGCATAGTAACAAAAAAACTGAGAAATCAAATTATATTGTATTGTAAAATTTATTTTCAGAAACCTCTTAAAAATTGTCATTTTTTAATCTTTAATTTTATATTTATTATTATTATTATTATTTAAGCATTGTGGAGGTTACTTTTAGTTTAAAAAAAGAGCTAATAATGTAGCTGAAAGTTTTTGTTGAAAAATATATTTTACATGTGTATTTTGTAAGTATAAAAACGGTGCCCTAAAATTAAGACGACGGTCCAATTCTGATTATTTTTCTGTGAATTCGATATTTCATGATAGCGCACATTCTTTTCTTATCTTTCAGTGAAAACCAGTTCAATATATTAATTATTATTATTATTATTTAAGCATTGTGGAGGTTACTTTTAGTTTAAAAACAGAGCTAATAATGTAGCTGAAAGTTTTTGTTGAAAAATATATTTTACATGTGTATTTTGTAAGTATAAAAACGGTGCCCTAAAATTAAGACGACGGTCCAATTCTGATTATTTTTCTGTGAATTCGATATTTCATGATAGCGCACATTCTTTTCTTATCTTTCAGTGAAAACCAGTTCAAACACTTGTTCACACACCTGGACACAACAAGGGGTGAATAGATGTCTATTCTATTCAGAAAACTGGAGATTTTTTGCAAGATAAACTTACTCTCTTACTGCCAGTTCAATAACTGCAAGAGAAAACCTACAACAGTATGCTTAAAATGTAATGTTGGACTTTGTTTTGACTGTTTCCCCAACTTTCATCTATGAATCAGCCTAATTCAATGCAAGTTATATTTGTTAAGTTTTAGTAGTGTAATGGACCGTTGTCCTATTATTATAGGACAGCCCATTACATAAAAAATTAAAAATATTTTTTCAAAATTTTGGTTTTATAAACTTAGTTACACCATATTAATGATATGGATTAAGTTTTAATAATTTACAGAAATATTTAGTTGGTGTGGTACAATATGGGTTAATTTCAAGCTTTCTAGCAGTAAACTGAATTTTAACAAATCCAGTACATTAGAAATAAAACCTGTCCTGAACAGTAAATTCGATTATATCTATAAGTGATTATTGTGTGGAAATTAAGGAATTAAAATAGCTTACCTGAATTTCTATCATTTTATACTAATTGGAAAAATATGTTCCTTAGACTGCACTTCAGTCTCTCAAATTATAAATATTTTTTACTATACCTACATCGATAATATAATACTCAAATAAAATCATCATATCATTCCATTGTAGCTAAGCAACAATTTCTATCTGATATGTTTGCTGTTTTTCATTTTGATATACATTCTTTGGAATGGTTTAATAAATATAGATTCAAAAATGAATATTTTTCAATGCGTTCATTTTAACAATAAAAAATTATATTTTGAGATTTATTTTTAAGTTTGAGATTATCTGATGGTAGAATAAAAGCTTTTACTCCCATAATTTCTGATAAATTAAGTACAAATACTGCTCTAGCTAGTCTCGGAAAAATGTACATCATTAAGATACATTTTGGTATTAATCATGTACTTTTAACATTTTTCGAGTTTAGAGAAAGTGTTTTAAAGCTAGTATTAGTCCGCAATAGGATATGATCAAATCGATCCGTTTACACCTATGTATATCAGTGTAATTGAGATGCGAATTACATACATTACCGTTCTTAATTTCAAGCTTTCTAGCAGTAAACTGAATTTTAACAAATCCAGTACATTAGAAATAAAACCTGTCTTGAACAGTAAATTCGTTTATATCTATGATTGATTATATGGAAATTAAGGAATTAAAATAACTTAACTGAATTTATATCTTGTCATACTAATGGGAAAAATATGTTCCTTAGACTGCACTTCAGTCTCTCAAATTATAAATATTTTTTACTATACCTACATCGATAATATAATACTCAAATAAAATCATCATATCATTCTATTATAGCTAAGCAACAATTTCTATCTGATATGTTTGCTGTTTTTCATTTTGATATACATTCTTTGGAATGGTTTAATAAATATAGATTCCCAAAATGAATATTTTTCAATGGGTTCATTTTAACAATAAAAAATTATGTTTTGAGATTTATTTTTTAGTTTGAGATTATCTGATGTTAGAATAAACGTTTTTACTTCCATAATTTCTGATAGATTAAGTAAAAATACTGCTCTAACTAGACTCTTAAAAGAAAATATACATCATTAAGATACATTTTTGTATTAACGATCTAAATGTAACAATTTTCAAGTTTAGAGAAAATGTTTTAACTCCAGTATTAGTCCCCAATAAGATAAAATTTTATGCAGTTATTGTATTAAAATTCCTTTTTTAGAAATATTACAATAGTATCAATTTATAAATTTTTCTTTTAAAATATATTCTTCTTGCTAGTTATTAATTTTTATTTAAAGTTACTCAGTTACATTTATTATGCATTTATTAATGTACTTAATATTATGAACATAATATGCAAGTTTGTATTTTGTCAACTTTGTTAAATTATTAACCTGTTAAAACGGGTATCTTAGAAGCTATAAAATAATGGAATTACCTAGACTGAATAATATAATTTAATTTATGAAGATGAGGTAACTTACAAAACATATATGGGAATTATTCATTTAAATTATGGTATGGTATTTCATACACATAGGAATTAAATCCTAACTAAATTAACCAAGATAAAAAATTTAATATTTTTTTTCCTGTTTAATTTTGTAGATAAGTTTTGACATTTATTTAAGTATCTCTTGTGTTTTCATTTTCTTTTAAAATTGTAGTATTCTTAAATAAAAATATTTTTAATACTTTTCAGTGTTCATTTTTTTGTTCTACTAAAAGATCAAATTTTGCTTCATATGTCTAATGCAAATTTCCATTAAAATGAAAAGGCTTCTAAATTTTCTTATCTATAAACTAATAATTTAAGAAATATTTCTGTAACGTGTCAAACGCCCCATGTAAAATTATTTAGAACATTTAATTCAACAATTATATTCATAATTATATATGTCTACGATAATTATATATTTTTATTTATATAGAACACAATATACACTTTAAAGATTTTTTTCATATTTCTCATACATTTTTTAATGAGATTCGGCTATACAGTTTTTCTCAAATCAATATAAATAGCTTAAAAGCATATATTTTATTATTAAAACATCATTTTTAAATTATGTACATAATACATGCGTTACTGATGACCCAGATAAAATATTTCTTCAATATGTTACAGAGGTTCTTCAATTCAAATTCTGTCACAAACACAGTTATTTGTAAAGGTTTAGTATCATCTTTAAACAGTAGTTCCTGTATCATTAAACTTTATGCACCATGAATATAATCGGTACTCTTTAAACAGTTATAAGTGTATAATGTTATATATAGCGATATCATAATTCATTTACAAAATATGTAAAGGATGAATCATCGTAATATTTGTAAAATGATCCTTCTTACAAAATTCTAATGCTCATTATTAAGTATTTATAACATAATTCAATAATCTTGGTAAAAAAATTCTTAAAAATCATAAAATATATTGCTTTACATCTATTGAGTTGTATATTCATAGCATTTAAAAAGCTTTGAAAGGAACTTTTACAAGTAGTATCTTTCAAAAATATTATTTATCTTCTTCACAATTTTATTCATGATTTGAAGTCTGAAGTAGCTGCAAAAAGGGAGATTTGACATTAATATAGATTCGTTTCTTCTTTAAATGCTCAGTAATTACTCCAGATTCGAATTTTGAAGTCTTCTTGGTAATGTAAGGGCGTACAACAAGGAATCTCATTATTTGATTTTCCATTTAAAAAGGAATAAAATACATTTCCATTTATCATCGGTAACCCTCCTTCCTCATTGAAAAACTAGATATGTCTCGAAAATAACATTAAATCTATTTTCATTAAAATCTGTTTCAATTCAATTCTAATTTTACATTTATATTTCAATCTTTTTTCTTTCGGACAACATCATCATTTGTCAACGTCATCTTATTTTCTGAAATTCTGCTATTTTACTGCCTTTGTCAACTACTATTTTAGGAAAATATGTCTTCCTCTATGCATTATGAGTCTATATTTCTCGAATCTATTTGGAAATCATATACACCGATTTTCATTCTTTCTCACCTCCGGTTAGCCACAGTTCTATTTGCGCGAATGAAGAGAAGTCCTCTTGCTAAAATCGCATTATTATGCCATACTGAAGAGTTGGGGCTCCATGTAAAGGACGGGAACTGTATGTAGGTTGATATAAAAGATGAAGAGTCGGAGACTTAGTAAAGAGAGTAACCTCAGGTAGATAAAAATCAGACGCTGACTTTTTGGACACATATTTTTATTTAGTATTCGATCTTATGTAACTTTTTTCATTTTATAATCTACAAATAACATAGTCTACTTCTGACCTGATCTTATAGTAGGTAACGGAGATTATTTTGTTGCGTTGTTTTAAAAATATTACGAAGATTATTTTGCAGATGGAAAAGATAACTACAGGAACGTTGCAGTATCAGGACGAAAAATTGAGGTGGGCTCCAACGGAAAATGTGTCCGGACAAAGATGCGTCTGGGAAGTTCTTAAAAAAATTACCAAAACTCCCAGATTGCGCTCAAGCCAAGAGCGCCGAAACCAGCAAGAGGGTTGCCAGGCGCCAAGAAAACCCCGCGCTCTCAAGGAGACGTAGGGTTCCCACGGCTCTGACCAATGAAACGCAGAGGCAAGGAGTTCGGAGAACAAAAAACCAATTGTAGTGAGGCGCTTCCAAAGTAGTGAAAATTCCCCAAGGACGATGCGGAGAGGAGCTTGGCAACACCTCGCAACGCAGCACCTTGCAAAAGAGCGGCTGTCGCATCAAACCGAAACCATGACTACAGCAACTATCAGAATATGAGCCAATGAGCCCAAATTATGGCCAAAAGGTTTAAGGGCAGCGGATGCAGGTGGCCAAAATTGGAAACTCGGTCCGAAACTTAATCTCAGATCGAGTGCGGCTCTATTTAAAGCGATAGGCTGCTATCGTGAGAAAGCAGCTAGAGCTGCACCTGTAAGGGGCCATAATTGCTAAAAAAGGACGAGAAACGTAGGTTCAAATATATACCTCACAATAGAAATATGTAATGAAGGTACATGAAAAAAATCTTCACATGTGGACTGGCAAAACTAAGTCCACTTAAAATACTAGGAAACCTCTGCAATTATCACTATTTTTGTGCTTGGTGCTATTTTTATCTTCACAAAAAAGTTTTTGATTTCAGAAGTTCTGGCGATAGTGGACTCTGATAAGGACTATTTATCGTGGGATTAATGCGATGTCACAGTTAAACGAATAAATATTTTCACCAGGAGAGTTTTCTGGAATTAAAATGTCAGTCAGTGTTTTGCTCATACAACTGCTGGGATGTTTATATATCTGTGAATACAGATGTGTAAACGCATACATACATATATGCATATTTATACGAACACACACACACACACGCACACACACACACACACACACACACACACACACACACACATATATATATATATATATATATATATATATATATATATATATATATATATATATATATATATATAAATTATTTAACTTTGATATTTCGTTAAAAATATCATTTCTCCCATTCTAATTATTTAAAATATTTTTACCAGCCTCTAAATGTCTTAATCAAATGAGTGTCCTCAACTTACAATTCAATCGATACATTTCCCAAAGCTTTCTGAACTATAGATGTAAATATTCTGCCTATTCAACACGTTTTCCAGCTGTCGTTGGCAAATGGCGCAGCGTTTTTCCTGATCTTAATAGCTTAATTCGCTGACTAAGTTTCTTGTCCCTTTGGAAAATTCTTTCTGTCTTCACTCTTGGGTGCACCTCTGTTCGAGGAGATCGATATTTGTGTCTTTCTCTGGTCTGTCGTTGACTAGTAAAGATGTCCGTTATAGAAGCTCTAAAGTTTTAATTAGACTTATGCCGTTCACTTCAATATTGGCAGACTTACGTTGTTACTACTAACTGATTAGCTTTCTTCTTGACCATTAGCCCAGACAAGTAAAAAAAATAGGGGCTACATAATTATTGTTATTAGGGGAAATAATTTTTACACACACACATACACACACACATATATATATATATATATATATATATATATATATATATATATATATATATATATATATATATATATATATATATATATATATATATATATATATATATATATATATATATGTGTGTGTGTGTGTGTGTGTGTGTGTGTGTGTGTGTGTGTGTGTGTGTGTGTGTGGAATTGACAATGTTTCACAATATGTAACATGTATAAAGCATTTTTTACACTCACACATCATTTGTTCTTAATATGATTTACACTAGATGCTATATATTTATTTTAATTAAAACTAAATACAAAATATTGAGTGAAATTAAGTTGTTTTTCATACTTTAGCTGCATATATCATCAAAATATTTTTTTAAATCAAAATATTTTTTATCTTGTGTGGTTCGTACAAAAGACTAGATTTTATACCAGAAAGAATATCGAAAGCCTATAAATAAAACTTCAGTCTGTTTATATAATTATACCCTTCTAACCTTTTACTATATTATCTACTGTAAATCATACATAAATAATCTTACAATGAAAAATGTCATGTATTATTTCTAGTGGTAATCGTAAAAATCAACAGATTTTGAAA
>CM063504.1:63930005-63935005 GCA_032207245.1 Pardosa pseudoannulata
AATGATTTAAAGGGGGAAATTTGACTTAAATGATCAAGAAACAGTGTGAAGTTGTCTAGTTAAAGACAGAAAAAGAAGATATTTTTTACAGGGGATGTTATACTAGTAGTAAAACATTACATGAAGTCGAGCAAAAATCACATTGGGATGATTTCCAAACTAACTTCATAATTAAGTCATCAATATTTTTATTAATAAAAATAATATATTTATCAAACTTAGTAAAAACTGCATTAGACTGTATGGAAAATCCTACTTTTTATTAGTAAACAATATAGTTTTTAACAAACAATTCCATGAGGGTTTATAATATTAAATTTATCACCTTGGATATTGCTCAGTTCTCGTAGAAATAAGCTGTAGCAATAGCAAGGTACTTCACATTCAAATACTAGGTCAGCAATGCGTTTGATTCATTACTTTTTTACAGGTTAATACAATATACTGTAATCTCTGATGCCCTATTTATCTTTAACATAAAGCATTCGCTGAAATATATGACGTTTGTCAGGACCTTCCTCTACATAAGCCGAACGAATTCCGATTGGTGAGGGTGTTGGTATTCGTTACCGAGGTTAGGGGGTTAGAATCCCACTGTGGCAGGGATGTTCATAGGCGTTCGAATTCGGCTTTAAGTTGTAGGTTCCGGTCTCATTTATCCCTCGTGTTGCAAAAAAGTATACCGTAGCACTCCAAACAAATTCAAATCCTCTACATAGATTTCAAATTTTTCGATCAATAGTTTTTTAAAATATTTAAGTAATTTAAAAAGTAATATAAATATTTTCAAAAATATTTATATTACTTAATAAATTAGTATTGTTTTTAAACTATATAACTGTTTTTAATACTGTTAATAAAGGAATATCTATTTTTTATACTTTTAACATTCTTTTGTTGCTTTAAAAAATAGGGAGATGATTACACCGTACGTTAGGCAAATGATATTTCTAAATCCACGGTGTTATTTTGATGGTTATTAAAGAATAATTACTCAACATTTAGTGTCATTATGAGCAGGTATTTTTTATACCTAATGTATT
This sequence comes from Pardosa pseudoannulata, assembly GCA_032207245.1. NCBI lineage: Eukaryota > Metazoa > Arthropoda > Arachnida > Araneae > Lycosidae > Pardosa > Pardosa pseudoannulata. Next base: position 63,931,049 of record CM063504.1, read on the forward strand.
TGTGAAGGTATTCCTTATAACTATAAAAATATAAGAATTATACAGCCAACCCAGTAAAATTTTATGAAAAACCAACATAAATACTACATAAAACATATATAAATACATTTTACCTGTTATGTCACCTGACCTTATTGGTTTTTTATGAGCTGTTGTTAAAATGTACTTCATATTTCCATCCAAAGCATTTTGTAAATTTATATACTCAGCTTTAACGGTATCACAGAGTAGAAATATTAATTATTTTTGCAGGTTTTTAAAGTTGCCTGATTGCTCTCTTTTACATTGTTGACAACTTATTGCAGTGAGTTAAGTACTTCTGAGACTCGTTAAGTAGCTTTTTCTTTGTTAATTGTATGCAGTGCGTAATTAGCATGCATGTTACATGCGTAAGACAACTATTTTATTTTTAAGAAAACTACAAAAAAATGTTTCGTTCCATGTGGTATCTCAAAATATTTTGGGACTATGTATTCATATTTTTGGATGATAGAAATCATTAAATAATACATAAGACAATATGCACAACATTTACAGACCTAGAAGGGTTTGTTATTAAAGAACTAATTTATTCCAATTTTCTTTAAACCAAGAAAACTATCTTTTTTTTTTTTTTTACATTTTAAATGTGAAATTTTGTATGACAGACATTAAAGAAAATAGAATGCTACAATTAAATTTTAATGAATATAAAAAAACTGTACAAGATAATTGATTATAAAGAAAAACTTCCAGTCTTTGCACATATCATTAAAATATTTTTGAAAATATTTCTTTATGTTGCATAAATGTAAATTATTAAATTGCAAATATCAGAAGTAATAAAAATATATAGCTCCTAAACCATTTTACATGACATTTAGTTACTCCGAATACATTTATTTCTTATGTCAGAATCTTACTCTAGTACTGTGGAATTATAAATGTAGTAACTGTAGCTGTAAATTCAATTGAAATCTACCCACCACCACCGCCTCTTTAAAGCTGACCGACATTTCCTCGTAATCAGCGAGCATATCATGCATTTATGTTGACTCACCTCTCGTAATTTCCTTCAATAAATATCGACCGCAAACGCAGTGTGCAGTCTATTTACTTATTCTGGAAAGACAGTTATTAGGTTCAGTATGGCTTTTGAGAGAATATTAATATTTTATAGCAAAAGGAATCATTTGAGACAGCTGCTGTAAGACGGAAAAAGGTTTACAATATGAAACCACATAGATAAATAGCGCTCGCTCTTAAGCTGCAAGAAACTACTTTAATTGCAATTCATTTCATATTCAATGAAAACAAATGCCAGGTAAGTTTGTTTGAAGCAATTTATATTAAAAAATTTTAAGTGAATGTCATTTTTTTCACATAGCCTCGTGATTTTGAAATACATTTTTCTCAGCAAATTGAAAATGTTAATATATCATTATCATAGAAAGATATCAGTTTTATATATATCTAATTGCGCACATAAGTACAACTTTGCTTACAACTTTGACCTTCCAGACTTTTTAAATGTAATTAAAGACATCAAATTGCATTCTGATTGGTCAGGGCTACATAGAAAGAGTTCACGATTTTTTCACACAAGTTGTTCCAAATTTTAATCAATCAGTATTTCTGTATGTGGACAAGAATATTCTTGGGGAATAATGACTGTTCTGATTGATTAACTTCACTGTTTCTGACAGTGAACCTATCGAACATTACTCAAAACCTTGCATTAGTATACAGCGCTTAACTTTTTTTTCTTTCGCGCAGAAAGTTATCATGCAACAAACTATATCTTTCGAAAATATTGATAAGATCTCGACACCTAACACGGCTACCACATGGTAGCCGTGGTTTTCACAAGTCCAGACTCCTTTTTTTCTCTATTCTATACTTGCTTGTTTTTATTCAATGAAGTAATATTTCATAAATAGTTTGAAAATGGTTTAAAAACGTGTCCTTCATCTACTGAGTTAAACCAATAAATTCTCAGAAGTATTGCAAACTGATAAGTATTGTTTGCTTAGGTATCAAAACGCGTCAAACCTACTTGACGCAAACTTTCAAAAATCTTCCCTTATCTGAGATAATTTTATACATGATGCCTTTGCGAATATCAGCCTCACCAGCATTCACAGCCACTACCCAAACCCTGTGAGAAATATTGCGAATGTTGTTGCCTCTGATCATGGTGTGAGATTGGCGACGACGACTGGCAGTATCAACGAATTCACAATTTTTCATCACTTGTATATGCCATATAAACTCTCAAGCACCTGAAAGTGTGTCTTTTTATGATTTATTTTATTATTCTTCTGCAAATGAAAGTTAGTTTTACACAGCGAAAAGCAATGAAAACCATAGCACAAAAGGAATTGGTAACTTTTGCTCAGACACCGTGATAATAATTGTGGAAGAGAGCAGTAGGACTATAATTCTTTACTCCCTCCTACTATTTTCTCTCAATACATAAAGAAATAGATGTCTTTATATATCAATAGAGAGTTTCCAAAGGCAAAAGCATTACATTTGATTCACCTTTATATACTGATAACCGTGTACACCAGTGAAGAATTAGTATCAAGTCTAATAATTAAGACTAAATCAGTATAATGTACTAATCTAAAACTAAAAACAAAAGTTAACGATTTCAATGTCGTTCTATAAATCTTTCTTTGTGTGAGCGTATATTTACACAGTCTATTCAGATTAATGTAACCAGCTGTCAAAATCTACTTTTTGTAAAGCGGACCGCTGCCAGAAATGCAGAAAAATATCAAATAGGATCCTTAAAGAGTTCACTGGGATGTTGAGTCACGTTAATTCAAGTGCAGTGGCAGCTGCACTAGGTGAGGAGAGATGGTTCGAACAGCCCGATCAGGGTGGTCCATAAAATTTTCATTCAGGATCAAGTTCGGAGAATTTATTAGACAAGAGAGTACAGTAAGCGTATCATGGTGTTCTTAACCACGCTCGAACAATGCGAGCTTTTTGAAATGTCTCATTGTCCTGCTAGTAGATGTCATCATCCTGGAGAAAAAATTCTCATGTAGGGATTTATGTTCCCCAATGATAGATGAATACTTGTGTTGATCCATGGTGTCTTTCACAATGCTGAGTGAGCCAAGAAAATACAATGAAAATATTTCCCTGGAGAAAAAATTCTCATGTAGGGATTTATGTTCCCCAATGATAGATGAATACTTGTGTTGATCCATAGTGAACCAATGCAATGAAAATATTTCCGAGACCATAATGCTCCCACTTACGTGGACTTTTCTATCAATTGTTTCAGGTTGTTACGCTGTAAATGTTGGGTGACATTCATCCGTAGTGATATAAAATGTGATTCATCGGAAAAGCCACTTGTCTCCACTTAGTGAAAGTCCAGTTACGGCATTGCCGTGCCAATACCAATCTTCGTAGCGGATGAATAGCAGTCCACCATACGCAGCAACGTTAGACATACCGTCATTGTGGAGACACAGTTCCTTGTTTAATCTAGTCGGTGAGTTGCTCAATGATTGCAGGCTAATCTCTCGAACGCAACTCCACAGCCAACAGAGCAAATATAGTGAATCACATTTTCTACGCGACTGATTTTGTAAAGTTCAATTTTTTTATGCAAAATACACTTTTTTCATCGGTTGGACGAGAAATGTTTATGAAATTAGACGGTTCGGAAATGTTTTCACCATTGGCTGAAAAGCCAATAGTCGTACTCATTGTCATACCCGGAAGTCGGGAAATCATTTCGTTTCTTCATGAATGCAAGATCTGAAATGTTTTCAGAATGCCTACAACACAATTCATATATCCACCATATTTGCTGATGACATGTGCCTTCTACAATTGGTTAAGCCAAACGATGGCCGAATTGTTAGGGTGCTGGCCTTCGGTACCAGAGTTCGTGGGTTCGAATCCTATTGTGGCATGGATGTTCGTAGCTTTTAAACTGTAGGTCCCGGTCTC
>CM063504.1:63947505-63960005 GCA_032207245.1 Pardosa pseudoannulata
TGATGGGGATGCATACTGCTGGTTATCTCCCAAGTATGGTAGCACAACTGAATCTCCTGTAAACAATTTTCCAAGAAATTTGTACTCCTCTGGAGTATTCCGGGCCATTAACCGCGTTCTGTGATACAATTTTACCTATTCCGTAGAGTTGTTATTGCCAAATATCGTTTTTTTTTTGTAACTTCTGGTCAAACATGTACTGGTTGTCTTGTACATGTACTGGTCAAACATGTACAGGTTGTACATTTCCCGTACTTTCAAACCTATGAACGAGGCTTGAGATCATACACTGAGGAACTTCCAGAATTAGATAAACTAGTTTCTGTGATGAGCTAGATACCAGAATCCTAATATTTTTTTCATTAAAAAACATGTCCAGATGGCATCTTTGTGACATCATACACCATTTTATAGTCGTTTAACTCAGCGTTTAGCACATCAATTTCACAGAAGCTGACTTATTCTTCTATGCTGCGTGAGTTCAATTAACAACGCCTGATATTTACCACATGCTGATATCGACTGCAGATTTCCCATACAAATAATGATTCTCTGTAATTCATTTTGAACAATGTAATCAATATTTATTCAAATTTTTTCAATTGTACTTAACTTTAGGACAATATCTGTGAAATTTTATTTTACAGATAAAAATCCTCATATAGTTATAGTATAATTTTCTTTAAGCCTTCGACTTAATTTTTAATATGATGATTATTAAACGCTCTTTATCTTTAAATAAAAACACAATAGCTTTAACTAATCTATAATATTTCATTTATTGAATGAAATGAAAAAAATAGATGAATGGTAAAGACTGCAAAGTTACAAGCAAATCATTTTATGGACTCAAGATCAAACTGAGGATCTCATGTATTCAGTATATAGAAAAACGTTATGGATTAAGGATAAGTCACAAAGTAAATATTTTGTCCTTCCTGTACTCCACAGCATGTCTAGTAAGTTTAGTATATGACGAAGTTCATTACATCAGTGTCACCGATCTTCGATCACCTTTGAATTACCTATGAAATAGCGTATCACTTTTTTAGTTAAAACATATGTACATTTTTATAAATACAAGCAATGAAGTTATGGTCATAACTTATGTAAAGCAATTAAAAATAGGTTTTCCATTTTTATAATAATGCATAGAACTGTTTGTTTCACAATTGTATTTATGATCGATTTCTTTTAAACGTTTTAATTTTTACATAGTAGAATCTACGTTTTAATTCTGTCTTAAGTGTATTTTCAGTAACTTTAAATTTAATAAAAACCCAATTCATTTTGTTAGAACATCCATCAAGGGAGGATTTTCTTTGGAAAACTTGTGGTTAACCAACAAAAGAATGAATATAAAGCCAAGAAAATAATAAATCGTGGTTAATAAGATTATTCCAATTGAATATAATTTTGAAATCTCAATTGTAAAGCTGTTTTTTTTAATTTACATATTATTTCTTTCTTCCTAAAAATTTTCTTTTCAACATTGATGCTCCATAAAAACATATTCTAACAAAGGCATTCTTAGAAGAAATTGAACCCCGCTATTGTCGAAAAACAAACAAACAAAAATTCTTTATGCTTAGAAACCCATACGTCTTTCCCTAAATCCCACCTTCCCAGTATAACAATAAGTCAACACCTAGCAATAAATGTTGACTTTCTTTAAGAAACACAGCATAATGACATATCGATTATTTTAACGGCGCTTTTTAAAAGTTTTTGTTCTGAGTATAAATATAGGGGTATTTTAATGCTACAGAAAGAAAACTTTTCAGCAAATATCTCAAGAATTTCAAAGCATATTACAATACTCTTGAAGCTCAAGTTTCTTTCTTTCGAGTATCATCATAAAAGCACGAAGAAATCAATAAGGGAAAATGATTTCGAACAAAAATAAGAATGGAAGAACAAAATATATTTAATAATGTAAGATATTACAAAAGAATGCATTTCCTCGAGATACATACAACACATTGTTTCCGGGGGGTGAATTTTTAGACAGTCTGGATTTCAAACTGTTTTAAACTTGTTAATACCAAAGCTAGAATTTTATTTCAAAAAGTCTGTGTCATCGGAATTCTTTGCAAAAGTTTTAAATTAGGATTAAAAAAATTCTTTGAACTCGTTAATTAGTTTTATGTGGAATCGTCAACTTGTTGACAGTATAAGTTTTGAGAGAACGTGAGCATGTCAAATTATTTTGAACAAAGGGCTTTCATATTTAAATTGGAGGAAATGTTGAACTATATATTTCTTCCCCTACCCCGTCCGTATTTGGAAAGCAGTTTCTAAACGTCATAATAAAAAATTTAATATATTCTGTATTTTCAAAAGATAAGTCTTTGATTATTTCAATATTTAAATTGGAGGAAATGTTGAACTATATATTTCTTCCCCTACCCCGTCCGTATTTGGAAAGCAGTTTCTAAACGTCATAATAAAAAATTTAATATATTCTGTATTTTCAAAACTGAAATCTTTGATTATTTCAATATTTAAATTAGAGGAAATGTTAAACTATATATTTCCTCCCCGCCGTCCGTATTTGGAAAGCAGTTTCTAAACGTCATAATACAAAATTTAATATATTCTGTATTTTCAAAACTGAAATCTTTGATTATTTCAATATTTAAATTGGAGGAAATGTTGAACTATATATTTCTTCTCCTACCCCGTCCGTATTTGGAAAGCAGTTTCTAAACGTCATAATACAAAATTTAATATATTCTGTATTTTCAAAACTGAAATCTTTGATTATTTCAATAACTTAATAAGTACTATTATAAAAACGGGTATAAGACATTCCTAATGTTAAGTTGAGATATCATGCAATTTCCTTTCTTTTAACTTTTGCCGAACTTTGAAGCTTATATCTTTACTAATAGAAAGATCTGATTAATGGTTAAGAACAAAAAAGGAGTTTGACTCATCTCTTAATACTTGAATCGTGCATCGAGGTTTTACACAGCTATATTATCTCTGCACTCTCAAAAAAAAACCAGTAAGATTTGAAAAAAACCTATAATTTTAAATCCATATTCACCTTATTTAACTCAATTCCAAAAGGTAATTAGCTTTCTGATAGCAAAACAGAGACCGGACATTGAAAACTACCGAAAAAAGAAAACAAAATTTAAATTACAAAGTTATAAGAATTTTTTTTTTGGTCTAAATATAAAGAATAAATATCAAAATAGTTCAAAATTTTAACCCTTGCTTACTCCAACCTAAGCTTTTATCGGTGAAAGGTATAATGGTCATTAATATTCCATAGTGTTATACCAATCTGTATTCTAGAATTTAATTCTTTATTAAATTACAAAAGGCGTTACCTCTGTTGTCAATGAAGCAGCTACTGTAACATATCAATTGTAACTTGAAAAACTGATAAGTCATGACATGTTAGCACTGAAATTTAAAGTCTAGATAATCGTCTACAAGAGTGCATTGATGCTGGAGGAGACTACTTTGAACACACCTACAATTTTGTAAGTACAACTTTAAAAACCTAGTTGTATTTCAAAAATTTCAGAGTGACCCTCGTAAATGATTACAAATTCTACAAGACAAAATAAAAAAATAAAAATTGCGTTGTTAATGGGACTAATACGTTTATGCTTTCAACTGGATTCAACTGATTTTCTTAAATATACAACGATTGTATTTTCCATAAAAATCTCTTTACACTCTCCATACATAATAGAACCAAATGTTTCCTCTCCGAAAATACAGTCAAAGCAACATGTGTTCTAGAAAATAAAAAGAACACGCTTAAAGAAAGTTTGAAAAGTGTGAACAACTAAACTATTTTCACATTAAATTTAAAAATTTACCAGAAGGCGAAGTAATTAGGGTAATTAAAAGAACTTTCAGCTAGCATTATTTAAGATTTCAACACAACACGTGTGTCGAAGGTCAGTTAGTCCCAGAACATGAAAATTACTTTTGAAAAGTAAGGTTTTTGAGTACCTAGCAACAGGTACCATAAAATGTAGAATTCGGGAAAAAAAACTTTCTATTTTAATTTATTTTTGGAAAAGTAATCATCAAATAATGTATTTAAATAAATTTTAAGATAAAAAAGCTTTTTAAGGTAATATTATTTTGTGATAGAATATTATTGTAATGAATGTGTTTAACCCATTACTATACACATCCAAGGTTATAAAACAAAGTACGAATAAATATTTTTAAATGATTCAATGTGAAGATATGTAATTTCAGAAAATACAAGAATATGGTATTTTTAAGCTTAATACAACCTAACTAAAAAGTATTACAGAGTAAATAAAAACAATCTTCATTCAAATCATATCTGTAAAATTCGTAAGGTTGCACAAAATAAACAGGAAATGCATTTTATCTACAATGTGTATGTTCCAATAGCAGTCCGGACGTTTAGGTTTAGGACGAGGGAAGAGCTCTCGTTAGGAAGGTTTTTGACTCGCAATGAAATTCATAAAATGTAGTATAATATCAGTTAGTTCATTTATAATTTTTAATATGATATTATTCGTTTTCTAGTTCTTCGTATAATTCTCTATCACATTCCTATGTTTTAACTGTTCTACTGTTAACCCATATTGAACCGCTGTCATATAAATAGGACAGCAAATAAAATTCCATTTAATAATAAAGTTATTAATATTTTCTAGGTGGATTTTATTTTAACAGCTTTAAAATAGACACAATTTAGCATAATAACAAAAAAAACTGAAAAATCAAATTATAATGTATTGTAAAATTTAATTTCATCAGCCCCTTAAAATTTGTCATTTTTTAATTTTTAGTTTTATATTCATTATTATTTTTTTTTCAAATATTGTGTAGGTTACTTGTAGTTTATAAACAGAACTAATAATGTAGCTGAAAGTTTTGTTCAAAAATATTTTTTACGCGTGTATTTAGTAAGTATAAAAAAAGGTGTTCTAAAATTAGGAGGACGGTCCAATCCCGATTATTTTTCTACGAATTCGCCATTGCATTTATAACGCACATTCTTTTCTTACCTTTCAATGAAAACCAGTTCAAACACCTGTTCGCACACCTGAACACAACAAGGGAAAGTATATGTCTAATCTATTCAGGAAAACTGGAGATTGCAAGATAAACTGACTCACTTACTGTCACGCTTGGTTGAAATTTGTTTAGTGTTTAGTGCTGGATGCAGCTCTATGTTTTCTGCTAAGAACTTGGATACTTTACTCTGCATTTTGCTTCTGCAAAAATGCCACACAGATTTTTAACAGCCCAAGATGCTCTCGAATATTTGAATTCTTTAAGTAATGAGGGAATGATCATCTTGAAATTGGCAATGTTCCTCCTAATCCATACTCTGTTAGTGTAATCAAAGGGATAGAGGGACGGAATTCTGTCACAATGTTGTGAATAATGTGATAATGTTTGAGCAAAAAATACTTAGAAAGCTTATATTCCAATGTAGTTAAATAATAAATATTGAAGAACAAGAAGTAATAACGAGCTAGCAGCTCTTATCAAGCATAAAATTGCAGTAAAATTCACCAAAGCACAGGGACTCTCCTCGCTTGGGCATTTTGAGAGATCACCTGCTAATCGTGTGTTAAAGGCTTGCGCTGTCTAATAGGTGATAGACCTAAGAACTCTAAAAATCTTTAACTAGAAAATTAAAATCAAGGGCAGAGCTGCAATGAAATAAAAAAGACTATATATGGGATTAGGGCGTACCTGTACCCTTTCGACTTTTCTTGAAAAGGGAGAGTAGTGTAATACTGTGATGAAAACGCAAAAGACGGTATTTGTTATTTGTATTTTATTGCTCTTTTTGTGTAAAATGTGCTTCGTCCAAGTAAGAAGCGTGTGTCATGGAATTGTTGACTATTCAAGGACTCACTCTTAAGTAATTGAAATAATTGTTGTATCAATGGGTGTTTTCTTTAAGCCTGTATTATAAATGTTTTCTCTGTTTTTTTGTCGTTATTTCTACACTCTATCTGTACAGTTAATGGCGCACTTTCCGATTTTACGACTTTTTAGACAACCGCGTTTAATTGCAGCTGTTGTTCATCTGATTTAATGCTATCATTCTTCTATGTTTTCTGTAGGATTTCCGATATACCTTGTGTATGTTTGCATACATGTTTATATATGTGTGTGTGTGTAGATTAATACATTTTAACGAAGAAAGTGTTAACCGTGTAATATAACTGCAGATTTTCGATACACTATTATACATGCTAACAGTTATAGGCAAAACTAGTTTCTAAAACTTCCCAGTATTTGGATGTATAACATATTCGAAAATAGCATATATTACAGACTGCCATAAAAGGATCTTATTTACCAAGAAATATAAAATTCATATTTCTTCTCCCTTCTACCTTACAGTTTATACGGTTCACAGAACATTCGGTACATCGTGATTGTTAGACAAGCGCGTGAGATTAGCATCCGAAATTCGAAGGATTTCCGATCACCGTGGAAAGGAATAATTTTAAATTTTGTCGTGGAGCTTACGGAATTTCAAAAATGCATTTATTAAATTTTCAAAGAATTCTTTGAAACTTTCATTTTATGTTGGCTAATCTCGATGAAATGCTGTGTTCACGTGTTAAGGCAAAATTCAATTTAAATATTATACTGTTACGTGCTGTCGTTCTTTTAATACGGTTAAATTTTGCATCCCTATGTAAATATGAAATTTTTATTTACAGAATTATAATTAATACCTGGAATACGGCATCTCTTATGTGTGGTAAAGTAGAGAAATTTAAAGGATTTATTTAAAATGAATAATAATTACCTACAAAATGCCTTAATCCTATCAATTACGTATTAAGATTTATGAAAAATTTAATTTCTATTCAATCATATTATATTGAATAATTACAGTTAAATGACATGTTCTTTGAAAAGAATTAGAATGTTGGAACTTACAACAGATGACTGATATTTTAGAAATAGTAAATGTTTTATCGCAGTAACAAAATTATATTCACAACACATTCAATTTTCTTTTACATATGTAACAACCTTTTTTCTTCATAAACTCCTACCTCGTTTCACCATAATTAATTTTTTTTTTCAAATAAATATCCAATTAAAGAAAAGCACTTTTTAATATGTGCAACTAATAAAAGAAGAACAGTCAAAATTTCTCTTTTTTTACTATAAACCCAACCTTATTACAGTAAAAAATATTTTTAACCCAAAACCTATAAATTAATACCAAACATAATTAGACGAGGTGCACTCAAAAAGTTCTCAGTTACCTTGTAAATCTTTATTTCACAATATGACTAATTTATGTTTTACTACCACTCTTTATCTCTAACTTATGATGCTGAGAGAAAGATACAGTCATCAGTATGACCCATAATGTTCTCCCATCGAATAATGATATCTCGTTATGCTAAATACAAAATAAGTTATGTTCATTGAGTTTTTCGACAATGAAGGTAGAGCCCACCATACATTTATTTCAGTTAGTCAAGCTCTTTATCCCCCTTCTACATGCACATTGTGAAAATACTAAGGAAGTAACAAAAAAAAAAGGATTTTGATAATAAAAACTAATAATTGAGTTGCCGTCAAAATTCCTTGGATTTCTATAGAAACCCCTTCTTTCTAAAGAAATGTGAAGAAAACATTAAGGTGAAAGACAAGGAAAAATATCACATCATTATGACTATAATCTCTCCCAATCATCGGTTTTGGTGCAGTCATGGATAGTAGAAAAGAACAACAATCCTTCAACCTAACTACTCGTAGTATTCAGTCCCCTCGGATTTCTGACTCTTCCTCGAGGTCGAAATGGACTTTAAATGTAGCGGTTTTATAGGACCAATAGGATGAAACGGGTTCCGACCTTACCTGGGCCAAGCTTTCTAACACCGAAAAACTAGCAAGCAAGAGAAGATAACGACTAGTGGTGGTGTGGTTAATAATAAACGCAGGGAGGGTTTATGATGAAGGGAAGTTTCAGCAAAAATCGAAACTAAGTGAAAGGTGTTCATAAGTCTGCCATTGTCCGTAATTTACTGGATAGTTCTTTTCAATCGTTAATAAGACCTAAGAGTTCCAAAAATCCTCATAATTTTTGATTTCGTTATAAAATTACCGAGTTCAGGTAAATAATTTAAAGGAGTATTTACATTGTTGTGTTTACACTTTGTGAATCATTTTTGGAAGTATCATTTGTGCTATTCTAATTAGGAGTAGTAACGTTTCGGGTATCATTTTTTGAGTTGAAGCATGCGATTTCGTTTCTTTAAAGACTGTTTAAACATTGGATTTAGTTTTAACCTCAGGAGAGGGGGGTAAGAGAAAGATATTTATCTATTAATTAGTTTAGGAAAATACACGCAGCCTCTATATCTCGAGGGGTGCTTACCGTTGCAATTGCAACACTTTATTCAACCTGTATCCCCACAAATGTAAAGGCAATCCTTAGTTATATGATTCTCGGAATATTTAAGAATGGTGTTAACACATCCAAAAATTAGCGCTATTATGATATAAATTTTAGCAGCGATTGTAATGAAGAAAGAGATTAGTTCGGAATTTTTTCATTTTGATCATAAAATATTAAAAGATTTTTAACATCCAGAATTTTAATGTTATTAAGGTTGAACCGAACCTAAATAACATTAAAATTGTTGAACTTAAGAGTTGAGCTTAAGAGATAAGGCAATAATTTTTTGTATTTTCTGCTGGTAAATTGAGAATTTTAATGACATCGAATTTTAGATTGATTAATTCATGAAAAATATCTCCAACAAGATAATCCAATGGCAAACCTTTTATTATAATTTTAAAATGTTTTACAAAATTATTTGCTTACTAAAAAGCTTCAATATTATTACTTTTAATGAAGTCTATAATTCAAGTTTTTCGAAGTTACTATCAGAAAAAAAATCTGAAAAAATTGCACAGTTTCATTTAGAATTTAATGTTTTACTCGGATTTAGAAAGTACTTTAAGTAATTTAAAATAATTATCTGTTCTTTTATGTTTATAAATTTTAATTTAATTTGTTGTATTTCTGAGAGATTATCACTAGTAGCATTAAGACAAAGATTGATGGTATTATTCTCGATATTTTCTATATCTAAGTTAGAATTAATTTGCACATCAGTATTAGATTTATTCGAAGAGATAGCCTCAACTTCCATGTCATTGGAATTTAGTTGCTCAGTATTAGAGCATTCAACTTTTTTTCGATTCACCTTACGCTTTTTTCTAACCTGGGTTCGGGAATTGATAACTTTACCACGTGGATCGTGATTATTTACATTATCCTGCTTACTTGAATATTTATTAACTGCATCAATGAAGATAGTGTCAATACATGGCTTCAGACCTTCCTTTTAGTCATATTTCAACTTGGAGTGTGTTAAGTAGATGGTGCAGAAAAAGGTAACTGAATGAAATCCAAATAAATATTTTACAAAGTAAATGTATACTTGTTCACACAAAATTCTTAGAGATTGTTATATCTCAGTTGAAGAGCTTTGCAGAACATCTCTCTTGCCTCTGGAGAGTTGGCATAGCCGCTGAATAGTTGGTCTGTCTCCTCGTTATTACCATCATTGTGTTCCATTAAGCCGAAAAGTTCGCGAAGTACAACACCGATCAGGAACTCTCCAAACTCTAGCACGCGTCCAAACCGCACGGAAGCTAGAGAACAAGTGAGTTCAAATGCATCGGTTTTGCCAACATAGAAAACATATAAACCAATGTAACGACTCAATTTCGGCGTACACCAAAAGAAAACATTTATTATTTTTTCCAAAAATAGCAGGAGTCATGGAGCAATTGAGCATGTACTGAAGGAGCCTATTTAACTCAAATAAAGCCTTGCAATAGAATTTCAAAGATAGTTTTCAGTACCTTTCATATATTCTATCACAAATCTAAAAATAACGTACATTTTTTGTTTACGTCCAGTAATTGGTATCAACTACTTGCAATTATAATCCATACAACTCGTTCAATAATCTGCAAAATTCCCTTCTGAATTTCATCATAGTTTTAAAGCAAAAAATTTGTTTTCCTTATTCAATGTTTAACAAATCTATTATTATATGGTATGTAAGGATATAACAACATAAAAATGTAAATTGAAACAAGTAAAAAATTGTTTTAAGAATCATTCCTGTATTCACACTGTGGCAATTTAATATGTGTCTTGGACAACATAACCTAGAGTGAAAAAAAAAATAAAAAACATTTCATTCCATTTACTGAAACTATTTCCGTAAAATAAATCTCAATTTTAAAATGTCAGCAGCATATTAAATATTTACTTAGAGTGAATGAAATACTGACTTGCGTGTAAAAATCTTCTTAAGTGTAGTGCAAGTCCAGTATTACTTGCAACTTCATATTTAATATACCTTTAAGCGGAAGGATAGTAAAATTATTAACTCGCTGTTACGAAAATGAGTAAATGAAACATTTGAGGTGTACGAAAATTGATCAAATTAAAACCTTTTCTCCAAAAATTAAGTACGGTGTTGAAAAACTCCCACGACGTTTTTTTTGTTTGTTTATTTATATACATATTTATCTATATCTACAGTCTACTCAAATCTGTTCAGTCGCTGAAAAACATGTAGGAGCTGTTTCTCGAGTATGAATTGGACGCGACTTCTCAGAAAGCAGCAAATAGCAGTTTTATCTCAGCAAAAGAGGCATATTCAGTAATGATCTATGCACTTTGTGCAAACAGACACTATGGATAAATAGCATTTAAACGTCTGGACCGATCCTCAACCCTACCTTATAGTATAAAGATCATTTGGGTTTGTTAAAGTAGAAGTATAGATGCCTCGTGTACTAAGCTCTCTGATATTTTTTTTCTAGACGTTAATTTATCTCTGCTTATGTTTTAAACACTTGTGCAATTTTCAAAATATTTTAAGGTATTCAATCAAACTATCAAATTGGTAAAGTTCTAGTTATTACATAGAGTATACAGTAATCGGTGCAGACTACGATCCATATATTTCCATGCGCAGATTTAGGAAATCTCCCAAGCAGATCTATCCCAATTTGATGGAAAGGTTTGACATTAATAGGGATGATAACCAGGCGTCCAGGTGGTAGTTGTGGAACTGATTTTATTCTTTGGCATTCTCGGCAGTGCAGGACGTATCGAACAACATTTCGGTACATCCCCGGCCAATAAAATTTACGGATCCTGTCGTACATTTTTGCAAAGCCAAGATGTCCTGCGGAAGTAGTGTCGTGAAAATGTTTAAGTATGTCTGCTCACAGATGTTTGAGAATGACGGGCAACCATTTTTTTCCAGCTGGATCAAAATTTTTTCTTCATAGGACTCAATCATTTAACTGAAATTTCATTTCGGTGGATGAGCCGATCTTCGGAAGGATCATTTTTGCCCTCTCCTGCCCTTTGAGCTCTACATTTTAGTTCATTATTTATGTACCATTGTTTGGCCGTACCGCCTAGGAAAAAATAGACGTTTCCGAGACACATCATTTCTTCCATTTGTTGAACTTGGCCACTCGATCGTATTCTGCAAGCCATTCCCGTGGATCGTCTCCAAGCTCTCCACGAAAGGTCGATGGGCTACTTAGGAGAGGGTAGGTAGGAGTTACCACGACAGGCTTCGTAACTTCGGGCATTATCTGTTTCTGGGTCATAAAGACCATATTCCAGAGGCAATCATCTTAAACGGAGACTTCTGCGAACACTGTCAGAGTTATTCACAATGGCGAAATCGGTACCCGGCGCCTCCACCAAATTTGTCCCTAAGAATCGAATGAACATAGCGTTTAACTTAACGAATTTATGGAAGCTAAGTAGAAACTCGCAACTTTACAAGATCGAGAAGTTGTCTACAGCTAGTGGGTATCAGCTTTTATACCTGAACAGAATATTCGAGAAATAATTAATTTACATATTAAAGAAAGATCTAGAATGTTCGAGAATATAAGGAAACAATAAATAACATTTTTAAATTAAAAATCCGTACTTTGGATAAACTGCCATGGCAAGCACCGAACCCACAATCTTCGGGTCTAGATCTCGCGCTTTGACCATTCGGCCACCGAGCTCGTTGGCAAAGCTTTTTTTATGCGACATTATTATTATAAAAGAGTTCTCTTTTTAACATCGCTTTTAACTAACAGAATTTCCAACTGCCCCTTTTTTAGACTTGACATATATATATATATATATATATATTTATATATATATATATATATATATATATATATGTATACATGTATTTTAAATTCGGTACGACAATATATATGTTATATATTGTACGCAGGGGCACACATCCCTCGTTGTACGTACTTAAAAATGTTAAACTCCCTAATGAGTAAGAGTGAATGACAAAAGTAGTATCTAAACGCGGAATTCAAATTATTACTGTGGAGTTCTATGGGTAATGTTTTATTAAGACGAATTATTTTTCGATAGTAAGAAAATTCAAAAACGGAAAGCTATCTGATGTTAATGTCACCAGGAATAAGGTTAT
>CM063504.1:63965005-63977505 GCA_032207245.1 Pardosa pseudoannulata
ATTATTTAAAATTAATAAATTACCTACAAAATTCTCCACTTATTATCCTTGGTAGCAAAATCTTTTTCGTATTTGCACAGGTTTTTCAGTAGTATCAGATTTTGTCTTTGTATGAGTCTAGTATTTTTGTCTATAAATATTATACGTAGTATGCAATTTTTCAGCGTGTTGCTGAAGATACATATTTCATACTATATTTTATTACAGTAACTTCTTTCTATAAAATCCAACAATTAATCCCAGCAAGACCAAAAATATTTTAAATTACATGAACTAGTCACCTCCTTAATCTTGTCTTCAAAGAATATTTAAGAGCCATTTGGTGCTAACGTCAACATTAAATTTCTTTTATGTACAAAATATTGTTTCAAGAAGTTTTTTTGGACTATCATCAATATCGATTGTAGGATGAAGGAGGCTCAATGAGATATTTTTACTGTTTTTTCTTGATAAATTGTGAAAGTTATACTATCATGCTTTCGTAACAATGTATCGTATAAAGACATCTTTACTTTTTATTTCACAAATACAGGTAATTATTTCAGATTCTATTTCATTCGCTCCAGTAAGACCACTGTTTTTCGATTAAACATTTGGAACTGATTCAGGGTTGTAAGAGAGTTTTCAGTAGTGATATTTCTGACTATATTTTCGAAAAGTTCTATCAAACATAAAGCGATGTACTCGGAGAGAGTAACTTTTTCTGGGAGTTTTTTTTTATATTTAACCATCTAAGGAAAATCATTGAGCAGGCATTTTTTTAAAAATCGTATAAAGTTAACATGAACCCGTTAGACCACCATTTTGTTTCACTTCATTAAGGTCTCTAAGCAAAAGTTAATAATAGTTTATTTTTTTTTTCAATTTGAAAGACTTTCTATTTCTATAAGAAGTTGTAGTGGAGTATAAAGTGCAAAAAATAGTTTTTAACAGATTGTATAATACTCAGATGTTATACTTTTTGAGGATAAAGTTCAAATATATCTACAACAGACCAAACATAATCTAAACATAATCCAAACATATCATAGTCCTAACATATTCACTATGATATAATAAACATATTTTTTTTCATTGTTTTCATGTTACATGGCACAGCAAATGTCGCTACGTGTTCTGTAAATTGAGACAGCTTACCACCCCTACTGTGTCATTTCAACCAATTTCATAAGACTTAAGTGCAATTGGCACAACCTAAAGCAATCCTAACATTATAGTTGATATTTCATTTATTTGAAGTGTTTCACATTAAAAAAATTAGACTTTACAAAAAGAAATTATAAACATTTTTTTTTGCACACCCCAATTCTCTTTAGTAAAGTTAGGACAATTTTCTTCAAATTCCATAGAATAGTAAAATTATATTCTACTCAGCCTGTTGGTTCTATGACAATTCCAAAAACTTTGTTTATTAAAGTCTCGTGTTATATTGTTTGTCTATCGAGTAATCAGAATTTACATTTTTACTTAAGGTACCATGGTAAGTGATTAATCGTTTCTCACTAAAATTGTTTTTATTTTCACAATAAACTGGAATTTTTTTTCTATGATAAACTTTCACTTTTACTAATTTAGTCTGAATGTATCTTTTGTGTTTAAAACATAAAATTGTATGTTAGTACCCAAAAAGATAAATGAGCAACAATAACATATACTTTTATAGTCTTGGAAACAACCTTAACCCTTTGACAGTTTCATTTTTTTCCAGAATTCTGTCAAAAAAAATGTCACATTTTTTATTGCATATTTTTGTTCATTTTACATTTTTAAGTAAAAATATGTCATTAAAATTAACTAATATTCTTAAGCATTTATTACATTTTTTTTTTCTATGAAAGCTTCATAGAACTGAAGTTTACATAGAAATTTACCTTTATTCTCATCGATATCCAATTTAATTTTTGGAATTAAACTGAAAGCAAATCTAGGAGGCGGATCCAAAGGTTTATTACAATTAATTTCAAAAAATTGTCTTGCTTGACTGATTCCATCTGTACTACTATCAGAGTCACTACTATCCAGGTCATCTAGTAAACTTTCGCTACTATCATTTACAGATAATTCAGTTTCTGATTACGAGTCACAGTTCGAATCACAAAAAAATTAGCTCCATACGCTCTGAATTATCCATTATTTAAAAGTAAAAATATATTATTCAACTCTTACATCAATAAAAGTATCAGGCGGTTAGTAGAATATAACCAGAAAGCTATACACTGAAAGTTAAAAACTCGTCTTCTGATACAAAACATGCAAAAAACCGCGCTTTTGAACCAATCAGAATAGAAAATACAATAAACTGCAAACTATCATTTACTGGTCATCTATACGAATAATTTGTTACTAAAACTAGAAAAAATACGGCTGAAACAGCTCAAGCGAAATAGAAATCAGATCGCCTCTACGCCGTACGGGCAAATCAGTAAAGGCCAGAAAGCTGTGCCCTTACGGCGTACTGGCAAAACAGGGGAGGGGTTAATATTTAAATTTACTTTAACTATAACTAATTCAACTACTTCTAATTTGAATTTCTCCAGAAGGATATCTTATTCAAAAAATATTAATTTTTGGAAATTCCCATTTTTTAGACCTTTGAAATAAACTCCTAGAAAATATTGATATAGTCGACCCAGCGACAACTAGTGTTGAGAATGAAATAATGATACCTTAGATATCAAAAGTAATTGTGAGTTATTGTATGGTTATCATCAGTCTATAAAAAAAAATTCATATAGCAAAAATCTCTTAACTTCCTTCTCTCTTACGCACAGATTTTCATTTATATCAGTTCCGATAATGAATACCTCCGAACACTTGTCTCTTGTCGCTTTTGGCCTTTTATGCTTGGCACGGTAATTATGATTTCCACATTCTCCTACCTTGTGGTTTTTCCGTTACATCCGTTCTGCATCCATATAAATCCAATTAGTTGAACTAATGCGCTAATCGGTAGTTTTTGTATAGCGTGTCTTTAGGGTGCTATAACCCCTATAAACTCTTCGTATAAATCTGCGGGCGAGATCACGGCGAATTTTCGTACTAGTAGTAATTTTTGAGAATATTTTGCCACCGACAACGTGAGATATTCGCAGATTGTCATTTCGTAAAAGTATCATAGCTCGACCAGTTAAATATTATGAAAATTCTTCTGCCTTCTGACTGTCATTAATGTATTTACAGTGTTTTGCATAAAAGTATAAAAATGTGATAAATGCCAAAACGTTTTCGTTATCGGAAATCGAAATTTTTTATACGCGTCTGATATACTTGCGTATGTAACTTCCTCTCTTAAACAATATTATATTATGGCTCATCGAAGTGCACAATTTTTTTTAACTTTTAATATTAATCCAAAATTTTAGCAACAGCTTCATACCACAAAATTAAGGAAAACATTCAGCTTGATCTTCCAAACTCTCCTCTTCGATAATCACTATGCTGCGGGCTATTTCAGTGTTTGCAGATTTTTCTCGGCCACCTGTCTCTCTTGTGTGGACCTCTATGATATAATACTGTTAAATTCGAGTTGATAACACTGGGTTATGCTTATCTCGCTGTAGAATTAAATTTTGTAAATCCTATGGCACAGAATGTTAGATACTATGTTATTGTTTGATGTGTTCTCTTTTATCAATCTAGATTTTTGTTCAAGAATTACACTATATCACTTACCTCACTCAAATTTAAAGCATAAGTACTTTTATTATCCTTCTGTAGTGTAGAAATAGTGTTCTCAATTATGTGGTTATCTTAATAGTGTGCTATATAATGCCGTTTTTCTAAAAAATACCTAGAACATAAGAATTTTGGAACATTTGTTTTCTTCTAGTTTTCCTTTAAATTTTTCTCTAAATTGTAGTTCTCAGAATGTCTAAAATTGAACTAAAGATAGAAATATTAGCTGTTAAATTCAGAATATATAATTGTATTTTTGATATGCTAGTTTAAGCACAAATCTTGTGATGGGTTCTTTCTCTAAGAAGTAACCAAAGACACCAGTTCGTTGAAGAAGAATTCTTATTCTCAGCACCTAAGTACATCTCAGCATCTAAGCGCAACTCAGCATCTAAGCAAAAGAGTTTCGTCCCTCTCAAAAAAATATCCTGGGGACTCATGACTTGGTCCTAGCTCTGGATTTCATTTTGTCTCTTAAATTTCTTATCAAAAAAGCATCCGAGCGAGAACTCTACAAGCCCTTTTCCTACAGGATTTTTGCAATGATGTTAGTGTGCAAAACCTTTATATAAATTGCTTCATCACTGACGAACCCACGTCATAATAAATCGTTGTTAAACTTATATTGATCTACAAGCTTATATATTATATATATATATATATATATATATATATATATATATATATATATATATATATATATATATATATATATATATATATATATATATATATATATATATATATATATATATATATATATATATATATATATACCGGATGGCCATAAGTAAACTGACAGTGCTCACAGTACTCTGTAGTGCGATTTATTTGCGAGAAAGACGCTACATTTTGTAGGAAGATTAAACAAGACGGGGGGGGGTGAAGGATTCCACACACACACACAACAAAAAAAAAAGTTAGTTCTAAAAGTTACCGCTAGGGGAATATTTGGAGTTGTGTTATAGAAAATAGAGTGCTAACAACAGCAAATTAATACGGAGTAAAATTACCTTTTATTATGCACATTTTCTGATTTGGTTCAAGTGTAATATGGCAACACTTTTAAAAAAGCGTAAAATCTACATAAACACCGATAAAGTCTCGTGATCTGCAATATCATGGACGCAGAGAAGAAATAGTTCTTTATTTAAATTTCGCGTTAAATGCATTGCTACAATTAGGAATTAATTTCCGTATTGATCTGCATTTGTTAACACTCTATTTTCTAAGACACAGCGCTAAATAGTCCCTAGGGGTGACTTTTGGAACTAATTTGTTTTTTAGCGGAATCCTTCGTCCTGATCCGTGTTTAATCTTTCTATAAAATGTGGCGTCATTCTAGCAAATAGATCGAGCTACAGAAAACTGTGAGAACAGTCAGTTTAATTATGGCCACAAGGTATATATATATATATATATATATATATATATATATATATATATATATATATATATATATATATATATATATATATATATATATATATATATATATATATATATATATATATATATATATATATATATATATATATATATATATATATATATATATATATATATATATATATATATATATATATATATATATATATATATATATATATATATATATATATATATATATATATATATATATATATATATATATATATATATATATATATATATATATATATAAAGAGAGAGAGATAAATACTAGTTGCAAACGTGATAAATTCTGGTGAGAACGTGTTGATCCCTTATAAACATGATATTTTTTAGTTAGTTTTCCTATTATATTGAAGTTAAGATTTAGAAGTCAAATTTTTAATGAAATATTTTGATATTTGATTATAAGGAGCCCACGTGAGTTAGCTTGATTAATACTTTTCATTATTATTATAAACCTCAAATTATACATGTCATCAGATAATCAATTATTTTCATTTTGTTTAATTATAGACAGACTAAAAAACTAAGATGTGTAACAGGTATTACAGCAGAGATCATTTTTCAACTCTTTTCATTGAAATTTTTATTTATGTCTCATCGACAAAAAGGACTGACTAAGAGAATGTACTGGAATCGTAAATATTTTTATTACTGCCACATACAATTATACACATATGAAATGAATTTTTGAGTTATCTACATTATCATTGTGTGAACCAACTCTTGGTAATTACATCTAGGAATTCAGGTGTCTGGAATATTATGAATAAGAGTTGACTACACATGGCTACAACTTTATGAATAGCTGAATTAGAAATTTTCATTGTCGTTCTAATACTGTATTTAAAGAAAATATATATTAACTTATTAAGTTCTGATCTTCTAAAAGTATTTTCAAATAATAGTATAATTAAATATTTATTGTTTTCTTTGATAGACAACTTAGAAATGCTTTACATAATGCTACTATGAACATTGAATAACATTTACGTGTACTCTATGTATAGTACGACAAAAATCTAGCCGATATTCAATTTCACACCAAATGTTTTCCATCATATCAGCAGTTGTTTCTCAAATTGTAGTCATTCTTTTTCTTAAGTCATCAGTTTACGAAACTGGATTTGCATAAACGTGGATCTTAACATATAAGCCAAAAATACAATTTAAGAGATATAACGGAATATGTGTCTTTCTTTTATTCAATTTTCACTGTCTTTTACTTATTCATACAGTCGTGTAATATATATCTTTGGAGGAAAATAACTTGATAGCTCTAAACCAAAACGTCTGTGAAAAGTTACAAAAGATTTCCTTTCATGAAAATGGCTTTTACTCTACACTCCAGTCATTTGCAGACAGATGAAATTAGTGAAGTCACCTTACGAAATGATGCTGAGTTCTCTACTGATTTAAGTGGAAGATATTCAAGATTTAAATTTTGTTGAGTAAAATTTACATCAAACCTATACAAACAACAATTTTTTTTTTCAATTATGAAATGCACTGAATAAATGTGAACCACCCTGTATAATATTTAAACTCATTTATAATGTCACAAATTAAATTGAATAATTAAATTAACTTAATTAAGCCATCAAACTTGATGTTTATAAGTAGGCACACTGACTATTTACTGATAGTATTTTTTTATTTTTTTTTTCTCAATAAAGGTATAAAAAATATCACAAATTACAAACTTGTAAATAAGAATCTTCTGCAAATAATTTTCAAATTGTGTTTACAATCCTTGGAATATCAGTACCATTAGAAATTTAATTAAAGTAATTGTCAAAATTATATATTTTAAAATTACTGCATATATCTTAAAATTCACTAATTATTTGTAACAATAAACTTATATATTTTAAAGGAAATAACCTACTTCAAATAAAATTTTATATAAAATATAGAATCATCAAAAAGTGTATCATATAATGATAATTTATTAAAAGTAATTTCACTTTGTACCATACCTTTACTTGTGTGACCGTCAATGTTTCAGTTTAATTTCCATAAGTAAAACAAAAATTTTGCATTTGTTTATAGGTATTATATACTTAATATATATATATATATATATATATATATATATATATATATATATATATATATATATATATATATATATATATATACTTAATTATAATATTAATTTTCAATCAAATCCATGCAATGTTACTCTCAGGTCTTTTGTTGGTGTTGTTGCTAGTACCAGTTGAGAGAGCTGAACACGGTGGTATAATTCTATAAGAATTAAGGAGAAAGTACGTGTCATTCGTTTTAACCCATATTGTACCACACGAACTAAATATTCCTGAAAATTATTAAATCTTTATCCATATCATTAATATGGTGTAACTAAGCATGTAAAATAAAATTTTCAAAAAAACATATTTTTAATATTTTAACCCTCTGACTGCTCAATTTGTAAACCAAGATCTCTTTAAAAATTGCACATTTTATTTGTTGTATAGTATAAGTATATATATATATATATATATATATATATATATATATATATATATATATATATATATATATATATATATATATATATATATATATATATATATATATATATATATATATATATATATATATATATATATATATATATATATATATATATATATACATATATATATATACATATATACATTTTTTTTTCTAAAAAATATTTTTTATCTTGACTTTTATCATGAGAAACTAAGCTTTCAGAAAAAGTAATTTCAAGTGTTATCACATAAAAAAATTATTTTTTTTAATAAATTTCAGTTGAAATACAGTTAATTTCTTTTTATAACATACTATCTATAATTCTATTATCTAATATAACTATATTTCTAGTCATATAATTCTATTTATTACTAAATTAAATGTATAATTCTGTATATAATTCTGTATATAACGGTGAAAAGGCGAAATGTGCTTCTTAAAAAAGGAAGAAAAACACATGCCCGCGAAAATCGCGGGATGAGCAAATTTTGCTACATTTGAATTGCCCGTGGAAATCGCGGGATGAGGAGTCAGAGGGTTAATTAGCTGTTCTATAAATAGGACAGCGGTACAATACACTACTAAAATTTATCAAATATCACTTACATAAAGTTAGGTTGATTCATAGGTGAAAATTGGGAAAACAGTCAAAGCAAATTTCAGCATTACATTGTTGCAAGTACACTGTTGTTTTTCTCTTCCAGTTCTTTAACTTCCGTCTTTGGTAACGGATAATAGAAAAAGGATATCTGTTATAGGATGCTGACATTCACAATTTATATCCAAATTTTACAGGTTTACTTTTCATGAATATCTTGCAACTGTGGCTTCCAAAATATCTTATCATTCTTTCATCGATTTTGAGATTTTCAGAAAATATAACAAATTGCTGCAAGGTTATGCCGATTTTGTCATAAAGAGGTCGAATTAATAACAACGACCTTGTGAATCAATTGAAGATAAGAAAAGAATGTGCGCTATGTATGCAACAGCGTATTCGTGGAAAAATAATCAGGATTTGGCCGTTGTCCTACTTTTATTACTCATTTTTTATACTTACAAAATATACACGTGTAAAATGTTTTTTGAACAAAAAATTTTGCTATATTATTAGCTCTGTTTTTATACTACAAGCAACCTCCACAATGTTTGAAAAAAATAATAATAAATATAAAATTGAAGATCAAAAAATGACAATTTTTAAGGTGCTAGTGAAAATAAATTTTACAATGCAATATAATTTGATTTCTCAATTTTTTTTGTTATTATACTAAAGTATGTCTTTTTAAAAGGTGTTAAAATAAAATCCACTCAGGAAATATTTATAACTTTATTAAATGGAATTTTATTTGCTGTACCTTTTACAGGACAGTGGTGCAATATGGATTAAAGAGTATTTCTAAAGGGAAGGTTTTAGCTGAAGTGAGACCTCGTACTTTCGAAGCCTGGATCAAGCAGAATACCCCAGACTTAGTTGGCCATCCATAGATGTATTGTTTGAGAACTTGAAAGACACATATTTTACATTCCACAGTCAACGTTAACGACCAGCTGATCTCAGGCCAGCTGCAGCCCCGAACCCATAATCCACCAGTTACCAGATTGTTGCCTTAGTCAACTGAGGTACCGCTGTTCTCAGGTGATTTGTCCAGTATATATATATTACATTCGATCAACATATGAAAATGACTGCAAACTCGATTTTTTTCTACAATCAACTGATGTTTTGTGAGTGTCCCTTGGATAAAACCATATGTGTATAGGCGGTAGTTGAATTCGTTCCCCATTTTAGCTTGATAATGAGAATAATTTATCAATGTATCATTAATACATTTCCTGATTTCTTCTAATGTTCTTATTTTAGTTTAGGTATATAAAAAAGAACCTAAATGGGCTCGGAGAAAGGAGCATAATATAATAAATCAAGGTATGAAAATAGCGGTCATCTTCTACAATATACCTGCCTGCAGAAGTTTATGTCTCATAGATCAAAAACCCGAAAACTATAATGAGGCCGCATACTGTACACAATATAAACTTGATCTTTGTGTATTTGCTTTCATGCATTCCTCACTGGTGAGTTAAGTATCAGATTAATGCTGTTTGAATATTTGCAAATATCAACCACTTACGCATTGTTTAATTTATGAAACGGCATTTTAGAGTATAATACAATTGAAGTAATCTGCAGATGACAAACCCTACCAATAGACCATGAATGGGCGTCGAACACATCATCGCCTTCCTATGGGTAATAATTTCGAATATATAGATTATGAAATTGGATGAATTCTGTATATTTACAACTCACTCGCTTCTTCTTTGAATACCACACTTACAAGGTATTGTAGTATATTTAAAAATATACTACAATACCTTGAAATAACAGGATTGCAAACACATATTACTTATCATACTCACTTTGGATTTTAGCAATGTATTTGCGGCGACGTAACTCAAAATATTACCTCGTGCAAAATTAAATGCAGCTATTTCAATTCTGACTTTTCCTTTTTTCCTGATGGCATCTCGAGACATTTTTCTATTCTTCTGCCATTTTGTATTGTAAGCTGTTCACTTCATTTTCTCTCCAGTTGTTGAGAGATGTAAAGCAAATTAGTACGAATTTTATATTAAATATTTAGGCTTGCAACGATATCTTTGATGTTCTCTTCATTTATTTCCTCTTCTCCTCATATTGTTAAGTGCAAAATCATTCAAATGATAAACAAAATATACTGAAAATTTTCTTTCGTCATTTTATTTTCCTGTGTACTAATTTCAACATAAACAAATTGTATATATAACTGATTGGTAGAATTTGTGCATTTATTAATGATCAACATATACTATGACGATATACATCATCATGCACCATGCCCTTTGAAATGTACCTATTACGCAATCACTGAAAAATATCTCTTACCATTCCCTTTGAAATGTATTGCAATACTCTTGTCTGTTTAAAATATAATACTTCCCGTTATCTCTGCATGTGTCATGATTTTAATATTTGAAGTGAGCCGAATAAAAACAACTAATGATCTGTAAACACAAAAAATTTCTTCTTCATACAATGTTTCTTCAACTGTAAAAAATAGTATTGTGCCTTAATTCCAGAAACTAAAACTCAATTTCAT
The DNA here is from genome assembly GCA_032207245.1 of Pardosa pseudoannulata. NCBI lineage: Eukaryota > Metazoa > Arthropoda > Arachnida > Araneae > Lycosidae > Pardosa > Pardosa pseudoannulata. Next base: position 63,975,757 of record CM063504.1, read on the forward strand.
GGGTACAAATTCATTCCTCTTTCTGAAATAAATTCCTCACAGTGAAGGTAACTTGGAAAATTTAATTTTCACGAAACAACGACCTGAGGAAATCTCGAAATAAACTCGATGAAAATTATTCTCGTACGCCTAGAATTGAATTATTTTACCTCTCTCTCTCTCTCTCTCGAGAATATGAAATATAATCCTCTCGGAAAGAATAGAAATTTGCATCATAATTCTGTTTCCCGGTAGGAGGAGCTTACGCCAACAACTCTATCACACACTCCCTTTTGAATTAGCCGAGATTAAACATGATTTTTACTCTCTCTTGCGACTCTCCTTTCGTAATTTTACCCCAACAAAAGAGAAATTTTTGCGCATTCTAAACTTTTCCTTCCTCAAAACCGGATAAAACAAATATTTTATGAAGGCAAATTGATTTATGTGTATACACAAGCTTAGAGGTTTATGGAAATATAATGAAGTACTCATATGAGGGCTGAGTTACTTTGATGAAAAGATAGGTTTCGATATAATTCTACTTTCAAGTTATGTGAATATGTGTGTATGTAGGGTGGAAAGTTGGGTTCAAGTAAATTCAAATGATTATATCCAATTAACACAAGACACAACTTATTCAGAGTACATGTATTTAAATGTAACACCACATTTATAGATTACATAGAACAGTGAACATAGATTAGAAATAAAGTTCTAGTTTCATCTGTGATATTACTAGTTTTTCCTTCTTCCTTATTCTCTGCCACACAAGCGTCGTTCAGATGTGCGTCCAGGTAGCAGGTGATGGTAACAGGAATGTCACATTCACTGGGTGCTGAAGGCATACACTCACATATTATATATATATATATACATACATACATATATATATATATATATATATATATATATATATATATATATATATATATATATATATATATATATATATATATGTGTGTGTGTGTGTGTGTGTGTGTGAGTGTGTGTGTGTGTGTAATATATCAAAATTATTTAATTTTAATATTTCCTTTAAAACCTCCTCTTCCCCATTCTAATTCCTTAATATATTTTTCCCAGCCTCTAAATGCCTTAATCAAAGGAATGTCTTCGAATTAAAATTCTTCCTAAAGCTTTCTATCCTAATGATGTAAATTTTCTGTCTATTCAACACATTTCCTAGCTGTCGCCGACAAATGGCTCCGCGTTTTTTCTGATCTTGCACTTGAATTCGCTGAGTAAGTGGGAAAATTCTTTCTGTCTTCGCTCTTTGGTGCACCTCTTTCCGAGCAGAGTGATTTTTGCTTTCTTTGTCTTGTCTGTCGTTGACTAGTAAGGATGTCCGTTTTAGCAGATATAAAATAAAGTTTTAATTAGATTTGTGTGTCTCTTCAATGTCGGCTGACTGCATTTTTATTACTGCTAACTTTTTAGTTTCCTCCTTGTCCAGCAGTTTTATAATTTAAGAATTCCACACACACACACACACACACACACACACACACACACACACACATATATATATATATATATATATATATATATATATATATATATATATATATATATATATATATATATATATATATATATATATATATATATATATATATATATATATATATATATATATATATATATATATATATATATATATATATATATATATATATACATGGTATGTTAGAATTTACGTTGAATTATAAAAAAAAAAACTTTGGAAAAAACGAAATTTTTCTCTTTAGATATTGCAATATATCTGAAAAT
>CM063504.1:63980005-63991936 GCA_032207245.1 Pardosa pseudoannulata
AAATAAAATTATATTGTGCATCAATATTTTTTGTCTGTTTTCTGGTTATAAATAGGCACTATGTACTACTTTGAAAACGTACGAAAAATGAATTTCACGTTGAAAGGTATTTTCCCATGATATATTGTAGATAGGCAACTGGAGACAATATAGAGTAAATTGAAGAAGAAAAAAATACCTGTGTAGTAAATAACTATAGTTTATATTTTACCAAACAATAGTTATTTTTCATCTGCAAAAGATAGTAATATACGATTTTACCGTTTTTATATGGACGTTCATTTTTGATTTTACTTTTATGCGTCAAATTTGAAGCATGTCTTGTAATAGTCCAGGAATAGAAGATGAGCATTAAATTTTCCTACCATCTTTGATATTTACATTCTATAGCAGAGAAACCTTTGCAATGTTTCACCATGATCATTGCTTACAGCTCTACAGTTTTTAGGGAATAAATTCAACATGGGTGTGAAGGGAATAAATTTTTACAGACATATTACATTCGAAACCGCAGTAGGTCTCTAGTAGTAATTTTAAAAATAGTTGATTTCTTTATTGTTGTTTAATGATTGTATGTCTTGGACTGGGTCAACCTATGAATTCGTCTTCTTACAGCCTAAAAATTATCCTACTACACATGTAATGTCTCCTTCGATTGTTTTCTTTTTACTTCGAAAATCCAATCAATGATGGATTCTACAAAATCTTGCTTAGTTGGGAAACACACATATTTATTCCTTCCTATCGTTTCCTTATCTAAGCCATTTGAGTCGTGATGTGAGTCAAGAAGAATACCAACTCTAAAAACTCACAAGCTAGATATATCTTTCTTTGGTATCCCTCTTTTCAATCTTCTTATTTTGAAGTAATTATGAAAGTGAAAGTTCGGCCAAATGAGAAACCTGTCGAATAACTAACGAAAAGCATGTATATTCTACAGGTAAATTTTTCTTTTATGATCAACCTTGTCTCAAGGCATAAAATAAGAATCATATATATATAGTTTGTTGACTCGACTTAAACCATGGGTACAATAAACGTTATTGCTTTTTGTAACAATAAGTTACATAAGGTTCAGCTCCCCGACGGGGACATGCCGGGGCCGGACCGGTTTGAATGCAGAGAGACTTCGGACTTCTCCCAGCCAATAGAGGTGTCCATTAGTTTGGGGAATTTTGACCCCCCCCCCGCCGTTTTGGAGTGGACTCTTTTTTTTTTGTCTCCGCAGAGAGTGGAAAATTTTTTGGAGACGGACTAGGTTGTTACGAGAAGAAAGAGAGGTGAACAGCCGGCATTCACGTTTTGTGGGAGAACCTTTGGCAAAGAAAGTTTAGCCATTTTTCTTAGAGTCGACGCCGACTCGAGAGCAGTCTTCGATCTACAAATGATAAGTTGATTCAACTATTTGTATTCCTTAGGCATTTATCTATGTTTATAAAATAATTTAATGAAGACCTCTTTTCCATGTGTTTCTTAATGAGTTTTAATTTCTTTCTCAATCACTAGGCCAACGTAACATCATTATTTTTTACACCTTTTTTTCGCACTCAATCTATTTCAGTCTCGCTGAGGAAATGTAATAACAAACAGGGGTAGGGGCATTGCTTTTTCAAATCACCAATCATCACACCAATATAATGGAAGTGAGCTGTCCTCATAACTAAGTTCATGGTTAGCTTCTGGGCTATTTTTTTCACCAAAGATACAACAAAAACTGATGACAGTATTAATACTCTTCCTTAGCATTATAAGCTAAATATTGGTAATTGAGGTTTGAGAGAATAAACATGCACATTCATTTAAAAACTGATTCTAAAGATCAAACAGAAAATCAAACCGAGGGAGGTGGCAACAAGAATACCAATCATCTAACATTCACTTAACCAGTCTTAGGTTTGAATATATGTGGATGTTCTATATCTTGAAGACTTAATCTGAAAATATATGCTGGTTCATGTTTAGCGAGGCAATATACTTGAAACATTTATGTTATTTGATCAAAATAATTTTATATAAGTATTCAGTAGATTAAAATATTGGATATGATTTTCACTTCTAAAGTTAGCTGTATCATTCGCATTTTTCATTAATTTTAAAAAAATATGTAAATTTATTTATTCATTTGAAAAAAAAATATATTTTTTTTTTAAAATTCAGATAACAACCTCTCCATTAACAACAAATTATATTAACATAAGAAACCATTCAATGAAGTAATCCGCTAAACCCTGCAACATTTAAACTGGACCATTACATCAACCGCATATCATTCTTTAATCCTCTTACCAGTAAATAAAACTAACGAAATAAACACACAACAATATTTTTAATAAATTATGTTTAATAATGGCTGAACTTATAAATATTAAATCAAATTTGATTTAACTTATTATTTAACTTATCATCCGGATAAAAACCATATGGCTTTTAATAAAAAGGATGCGAAATATATGTTAGATATTTGTTTTTCAATTATCTATCTAAGAAATCTTTCGTAATAAGGAAAGTCACTTAAAATTTCATCTGGGAAAAATGTGGTATGAATTGTGAGAATTTAATATTATTATAAAAAATAATATTATATTTTTATGTAAATTTATTTTTAAATTTGATTTGGAAAAAAAATCTTAAAAATATTTTTTAACTACACATAGCAACCGCTCGATTAAAAATAAATTCAATTAACATAAGAAACCCTTCAGTGAAGTAATCCGCTAAAACATGCAACATTTAAAATGGACCAATTTATCAACCGTATATCATGATTCAATCCACTTACCTGTAAATAAAACTAATGAAATAAACACACAACAGAATGTTTAATAAATTATGTTTAATAATAGCTCTACTTATAAATATTAAATCAAATTTGATTTAACTTATTATTTAACTTATCATCCAGACAAAAACTATATTGTTTTTAATAAAAAGGATGAGAAATATATGTTAGATATTTGTTTTTCAATTTTCTATCTAAGAAATATTTCGTAATAAGGAAAGTCACTTAAAATTTCATCTGGGGAAAAATGTTGTATGAACTGTGAGAATTTAATATTATTATATTTTTTATGTAAATTATTTATAAATTTGGAAAATAAGTCTTAAAAATATTTTTTAACTACACATAACAACCGCTCCATTAAATATAAATTCAATTAACATAAGAAACCATTCAGTGAAGTAATCCGCTAAAACATGCAACATTTAAAATGAACCAATACATCAACCGCATATCATGCTTTAATCCACTTACCAGTAAATAAAACTAACGAAATAAACACACAACAACATGTTTAATAAATTATGTTTAATAATGTCTGAACTTATAAATATTAAATCAAATTTGATTTAACTTATTATTTAACTTATCATCCTGACAAAACCCATATGGCTTTTAATAAAAAGGATGCGAAATATATGTTAGATATTTGTTTTTCAATTTTCTATCTAAGAAATCTTTCGCAATAAGGAAAGTCACTTAAAATTTCATCTGGGGGGAAAATGTGGTATGAATTGTGAGAATTTAATATTATTATCCTTTCACAAGCTGTTCATCATTATGAATATAAAATAGTAATTTAACGGAGGATCTCCTGGGAAATTTCAGTACGACCTCAGAATAAATGTTTAGGAAAGCGAAAATATAACACTAGACATTTTTGAGAAGCCTGGATAATGCTTCAGGATAAACTCATATTATGATAATACACACCTGCCTCATAAAGTATGCTTTGGGGCCAGGAATTAGTTACAGTCGCAGATCTTTGCTTTTCTAATTACACTCATACTTAGGTGTCATTTTTACACAACTGTATTCTCTAGTTACCAGTTGGATCAAATGAAATGAGGTTATTCAAGAAATTATAAATCAAACGATTTATGTAACTGGAGAAAAAAATTTGGTGTTGGTACCACATGTTATATTTAAATATCTATAAAATTATGACTGTTGTAATGTATTTACAACACTAGCACCAGTCTTCGTTTACAAAGGGGAAACACAGTAAAAATATAATACCTAATATTTGGATTAAGGCATTTATTCTGTACACTATTTACAAATTGCTTCAAGACTTGATCACCATATAACATAACCAGCAGTTATTTAGAATTTAATTTCTTCATTACACAATAATTATTATAATTCTCTCTTGTTATACGTTATTCCTTAATCAAAATAATCTATTCCTTAATTAATTATTAGTAACTGATTCCTAAATGACCGTCATAAATATGTTAAATCTATTTACCTCCGGACATTACAGGGGAGCAGGGTCAAGCTTTCATCAGGAAGTTAAGGACGTAAAAGGGCGTCGGTACTGGCGTAGTGGGCGTCATTTTGCAGTACGTCTATTCTGACATGCGGGTTCGGGACTCGATTGCTGGTCCGGGCTCTCTGGATGACCAGAAACTCTTCAATCCCGACTTCGACTCCTTTTTCTTCACTCTCTTGGCCAATTCATCACCTCGGTTTTAAAGTCCCTTGTTCTTCTTTGCCAATCGCTTGTTGATGAAATTTTCCCACATCATCACCACCATCAGTGCATTTGGGCTTATTAAAATAGCCCCTTTTGTGAAAGCTGACATTGCTTTTAGAACCCTGCCCCCATAACTCACGGTTACATCTCTGCTCGAGCTTGACTGTTACGCTTGTGCCATTCCGTGATCTATAACTTCTCCTCAGTTGTCCTTAAAAGTCAAAGTCAACAGCTGCACCTAAATTTTTTTTGGAAATTTCTTCCACAGCTGTGCATGCACATGTTGACCATCGTGGAAGAGTACCTCGGTAGAATAACAATTTTTTATTTTGTTTGTGGGAAAGTCACAAGAATTATGATTTTTACATTTCCCTTAAACGAACACTGGCCTAACATATTGTGAATCAATTATAAATATACAGTGAAATCATCCGGGCAATAGATATGAAACGCTCACTTAGAAAACTTTAACAAAACCATTAGTATTTTATTCGGCTAAATTTTCAGTAATTCATTAAAAACTGCAATACAAAAGTATTTTTTTATTAAAAGATATATCGCTATTAAGCATTCTAACTCATTTGCGAAGTAAATATTTATGATACGCGGTGGATAGTATCAGGGCGGATTTATATTTTCGAAAAATTTAGAATACATTTTTGAAAGTTCATGACTCTATTAAAGTATTTCAATTTATTCCTTTAAAGTGCGTTGGTATAAAGGCTTCAAATTTCGAATGTTAATGTTCCACCTAACCTCAAAACGCTTAATACACCAAGTAAAATTAGTTCTGTAGTATATGCTATAAATATGAGGAGTTACAGAATATTCTGGGGACTGGGAACAAAGAGTTAGGAATTTGCGGTTTCTCAGTATATATGGCCCATTTACAGAACTCTGTACTTTATACGAATTTCAAATAAGTTGGATCTCAATTATGCCCATTTGAATCAAATTTTACATAAAATATTCGAAGGATAATAGCGTGTTTCCCTTATGGACTTTACATTATATATTAATTTGTTTATCCCACGAAATTTTGACAAAAGAAATGTTCAAAAATATTCATCATTTCCGAGAAAAACATGATATTTAACACAATACACAATTAAAACGGAAAACAGAAACAATATTAACATTTATTGACTACTTTCTGATCACCTTGTCTTCGAAACATATTAAGTAAAGAAGAAACAAAATCCATTCAGTTTGCAGAAACAAGAAAAGATTACTATGAAATTGCACAATAGGAGCAGTTGTTAATCATGTTCAGGGTGATGTAGGGAAAGGTGCTCGACGTTACCACTCACATTCTCGTGGAAAATTTCTAGTCGATGGGCAGTGCGTTCAACAACAGATCGTAAATGATCAGTTGTGTGACTTAGCACATGAAGTATTATGAAGAGTTCTTGAAGAGTTCATGAAGAGTTCTTTATATCATTCAACGTCGCAATGGCCATGACACACTATAGTTTTTAAATAGCCCCATAAATCGAAATTGGAAAAATCAGATCCGGCGAAAGTGTTGGCCATTGATTAGAAAAGGAGCAACTAATAACACAATCTTCTGTGAAGTGGTCGATGACAGTGTTTTTATGGACTCATGGATACGGGGAACTCACCCTACTGCACGAAAATGGTCGATGTAAGGAACTACCTTTGTTGTACGTAAGGTACAACACACCTCTGCAGCATGCCATGGTACTAACTGCCTATAATAGAACATATGACAGAACCACGCTTCTTCCGAAGCATGAAAATCTCGACATTTTTATCCAACCGAAGGCCTTTCCCATTTTGCATTTTATAACTCATAAATATTTCTGGATTGTAAATATTGAATCTGTATTCAGTTTCGGTCGTTTCTTTGTTAAATTTCATGTTTTGTTTTGATTTTGTTCAGAATGTCGTTGTATTCCGTCACCTGTTTTGCTATAGGATGGCGTTTATAAGGGAATTTTAATTATAATAATCCAGTATAACGTATATATTACATGATTTTTGAGATCCTAAAAAGTATTATAAAGTGTATACACCCCACACACACACACACACACACACACACACACACACATATATATATATATATATATATATATATATATATATATATATACATATATATATGTTTGTGTGTGTGTATGTGTGTATCTCCGGAGGCAGAGAGCCAGAAAAAGGAAGATAATGAAGTAAGACTTAATAATAAACCTACTAATACACTATAAGTCTTCAGAAGGTTCTGGCTTTCGTTAATCATCTTTTGTTCCTAATATTATATTCTATTAAATCATTTCTGATTCATCATTAAAATTTGCCTTATTTTTAAAATTTAAAGTTTATTTAGCAAAAGAAATGTTTTAATCATTGATTAACAAGCTTTTTAAAAGATTGCGATACTTAAATATAACTTTAGCCGTATTGGTGTTATAAGCAAGCAGCATATATATATATATATATATATATATATATATATATATATATATATATATATATATATATATATATATATATATATATATATATATATATATATATATATATATATATATATATATATATACATATATATATACATATATATATATAATATATATATATATATATATATATATATATATATATATATATATACATATATATATATATATATATATATATATATATATATATATATATATATATATATATATGTATATATATATATATATATATATATATATATATGTATATATATATATATATATATATATATATATATATATATATATATATATATATATATATATATATATATATATATATATATATATATATATATATATATATATATATATATATATTATATATATATATATATATATATATATATATATATATATATATATATATATATATATATATATATATATATATATATATATATATATATATATATATATATATATATATATATATTTATATATATATATATATATATATATATATATATATATATATATATATATATATATATTATATATATATATGTATATATATATATATATATATATATATATATATATATATATATATATATATATATATATATATATATATATATATATATATATATATATATATATATATATATATATATATATATATATATATATATATATATATATATATATATATATATATATATATATATATCCCTGGGTATCTTCTGCTTGGTCCCTGATTCTGAATTATGAGTACCTTTACAGATTTAACGTTTACGGCTTTACAAACGTAATGCTCGTATATTGTTAATTTGTGTAGCCTCTAGATCACGTCCTTTTTTTGACGAGGAGATATATCTTTACATAAAACTTTAATATTTTATATTATTTACATTATAACTAGCCCACCATCTTATTTACTAATTTCATTCAATTGTTTTTAATGCAAAATATCAATGAATCTAATGAAAAAATAGAGAAAACTAAAAGTACTGTACCCACTTCCGATTAAAAGAATATTAAGATGAAATATATAAATACAGATTTTTTTTATCAATCTTTGCCATCTATTTATCAACACTTTAATAGTACTTAGTCCACATTAAATATCAAGGATATTTGATTGAGACATCACTTACATATTCTTTTTTAATAATAAACATTGGAAATTGTGTATATTGATTACAGGTTTCTAAATTAGATTATTTTATGTAATCTTGTTGTTGTACTGAATTTTAAATAAAACGTTCAACTTACAAACATTCTAAAAAGAACGGGAGATGAGGTGCCCCTTTGTAAAATATATCGATAAGATTACGATATTGAAGCTAAATTTAAATTCATTATCACAAAACAACTACCTAGATTTTTCAAGCCTAAAAATGAAGTTTTCATAGTTGAAAACTGTTTTGAATATTTATTGGAATGTTTGCAGTTTACGAACTATGTTTCGAAAAGTTAACGGAAGTGTGTAAATTATTATTTTTCTTAGAACATCTTTTTTTTTTCTTTTAGGAATAGTAGGTGTCAATTCCTCACAACAAGAACAGTCGGATTTTGGACTAATTTAAAACTGTTTTTTATCAGTAATATCTTCCCTGAAAAGAAATGTAAAATGTAACAACGTAAATGATTTTTAATTGACAAATAATTTTGTATTAAAAATAATAATAATTTTACAGGTTTTATAAATTTTACATGTATTTTAGTTTTATATTTTCAGGCTTATTGTATCCCACTACTGTGCAAGTACTGTGTAAGACTTCTAACTGTGTAAGTTTCCATGTGTTTAAAGGAACACATTTATTTATTTTGAAATTCTTTGTTTAAGTTTTATTTTTTGTTGCTTATAGATGTTTTGTATCACACTAAGGATATAATATATTTTAATATGTATAATCATATTAGTGAAGTACAATATGTGACGACTTCTAACTATGTAAATTTCTATATTTTTAAAGTAATACGTTTATTTTGAAATTCTTTTATGCAAAATTATTCATGTTTATTCATATACACTATCATTTAATTATCAACCTGAAAGGATTTCTTTTTATTGACAAATGGTTTTGTATTAAAAATAATAATGGTTTTATTGTTATTATAAACTTTAATCGCATTTTAGTTTTATTTTTTCGTGCTTATGGTTGTTTTGTATCACATTAAAAATTTAATACATTCTAATAAGCATCTACAATATGTGACGACTTCTAACTAAGCTTCCCTATGTTTGAAGTAACACGTTTATTTATTTTCAAGTTACTTTTTTGACGCAAACTTATTCATGTTTATTCATTAACACTGAATTACCAATCTTAAAGAAATTTTTAAAAGCTTTACTTTTTCTTGCTTACACATGTTTTGTATTATACTAAGGATCTAATACATTCTATTAGGCAGCTTTATTAAGTGAAGAACATTATGTGACGACTTCTAAGTAAGTTTCCCTATGTTTAAAGTAACACCTTTTTTATGTTAAAGTTTTTATGCAAAAATATTTATGTTTATTTATTTACACTGAATTTTCAACCTTAAAGGATTAATTATTAATAAAGTAACATAAGACTCGATTGGATAATTTTTTATTTGAAAATAGTTAAAAATTTCGTAGCTACTACGCTCAGTTACAAAATATCTTATATTATGTAATAGCATTTTCAGGGTCTAAGACTAGGTAATTGAAGTTAAAATTTTCAAAAGACTTCAAATATTATGGAAAGGATAAATATATTTGAAAATCCGCATTATTTCGGAAGGATATGTCGATTTCCAAATTTTCCTTCATATAATAGATATTGAATTTTAGACCATGATTAGCATGCTGAAATAATCCATGTAAACTAATGTAGAGTTTAGTAATTTAAATTACGTCAATGACTTCAATTATTATAAATTATAAACTGAATAGTATTTCAGCGCATTAACATTTAATTCTTATGGAGATTATTCAAGTCTAAGTATTTCAAATAATTCTTTGTACATTATATAAAATATGTATTCAAAAGTCCGGAAATTCCAGCAGATTGCTTAAAGTAACTTCTAGAAGTGGTGATTTTCCAAATCCGTCGAATTTCCAATGCTAATCTTAAGCGTAACAACATAAAGCAGAGAGAGAAGAGCGTTTTACTTTTAAGGCCAATACAAATATTCTTGAAGTTATGAATAATCTACAGAGCATTAAAGCCGTACATTTGCAAGGAAAAGACCCTTTAAATTTTACTTTCGTATTTAACAAAATCTCTTAACATAGCAATCAGTAAATTATGCTAATTTCGAATCGGGTATCAATGTAAGATGTATTTTGAAATTGATTTTAATTTAAATTTCTAATATAGCATTCAGGATATTCTATTCAACATATGTAGATTATATTATATACTTATTTGTATATTATGATTTATATTGATATGTGTATTCAGCTCTTTTATAATTATTTTAAACTATATCTCAGTGTCCAATAATGACTTTTGAGAAAGTGGATGCGGTTCAATTTATATATATATATATATATATATATATATATATATATATATATATATATATATATATATATATATATATATATATATATATATATACATATATATATACATATATATATATATATATATACATATATATATATATATATATATACATATATATACATATATATATATATATATATATATTGTAGCGAAAATCGTTCCTTTCGGCAAGGACGCCGTGGCGCAGTCGGTAAAGCGGCGGACTCGTGAACGGGAGGTTCCGGGTTCGATTACAGGCAATGCAAGATGCATTTGAAAATTGATTTTAACCTAGATTTAATTTATGTTAATTTAATTTCATTATGCAAATTTATGTAAATTTAGTTCCTAATTTTCTGCGGGCCTTCCAAGTCTGGAAGGTTCTAAAAGTGTATATAAGTAGGATTTCCTTCAGTTGCGAGGTAATAAAATCTTGAACTGGTCTTGAGCGTTTCTCAGTCATTTCACCAAGTTCATTTCATTTCATCTACGCGACAGTTTGGTGGAGGCGCCGGGTAAAGATCGTATTGCAATCAGTCTGGAAGAAACTGAGTGTCGTCGAAGCCGTCGACTCCAAAACCTTCCCCCGGAACACGGACTTTACGAAGGCAAGGCGAGGCAAGTAAAGGCGAGGAAAATGACGGAGCCGGAATTTAAGTCCTCACCGATTTTCGTTACTCCAACCATGATTAGGGAGCCAAGAAAGCCTACTATCTTTAAAGGCGAGCCCGGACAGGATCCCACAGAGTGGTTGAGGGAATATCTTCGTGTATCGAAATTCAATCAATGGGACGATACCCTGAGTTTAGCAAATGTGTATTTCTTCCTAGACGGAACGGCGAAGAAATGGTTTGAAAATAATGAGGACATGTTGCTATCGTGGAAGAAATTTGAAGATGAATTAAAAAATACTTTCGGCAACGAGGAGTTGTATATAAGGCAAGCCAATGATAGACTCAAAAGTCGTGCCCAGGAATTTGGTGAATCTACCCAATCGTACATTCAGGAGGTTTTGAGACTTTGCCAACAAGCAGACCCTAGCATGTCAGAGGACAACAAGATATCTCATCTTATGAAAGGGGTAGCCGAGGATATTTATCAGGCACTATTAACAAAAGAAATTAAGACTGTAGCCGATTTTATTAAATGGTGCCAGCATATTGAAGAAATTAATCAGAAACGGATTAGGCATCAAAAGTTTACAAGATTACCTAATGTCGTACCAATAGCCTCCATTGATTCATCGGACCTTGATTTGACGTCCTTAATCAGGAAAATCGTTCGTGAGGAAATACAAACCCTCACCTCGTCGCAAACAGAGGAGCAGGAAATAGGACTACAATCCATTGCAGCCATTGTCCGAGAAGAAGTGGGAAGATCTCTAAATCCTATTTCTGAAGCAGGCTTCCAGAAACCCCTCGCGATACCCAAGCGCCGCATCCAGCCGACGTATAGGCGACCGGAGAC
>CM063504.1:63992036-64002036 GCA_032207245.1 Pardosa pseudoannulata
AGTAAATTATGCCAATTTCGAATCTGGTATCAAAGTAAGATGTATTTTGGAATTAATTTTAATTTAAAATTTCTAATATAGCATGTATGATATTCTATTTAAAATATGTAGATAATATTATATATTTATTTGTATCTTATTATTTACATTCATATACGTATGCAGCTATTTTATAATTATTTTAAACTATTTCTCAGTGAAGGGTAATGACTTTTGAACAAGCTGATGGCGTTCAATTTCTTTTCAAAAATAAGTAAAACCGGATTTTCATAACTCAATATTAAAAATTATTTTTTTATATTTTGGGAATTTCTATTTACACTTTAATCAAGTCTCATTTAAATGTTTTAAAATTTTAGTTGAAGTTATGTTGAATGATTTCTACTAAAAATAATATCTTTTTTAAAAAAAATAGTCAAATATAAAAATTATAATAATAGTTAAATATACACATTTTTCAAGTTATGAGTGAAATTATCCATTAACTAATTCACTCCTCCTTCATTTCATCTTTGGTTACTTATAATAAGGGATATAATAAATAGTAATTAAAACTAATAAATAGTGTAACAAGTACTTTAGATGAAATACTAATATAAAAAATAAAAAAAGGATACATTAAAAAAACTAACAAGCAAATATTGGTTATGCTAGTATCGTCAACTTAACACCTTAATTATTAATAATTCGAAATAACTATTAATAGAAATTTCCAAAACTATAGAAAGGTCTGAACCAATAAAATGTGTTTGAATGGCATTTAATATGTTTCATAGGGATACTTATGCACACAGGATGCGCAGTAGTCGACACGTGATACAAGATACCGTAGAGTGAATAAGTGAAAAAAATTCTGATTTTCAATCTACGTTAAGCTTCTGTGCCAACACTTTAGACAATTGAAAACAACAACCTGATGATCTTCAGTCAGCCTAGAATCTGCTATTAAACAGTTTCTTATATATTTTGAGGATAATATAATCACGCTGGAATTATTAATTTTAAAGATGAAAGACAAATAAGGATGGGCGAACTTAAAATACAAATTGTTAGATATTTAGTTGCTTATATAAATCATTTGGCTATATACACACACACACAGATATATATATATATATATATATATATATATTATATATATATATATATATATATATATATATATATATATATATATATATATATATATATATATATATGTATATATATATATATATGTATATATATGTATATATATATATGTATATATGTATATATGTATATATGTATATATGTATATATATATATATATATATATATATATATATATATATATATATATATATATATATACATATATATATATATATATATATATATATATATATATATATATATATATATATATATATATATATATATATATATATATATATATATATATATATATATATATATATATATATATATATTATATATATATATATATATATATATATATATATATATATACATATATATATATATATATATATATATATATATATATATATATATATATATATATATATATATATATATATATATATATATATATATATATATATATATATATATATATATATATATATATATATATATATATATATATATATATATATATATATATATATATATATATATATATATATATATATATATATATATATATATTGCAACTAATTTCATTACATTATAGTCCCAGGTACAGATTTCATTTACTTCCGTGATAAAAATGGCGTCTGGTAGAAATATTGAATGCGTTGTACAATTGAATAATTGAACTGAGCTCCTCATTACCTTGTGACAGGACCATGTGTCACCAGAATATGATGCTGAATAGGGGATGAATGACACCAAGAATCATCTATATTTTCCTGTATTAGAAATCCATTAGTGTGCAGGCCCAAATAAAGAGTCTAGCACAACAGAAAATTTAGATATTGCAAGTAAAGCACCAATATTTGCCTCCCATGTTCTCCGAATATTTCACCAGACACATCTACTGATGATGTCCTAAAGATCACCGAGATTGCTGTCGATTACTGAATACACACATGAGTTTGTGGCGTTCTGGTGTTAACCGGGTTGAAGAAACTGCCGTCAAATGCAGATTGACATGGAATGAAAATTTCCCTCGATGCTGCGCGTGCGATCGTGGTGCAGTATATAAGGTAAGAGACACAACTCAGTCGGAGGGGGAAATCCCTTCACTCTCGGCTTGCTTAACCAAAAGAACTTTTCACCAGATTGTCACTTGCAAGCCGCAAGTGTTATCAACGCCCTGATGCCTTTATGCATTACTTTTTACTCTGTATTTACTTATTAATCATTTAATAAAAACGTTTTGATGAAATTCTCATGTTGATGATTAGTTTTATTCTGCCTAAATATACCTCTACAAGTTCTTTCGAACCTGGATTACTCCTGTCTGGCTAGCAGTTCTAAAAATCCACAACGGTGCCTGACTACGTCATAAACAGGTGTTTGATCAGATGAGAAGAATATTTGAGGGCAAACGACGATATAGAAAGACTGGAGATGATGACCAGAGTGATTATCATGATTTTTTAAAGCTGAAAGAGACAGCGCATCTTCTATACAACAAAAAAAATATCCATTTCTCACAAAACACTATTATATTAAACTGTTTTAAATCCCAAACTCTAACATGTGTCCTCGGTCTGGGGTTCGGTAGCGGCCACTTATTTTCAGAAGTTGCAGACTGTACAGAATAAGACGTCTAGGGTCATATTAAATACCCCTGGTATCTCACCAATATCATTATTCATGACAACCTCAATACTGCCTAAGAATTTGAGTCTATTAAATCATTAATATATCAAGAACATGATCATTATCATTATTTTTCAGTAGGATATACTCAATAAATAATGAAGACTATGACATACGTAATAGATTTAAAAGACCCGGAGTCACAACTGCGCTCCCTTCCTGAATTAATCTTCACCAAGATCAATATTAAGGGGATAACTAATTTAAAAAAAAACTTTTGATACTCTATATTGTACTTTAAATGTATTTATCTTTATTGTATTTGCAACTGTGTTCCTGATTATTGTATTTATGTATTTTTTATCCTTTGTAAAGAATATCAGAGTTTAAAAAATGTATGTTATCCCCTTTTATAAATTATGTAAATATTAGCCTACAATTGGGTTCATATTTCCCTTATTTTATTTTTATATTGAGTCAAAATGTTTACTTGAAATGTGCCACATACTTAATTTGCAAAATCGTGGATATCGAGCATATAGCTCCCCGACGACACGAATTCACATACGTATAAGTCTACGTCCCAAGGTAATTTTTGTCCGACCGAGTGTCCTGTGAACTCGTCGACTGATAGCGTCTAGACCAGGGGTAGGCAACGCGGCGCCCCCGATCGATTTTAATGCGCCCTCGCTGGACTAATGTAAATGTATGATAGCCAGAGCGATTTACTTACTCTTGTCAAACGGCGATATACAGCAAGTTGTCAGTTTAGTTTAGGATTGTGCATAGATTAGCAGTTTGCTAACCTTGAGCTTATCTAATAACGCGAACGTATTTTTTGTTAGTGTGTGATTGTATTTCGAATAGACCACGCGTAGACCGTGCATTTAAAACTACCAAGAAATCCGAAATAATTATTTTCTTTCAAAACCGTTCATGGATAAATGTAAAAGAAAAAGAACATATTATTTTAACGATGAATGGGAACATCTATATTGTTTCGTTGATTACAAAGGGAAGTGTATTTGTTTGTTGTGTAATAATAGTGTTGCGATTATCAAGAAAAGTAATATTGAACGACATTTTAAGACCGTTCATACCAATTTTGATAGTGACTATCCAATGAACTCTGAAATTAGAAAAAAAATTATTTCTTTAAAATGTTCAATAACTAACCAGCAAAGTTTTTTTTTACTAAACCACTGCAACAACATAAAGCAGCAAAGACCGCGTCGTATAAAATATCGCATTTGCTAGCTAAGAATAAAAAACCATTTACGGATGGAGGATTAGTGAAAGAAGCCATGTTAGAAGCTGTGACACCAACAAAAAAAAGTTATAAAAAATCTGTTTTTTTAATGCCTATTTATACCTGTTGATTATCTGTAAAATATGTGCCCTCGGTGAGTTTCAAATTTAGTATTGCGTCCTTAAGGACAAACAGGTTGCCGACCCCTGGTCTAGACAGTAACTGAGGGTATCCTCCTCCCTTTCTCTCCGTACCTAGTTACCCGGCGAAGCAATGGTTGTTAAAGCTTATTTCAGTAGCGATTATCCATTCATCGCATATATGCATAGGCTGTATATATCATCGTGAATATTAAACGCATTTGTGTACATAATAAAGAATTTTGTCTTTCCTGAGGCCTCTGCTATCCTTTCTCCATCACTAACTGTGCGTTACATGTATATATAAGTCACATCTAAAAAAGACGTTACATGTATATATACGTCATGTCTAAAAAAGGGATAGTTGGAAATTACGTGAGTTGTATGCGATTTGTATGGGAACTCTTTTATAATAATAAAATAAATGAAAAAGATCCAAGGTCACGTAAGTATTTGGGATCCTCCGATTAAGCGGAAAGATATTTCAAGGATTTGATGATTATGCAAACCGATATGAGTCAAATAGCGCGTGGACATGGAGTTGTCAAAACTCTTTACACTTGTCTTAGAAGAATAAATGAAAATGGATCAAACTTTCCTTTTAAATGAAACGATGATTTAATAAAATTATTATTATCAGGAAAGACTGTTTTCCATTCGCCTTAACACTGGACCACGATATATAAATATACATATATATATATATATATATATATATATATATATATATATATATATATATATATATATATATATATATATATATATATATATATATATATATATATATATATATATATATATATATATATATATATATATATATATATATATATATATATATATATATATATATATATATACACATATATATATATATATATATATATATACACATAGTTTAATCGGTTAGAATTTTTTTCTCATTAATTTATACTTCCCTAAACGTTGCCTGCCTGAACTTGAAATTTTGACATTTTCAGTGTCCTTTTCTGTATTATGTAGGAAACATAAAATAACTTTTACTTTTTTACTCTACATGTCATTTGTTCCTGTATTTTTAGTAATAAATCTTTTTAGAAATTATCTCACTACGCATGAATGTAGCTTGACAGCCCACACCACGCCCACAATTTTGACGCAAATTTGGGACGACATGTCCTGTGCACGGTAATATATCAAAGATATCGATTCGAAAGTTGTCGAAAAGAAAAACACATATCGGGAGACATGAAAATCTTATTTCATACTACTAAGATAGATTTCAGTTTTTAAATTTTATAAACAAAATAAAGAAAGTTATTTTTATAAGCTATATAATAATCCTTAATATAGGAAAAAAAGAGAAATTATTACTGTAAATAGACACTGATAATGATTTAGAGTATCAAAAAATAAAATCAAAATTACTAAATACCTTTTCTACCACATACAAAATGTTATAAAATTGTAATGCTTTTTAACTAGACAATACACATTTTTGTTTTATTTAGTAAATTTACTTTTGAAAGTAAATATAAATGAGAAGACAAATTTATCTTTACGGCTAGAATCGAAGCAGGTTCGTATATCTTAAACAACAGGTTGGGTCAAATTGAATCCAATTGATATAAACTGTGTATTGTTATACAAAATATATTCTGCAATTATACGGAAATGATATTTATTCATTTTTAGGCATTAAATTATTATAGTACGCAAAAATATTCAATATTACAATTTATAAAATTTTAAATAGGTGGAAAATTATATAGACAACATTAATTGAAATATTTAGTTTATAACCAGAAAAAGTATGAGATTGTAATTAAGATAATCTCAGATTCTTACGGATCTTAAGATTTTGTACGGATTCCATGCTGATTTTGAGCAACTTCTTTTTATATATTTTGTATACTTTTTGCAAACTGATATTTTACGGTCAGAACAAATATCAACAGTTTTGTTTCAAAACTTCGAAACTTGGCAACGAACATGTTTGCGTCTTCACCGATTCTTCAGTAGTATCAGTTTTTGTCTTTTTATGTAACTGGTAATTTTATTTGCGAATATTTTATGTAGTACGCAACTCTTCAACGGTTTGTTAAAGATATTCTCCTTAAATTTTATTCCAATAATTTCTTTTTATGAAATCCATGAAATAATTCTAGCATGATCAAAAATATTGTAAGATACATGTACTAGCCACCTCCCTAATTCTGCCTTTAAAAGATTATTTCTGAGCGATGGGGCGACAACTTCAACACACTATTTTCTGTGTTATACAATATTGTTTCAGAACTCTTTTTGGGTTATTATTGTCAACATCGATTCTAGGATGAAGGAAGCTTAATTAGACGTTTTTACTGTTTTTCCTTATTAAACTTTCAAAGTTATACTATCATGTATGTTATAATAACAATGTTATAAAGACATATTTACTTTTTCATAAATACAGATAATTCTTTCACATTCCATTTCATTCGATCAGGTAAGACCAGTGTTCTTCGTTTTTAACATTTGTAAAAGATTCAGTGTTGAGAGAAATTTTTCTATAGGGATATTTCTGTCTTTATATTCGAAAGGTTCTATGAAACGCAAAGCGACGTGTTCTGACAGAGTAAGTTTTTCAGGGCGTTTTTTTTATCTTTAACCAGATATGAAAAATCATTCAGCAGGTATTTTTAAACATCTTTGAAATTTAATGTGAAACCTTTAAATTATCAATAGGGCAAAGGATGCATTGCACCACGAGACTTTAGATTCCATCCGATAGGGCAAAAACAATAGAGAATTCACTTCGAATACATTAACAAAGGCATTTTCTCCCATACAAAGTTATAAACAGATACCTCTCGTTAATGAAAAAGAGTTATTTACTTTCAAAAAACATATATTATCAAAATGGTGCATCTGGAGTACTGTCTACTGCTACTACATAAAATTCTTTAGCTGTCCTTCTGTTATTAGTAATATACCTCTGATTTCCAACACCCCTAAATCTTGTAAGTTGATCATTTCAACTTGAGGTATAGTTCTGCTCATACATGGGCAACAAAAAGAAAACTTTAAATGTATTTCTCATTCCAAGAAACGTTGAATTTCAAAATATGTCCTTGTGGTTATCATAACGTTTAAATTCACCATCAAAGCGCAGTTAAGTATAAGTATTATAAAAACAAACTAATACGTATTTAACGTATTACATTTTCATTTCACACATAGTTGATCAATCTTTAGAGATGTGCGAAACAAGATTCGCACGTGGCATTAGTTATTATAGATGGTATAATAATTTTTAAATTAATTTAAGTTCGAAATAAAAATATAATTATTTAGGAACCTCAATTATCCACGCCGAATGCTTAATTCCAGTTATAATACATCATATTACATTCATTGCAAGGAGTACAACTTAAGGATTCAGTGGTTTGGTTTACATATCAGAAAAATATGTTAAAAAGATATTTAGATAAATACTGATTTATTTCTTATTAGCGTCAACAGTGGTATAGTTACCAGGATAGATAAGTTAATAATTATATATATATATATATATATATATATATATATATATATATATATATATATATATATATATATATATATATATATATATGTGTGTGTGTGTGTGTGTGTGTGTGTGTGTGTGTGTGTGTGTGTTACTATGGAAGACCGAAGTCTGGAGAATGTCGATTTTCACCTGTGAATGTCAACATTCACGTAATCATGTGGTGTATGTCCAAAATATTTGCTAAATACCCTTATTCCTGACTTACACCGGTAAATGTCGACATTCATCATGCACTAATGGTGAATGTTAAATATGTCGGATATTTATATTTTCTTCTCCGTATTTGAGTCAAATCTATAGTACTATCACATGTAATTGTTGAATTTGAAACAAACCGATAACTCTTAGAACAGAAAATAATAAAAATAATTAATTTAATTACGTGATTGAAGTTATACTTAATTATTTGTTGCCAACAGTTAAACTGTTATAGCAACTTGAATTTCACAAGACTCCCTTGCATTTACAATGGCATTTAGTAATGAAATATTTCTCTTTCCAATGCCAGAGTTTTTAGCCATGCCCTCCACTTTTCGAATTACCTTCCGTTCAGCGGGTTCTCTCAACGACATTTCTTGAGAAGAAATCTCATCTATGGAGAGTAACTTTTTTTACAAAATATAAACTGATTAAGGGTATAAAGCTGCTTAATGGTACCATTTTTCTTTACTAATATATAAAAGTCGGAGTGTCTATTCCAAAAACAAACGCCAATACATTCCGGTCATCTGTACGACCACGGTCGACATCAGAGACTTGTATTAGCACAGTGTCATTAATATGAGCAGGAGGATTTTCTTTTTAGGTTTGTAACATTTTAGTTGCAAATTAGCCTTTGCGGCAGTTCTTCTGCTGTTTAGTCAGGGCTTGATAGAAGGCGTACTCCTTCTATCAAGCCCTGACTAAACAGTTGAAACTAGTCTTCGATATTTTCCTTTGCAATGGGCACATGGACTTTGGAGTATTCCTTCATGGTATGTCCTTTTTTGACATATATCATCATATGTTTTAATCATAAAGTAGGATTTAAAAAGTAACAAAAATATTTTTTTCAATATTCACCATCAGTACATGGGGATTGTCATATACTGGTGATAGTCCGAATATATAATCAAATATTCGGTCTTTCACCAAGGTATTTGGTGTATGTCTACCTTCTCCAATTTCGGGAATTCACAGTAACATATATATATATATATATATATATATATATATATATATATATATATATATATATATGAGTGTGTGTTTATGTATGTATGTGAGTTTTGGCTTGATTTGGAGTGCTACGGTCTACTTTTTGCAACACGAGGGTTAATGAGACCTGGACCTATTGTTTAAAGCTGATCGTCCGGCTATACATGAGGAGTATGTTAGGTAAAAATAAGATAAACAGAGTGTAAAAGACATGTAGATGTGTTGTACAAGCTTACACTAATTTACTACTTCCAAAATACAGCATTTTTATTTTTTCTGGATTATACTCGGCAAGAGTGCACTTTTAGATATGTATAAGTTAAAAAAAGATTGGTTTCGACAGGAAGAAGATAGATTTTAGAAATGCATATATAAATTGTATAATATTTAGCCAAGTTAAGAAAAAACATTTATTAATACTTAGTCAAAAAAAATGTCAGAAAATTATAAAGAATTTAGATGTCAATTTTTTACAACAAGAGACATGCAGATAAATTGTTTTATCTCAACTGCCATTTGAAGTAGAATCTTCTAAATTGCAAACCTTTATGTTGATTTAAATATATAGAAGACAGTGATACATACATCTAATTTAGAGGTACAGACTCACTTCGGACCATAAAAGGGAAATAAATAGTTGGGGAATGTAATTCAGGCATTATTCGGGTGATATTTAAGGTAAAGCCCTTTTATTACATTTAAACCACAAATTCAACATGTCTCTATAAATCACTCTAAATCCTTTTATCTAAGTCGATAGGACTATGTATGTTTATAACGTATTGATATTATTTGAACTTACAATTTATATTTATGTTGGGAAATCCCTATTACGATAATTCTCCCGTCATCTTTCAGTTTGAAATATTGATATACCACAAATAGTAAAGGACTCTAAATCGTAATAATACTGAAAGATAATTTGTCTTCAAGAAAGCTCTGCTCGTTGTCAATTTCTCTGCTTACTGTAAGAAATCTCAGGATTAGAGGGCTTGGCCCCGAAAATCCAGTTGACTTACCATCTTAAAGGTCCTGAAGGTCTGTCTTCAAGAAATAACATTGCGATGCTTTTAAAGACTATATCTAGCACACATAATAGAGGCTCGT
>CM063504.1:64007036-64009536 GCA_032207245.1 Pardosa pseudoannulata
TTATATTAAAAATATTTAGCAAGCATCATTATTTCATACTAGTATTATTTTATGAAAGAAGAATTAATGCTGTTTACTTTCGGAAATTAAAGTTTAGCATAACTGACACGTTCTCAAATTTGCTATAGATATTTTATACAAACATAATGATTTTATATATTTTTATTAGCAGTAAGAAGAATATGTATAGAATAAATTACTTCTGATTAATTAATAATTCTTAAATTACACTGTTATTGAATTTCTCATTAGAAAAACTTTTTCTTAGTATACTCTGTGTATATACATTCTTCCGTATTTTGTAATTGGAAGAAAAAAAATTTCTTGTCAACCTAGATGATTTAGAATAAAAATGTTCCCCCGCTACTGTAGATTATGGATAAATTTAAGAAATTCTTTTACTCTAAAACTAACATACTCAACACTGCTGTTTTCAGATGAATTTTTCAACACTTGCAAGAACTGTAATAATTCTCTAAAAACAAGAGATCCATTTTGTGTAATTTAACATTACATAGCTTGTGATGCTTGTTGTACGGCAGTTAAATATGTCTACTTGGAGAAAGAACTGTATACCTCATCAGAAATTGGTCTTATAATTTTACTGAACATCACAGTGCAATCTCCCTTCTTTGGTGATATTTAGTTAATATGTCTACTTGGAGAAAGAACTGTATACCTCATCAGAAAATAGTCTTATAATTTTACTGAACATCACAGTGCAATCTCCCTTCTTTGGTGATATTTAGTTAATATGTCTACTTGGAGAAAGAACTGTATACCTCATCAGAAAATAGTCTTATAATTTTACTGAACATCACAGTGCAATCTCCCTTCTTTGGTGATATTTAGTTAATATGTCTACTTGGAGAAAGAACTGTATACCTCATCAGAAAATAGTCTTATAATTTTACTGAACATCACAGTGCAATCTCCCTTCTTTGGTGATATTTAGTTAATATGTCTACTTGGAGAAAGAACTGTATACCTCATCAGAAAATAGTCTTATAATTTTACTGAACATCACAGTGCAAATCTCCCTTCTTTGGTGATATTTAGTTAATATGTCTACTTGGAGAAAGAACTGTATACCTCATCAGAAAATAGTCTTATAATTTTAAAACTGAACATCAACAGGTGCAATACTCCCTTCTTTGGTGATATTTAGTTAATATGTCTAACTTGGAGAAAGAACTGTTATACCTCACATCAAAAATAGTCTTATAATTTTACTGAACATCACAGGTGCAATCTCCCTTCTTTGGTGATATTCAGTTAAAATGTCTACTTGGAGAAAGAACTGTATACCTCATCAGAAAATAGTCTTATATATTTTACTGAACATCACAGTGCAATCTCCCTTCTTTGGTGATATTTAGTTAATATGTCTACTTGGAGAAAGAACTGTATACCTCATCAGAAAATAGTCTTATAATTTTACTGAACATCACAGTGCAATCTCCCTTCTTTGGTGATATTTAGTTAATATGTCTACTAGGAGAAAGAACTGTATACCTCATCAGAAAATAGTCTTATAATTTTACTGAACATCACAGTGCAATCTCACTTCTTTGGTGATATTTAGTTAATATGTATACTTGGAGAAAGAAACTGTATACCTCATCAGAAAATAGTCTTATAATTTTACTGAACATCACAGTGCAATCTCCCTTCTTTGGTGATATTTAGTTAATATGTCTACTAGGAGAAAGAACTGTATACCTCATCAGAAAATAGTCTTATAATTTTACTGAACATCACAGTGCAATCTCCCTTCTTTGGTGATATTTAGTTAATATGTCTACTTGGAGAAAGAACTGTATACCTCATCAGAAAATAGTCTTATAATTTTACTGAACATCACAGTGCAAATCTCCCTTCTTTGGTGATATTTAGTTAATATGTCTACTTGGAGAAAGAACTGTATACCTCATCAGAAAATAGTCTTATAATTTTACTGAACATCACAGTGCAATCTCCCTTCTTTGGTGATATTTAGTTAATATGTCTACTTGGAGAAAGAACTGTATACCTCATCAGAAAATAGTCTTATAATTTTACTGAACATCACAGTGCAATCTCCCTTCTTTGATATTTAGTTAATATGTCTACTTGGAGAAAGAACTGTATACCTCATCAGAAAATAGTCTTATAATTTTACTGAACATCACAGTGCAATCTCCCTTCTTTGATATTTAGTTAATATGTCTACTTGGAGAAAGAACTGTATACCTCATCAGAAAATAGTCTTATAATTTTACTGAACATCACAGTGCAATCTCCCTTCTTTGGTGATATTTAGTTAATATGTCTACTTGGAGAAAGAACTGTATACCTCATCAGAAAATAGTCTTATAATTTTACTGAACATCACAGTGCAATCTCCCTTCTTTGGTGATATTTAGTTAATATGTCTACTTGGAGAAAGAACTGTATACCTCATCAGAAAATAGTCTTATAATTTTACTGAACATCACAGTGCAATCTCCCTTCTTTGGTG
>CM063504.1:64019536-64022036 GCA_032207245.1 Pardosa pseudoannulata
TTTGAATCGTTGACAAAGCCTGGAGATGACACTCTAGGCGATTCCAAATTCCTCGGATACTTCCAACTAGGTACGTCCACATTCCAGTCGTCCGATAATTCTATCACGTAAAAAATCATCCAAATACTTCCTTTGTGCCATAACTATGCGGTTATTGCACTGAAAGGCTTTTAAAGCGCTTGTGAACAATTTTACTTCTTTGCTACCATTCCTTATATACCCCTTTCATACACTCTCGTCATAGATAGATAGATAGATAGATAGATAGATAGACAGACAGACAGAGAGACTTCCTATGATCTCCTATGACGTTTTAAATCATACATCTTCACAACTGAAAATGAGATATAATATTAAAATTTGTTTGAATTCCACTCCACATTTATGTATGTATATATATATATATATATATATATATATATATATATATATATATATATATATATATATATATATGCATGTATTAATAAAGTGTGAACATTTTCTTATTACTGCTTTTTAACTCATATTATTCTATATAATAAATTTTTCCCAATATGCCGTAAATTGTTGTTACCGATGTCTATTTTTAAATCCACTTAAAAATTTCATGAAAAATTGTTGAGTGCTATTTTATTTTATTTCTTTTTAATGTAAAATTAAGCATATATTATAGAAAAATATATATTTAATTTATTCTAGTAAAACAAAAAAAATTGTGATGAAACATAAAGCTTCCAAAAAGGAACTGAATGTTGAACGATATACTATATGTACTATAAAAATTAAAAGCCCTCTAAATTTTAATACTCTAAATTTTAAATATTGATACATTTTGTTGTTTAATTCATGTCTACTTATAAAACATTTAAAAACATTTTAGACGACCATTACTTGAGAAAAACACTTAGTAAAGTAAAAACGTGTTAAAACATAAATTGCAGAAAATGACCTTAAAGTTTGACGATATTCCTTGAATTATTAATAAGGTACATTTCACTAAATTTAATTTATATTTCGTATACTTTAAAAATGATAAGGCATTTGCAGACCTTTAGAAACACTAACTACTAAATAACACAATACTATTAAATAACACAGTAGTAGAAAGTTCAGAATCACGTACAGTTATTTATTTAAAGTTTTCTTGCACTTGTTGCAGACCTTGGCAATTCTCTTAAATAACACAGACTTCTTCAAAGAAAGGAAATATGACACATAAACTTCTTCCATTTTCTGTGACATGGATTATACGTTTTTTGCATATAAAGGTTTTCGAAACATCTTTCCTTTGAAATATAAAAACAATCTATTCATTGTAAATGAAGAAATGAAGGCTAATTTAAGATTGAAAGTGTGTTTAATTCATTTAAATTTATCTTAATTAAAATTATATAACTTTCTCAATAGCTTTCAAACTATATTTTGGCATGAGGTATTTTTAAACAGGGTACTATATGGAGAAGTGCTTTACAGTTGTATAGTAATTCTTAAACAGTTCTATTGGAGGGAATTGATCCTCAGCCAAAGCCACAGGAGTCTATCAAATATATCAAGAATGATAGAATATTCATATCTTGAGGCAGTGATTCACCATCCTTAATCGTTTACCCACCTATGTTTCAATAATGAATTATGATTTATAAAATAAGAATTTCACATGCAAAAAAAAATCTTATTAAAATCACTTTTACATACAATTAAACATAACATTATAAAGTATATTTTACAATACGTTAATTTTTTTGGTTAGATAATTATTTATTTTTTTACAACTTTTTGAATTTTACTATATTTTCTCAATGATACTCTAACTTATAATTAAATTTACCAAAATTCTAGTTTAAATGTAAAAAATGAAATGCTTTCAAATATATCATTAGACAACACATTTTACGGGAGCAAAACAAATGCAAAAATTTGTTTTTAAATTTTAAAGGTAAAATTTATGTTTTTGTGCTTATGTTCCATTATTGGAACATTGTCGTTTCAAGGGTTCATTTTTCACTTATATGCAAAGCACTGTATTATATTGCTCACATTATTTTGTTTTGCAATCTGATAAGAATAGCAACTGTTCTAAAGACAATAAATATATAAAGCGGCAAATGAAAGTGCAATACATCGAAAGGATTATACTGTGAGTTACTGGAGATATGGTAGTCAATGAAACAGGCTAGAAAACTGTTTAGTTTAGCCTAAATATTTTATTCAGGTGAATAAATTATGTACAGCTATGTGCATATTCATTAGATTTCTAAATACTCTGTTATCTCGTGCTGAGATAACATTCACACAATAAGGATGCGTGGGTATTTTGTACAGAGTGGCTAGGGCTTCTCAATCACTGGAATTGTTCGCTAATTAGTGCCGGTAATAAACGTTGACACTATCACCTCTGGGCTGACTGTTGGTACAGTCGGCTTTCACACCAAGGTTCGAAAGCTCAGAGTATGTATCGCGCTGGGGTTCGTGGAGGAAACTCGCGATGCAAGACGATCCAAAATGAGAGCAAGGGCCA
>CM063504.1:64027036-64043195 GCA_032207245.1 Pardosa pseudoannulata
CCCAAGAGCCAAAACGTTATGACTAAATGTCAATAACGAGTTGGTCTATCTTTATCGCACAACACAGCTTCAACCCGCATTGACATGGATGCCACACGTCCTTTATAGATGGCCGGAGACAGATTGTACCAGATATTTAAGCAACTCTTACTCATATCCGAGATAATGCAAACTGGTGGTCTTTGAACAGTAAGCTGCCGTCCCATGACATCCCAATTATGTTCTATCGGATTCAGATCCGGTGGGTTAGGCTGCCAGGACATTACCTGGAAGTCAGCATCATGTTCCTTGCACCACTCTAACACAATTTTAGCCTTGTAACACGGAGCGTTGTACTGTTGAAACATTCCATTTCCAGCTGGAAAAACAGAGGCCATGTAAGGGTACAAATGGTTCTCAATGATGTTAAGATACCCTATAGCAATCATGGTATACTCTATCACAGCCACGGGTTCCAGAGATTCCCAAGAGATCGTCCACAAAAGCATAATACCACCACAACCAACCTGTGTCCGACCTAATGTACATTGAGGGAGCAACTGTTCGCCTGTAAGACGGAGTATCCTGACACGGCCATTGGCTTGATGAATGACAAGCCATGATTCATTTCACCAGGCAACTCTCTCCCACTGATCCATGCCCCAGTCGCGATTTCCCAGGCCCAGCGTAGGCTCAGTTGGAGATGACACTTGGTCAGCAAAGGCACAGAAGTGGGACGTTTGCTGCGTAGCCCCATATGCAACAGTATCTGCTAAACAGTGCGTTCCGATACTATTCTACTTGACCCTGTATTGCATTGGGTTGTCAGCTGAGCCACTGTCTGGCTCCGGTTTTGCTTCACCATGCGAGACAGTCTCCGCAGACCTGTTCCTTTAATAGCGTATAGACTTCCAACACGATGTTGTCTACTTTTGGTTTCACAGTCATTCATCCACTTTGCGTAAGTACTAACAAATGTAGATTGCGAACAACCCTCTAGTGGTGCAGTTTCGAAAATATTTATTCCGAGCTTTCGAGCCATTACAATCTGCCCTCTTTTGAAATCGCTTAGATCTACAGCCTTTCCCATCACACACAGCGGTAAGTAAAAAAATGATTCTTCAGACACTACAGCAGCAGTTAAATACCACTTCCACTAATCACGTACCTTATACGTCATTCAGGGGATTTCATTGCAAAATGTAGAGGTGGTCATGTCTCTTGAATCTATATATAAATATGTTTAGGAAATGAATAATATTGTAATATGTAAAAAGTGTAATATAGGAATAACATATCAAGTCATAAGTCCACCCAAAACAAAAATTAATAATGAAAAAACCATACAAAGACCATAACTGTGGGAAAGAAACAAGATTTACAGCAAACACACAGATCTAAACCACCTGTGGGCTATGAAGACGCAATTTTAATCCCCTCTTGATGTTACAGAAGTCATAAAATCAAGCGGGTAAATCAGTCTTGTTAGATCTTTTTCAGAAGGGAGGATTTACCCGTTTGATTTTACGCCTTCTGTAATGTCAAGAGGGTTTTTAAATTGAGTCTTCATAGCCAACAGGTGGTTCACATGTGCGTGTTTGCTGGAGGTCTAGTTTGTTTCCCACACTGAGGGTCTTTGTAGGGTTTTTGTTTTTTGGTTAGGGTTACTTTGTAGGGTTACTTTTTCTTTTCGGGAGACTTATTCCTAGATCTGTTATTCCTATATTATACAATTTCCATATTCAATATTTTTCTTATATACACAATATTATTCATATATATATATATATATATATATATATATATATATATATATATATATATATATATATATATATATATATATATATATATATATATATATATATATATATATATATATATATATATATATATATATATATATATATATATATATATATATATATATATATATATATATATGTATATATATATATGTATATATATATATATATATATATATATATATATATATATATATATATATATATATATATATATATATATATATATATGTATATATATATATATGTATATATATATATATATGTATATATATATATATATATATATATATATATATATATATATATATATATATATATATATATATATATATATATATATATATATATATAATATATATATATATATATATATATATATATATATATATATATATATAAATAATTAAACCTGAAAAATCTATCTTCTTTTTTCCATTCTCAGTACAATACCTAAATTCCCATCCAGACACACTCCGACAGCTCCGACAGCACTGCAATTAGCACTTACTTATGTCCCCGTACCTAAGGTGGTCCAAATAATGTAAAATTTTTGGCTGATTTCTTATGTGATTGGCGAGATACTTTTCGTGGTTACACACGCACTCTCTCTCACACACATATATATGTATATATATTTACTATAAAATATTCATTGAAACCATTAAATAGTATAATATAAATTGTACTAACCCAATTTTATATGATTGTTTTATGTTAACAATTCCATGAAAATTTTTAATAGTAAATACATTTATAAATAAAATGTTTAACACTAATTAGTCAAAAAATTCTTGTTGCTTTAAAGAAATACTTAACTATCTAAATACAGGATTTTATATTATTAACGCAGCTAAAAATATTTGTGTAGTTAACTTAATTATTTCACATTTTAATATCTCTATCGAAATAAACTCATGAAAATGAATTTTTATACATAATTTAAAAAAGTGAAGTAACCAACATTAAAATATGTTCACTTTTTTAGAAGAATATATGTAAGTGACCCTTAGGTCATAAAACACTTAAAACTTAAAATATTATGCTTCACAAATTTAAAAAAAATGAATTTCTAAGAGAATAGGAAATGTTTTATTTGTTTTATAAAATCTCAAACTTCCCTTTCTCATAATATTAAAAATATTAAGCTTATGCTTCTTAGTTTTATAGCCATTAACTTTGTTAGATTGGTGGAGTCATCTTTACAAAAACACTCACCATCGCGTAAAATCGACGGTGCTTCAAATCATATGCGATTTATTTTTAATTTCTAGTTAAAATAGTGTAACTGTTTTAATATTGACTGTGAGATACACCCCGCTGGATGATAATCTTATGGGATTCTTATTAAAACACTTAATCCTTTAATCACTTAATTCTGTGTTTTATATAGATTCATAAAATAGCTTAATGTATGATATTCTAGACTAGATGCTTAACCTTTTCGTATCATATGCTTCAATTTTCTTCTATATTTGATTTCAGATGTGTCAGTGTTTTAAACACATGAGATCGGGTACACCTTGTAATTTTTAAATCTTTTAATTTCTTACGAATATGACTGATGTTGAAAATAGGAACAAGTCTATGAATTTTTAGTTGAATAAAAACAATAAGTCAATCTTCTTTTAAATTAACTAACATTCTCCGGTTTAAAAACATAATTCAGAACAGTGACATATCTAGAACACAGAGAAAAGAATCTCGCTTGCGCGACAGAAAAATAACATTGTTGAACCCCGCTGAAAATGATAGAGTTAAACTATTGGAGAGTATCGGTTGGTTACGATAACTGTGTATCATGTTTGTTGGAAATCATGAAAAGGAGAGAAGAGCGTTCAGATATAAATTAGGAGCTGAGTACAAGATCGACACAGAAATTTATATTAATTAATGTTTTTTCACTCTTATAAACATACTCACACACGCATATTGTTCACATTCTACAGTTGTAAATTTCAAACAATGTGATAGTAGAATTAGAATACGAAAGTAGAATTAGTTGTCTCACATATTTCACACACAAAAAAAATGTAATTAGCTTTTAATATATATTCAATCGAATTTGTCCTGCACGGGATGGATGAAGCATATATTTATTAACTTTTTATTCCAACGTAATTCTATTTATCTCTTATCGTGGAGTTTATATAAACTGAAATATGTCGACCTTCATTTCGAAGAATGTTTTTTTAAATTTTGGTGTTTTGCTTTCGAAATATAAACAAGATTCTTGGAGGTAATTAAACAAAACTGTCTCTTTAAGCTCGACAGATTTTAAAATACGTATTCTTGATACATCAAAATATATTTTATTATCTTACTTGGGGTATTGCTGGACCAGGCATTCTTTACTTTTGAGATTTATTCATTTTTCTTTAACGTTAGTTAGCCTTCAAATAAATACCTTTATAGTTTAACGTAATACTTACTATAAATGGACATTAATGCTTAACAAACACACACACACACACACACACACATATATATATATATATATATATATATATATATATATATATATATATATATATATATATATATATATATATATATATATATATATATATATATATATATATATATATATATATATATATATATATATATATATATATATATATATATATATATATATATATATATATATATATATATATATATATATATATATATATATATATATAATATATATATATATATATATATATATATATATATATATATATATATATATATATATATATATATATATATATATATATATATATATATATATATATATATATATATATATATATATATGTATATATGTATATATGTATATATATATATGTATATATGTATATATATATATATATATATATATATATAATATATATATATATATATATATATATATATATTATATATATATATATATATATATATATATATATATATATATATATATATATATATATATATATATATATATATATATATATATATATATATATATATATATATATATATATATATATATATATATATATATATATATATATATATATATATATATATATATATAATATATATATATATATATATATATATATATATATATATATATATATATATATATATATATATATATATATATATATATAGATAGATAGATAGATAGATAGATAGATATATAGATAGATAGATATGTTTCGTCTTTTAACCATATTTCCCATTTCACATTTTTATTTATTGTTCGCAGTGTGGCCTTAGGTACTCCATTCCTGACGCAATAATGTTTCCAGAACAGGAGGTTGACAGTTACGGTCCCAGCTAGCACCCCGAAACTAGCAGCCGATCGCCCGCATGACGAGCCTTTTCATGTACTTCCTTATTGGGCCTTCAAATAAACATCAGTGAAGGTTATAAAAAACATGAAAATGTTCCTTTCATACTCTTCGGCTGCCGCGTCGACAGCTGTTTTTATTGATCCTCGGCGTGTTAGGCGAGAAAGAACTTAACAAAAAAAAAATGTGTTCTATCGATTTTGCATTAGGGTCTCGGTATAAACAGGTCTTTATATTTATATATTCACGGTTTGGCAGCGTTGTGTGAAATTATTTTAAAATATCAGTTGAAAACAATATCTGCGTGAGTTCTTATTGTTACTTCTTCTTCACGGCTAAAATGGGATCAGGAACGAGAAAAAGAAGAACTATGTTCAATAAGTAATTTGCGTATGAAGTCGGGTGTAGAAAAGAAATTATTGTAATAATCTATACTATTAGAATGTGATTAAAAACATTATATTTATTTATTAATTCTATTAATCATTTCTTATTCTTTATTGAATCTAATAACTCGATTTTAATACTGTAATAATACGTAAATACAGTCCGTTAACAACACTATAAGATGAGTCTAAGGGTCTCAATTGTATAATAATATCTATAATACTTAAACAATATCTTGTTTAAGTAGTTGTTGTCTTATGCCACTTAAACAAACCAACACGATTTGAGCCGGAGGTTACTCGTATTAAGGCGAAAGGGTTTCATTTGAATGAGAAGACCAAGGCTGAAAGTATGATCTGAAGTGCATCCTCATAATTTGGAACAGGAGACAAACATAAGACCCATAGGCTTGACCTCCCACCACCAGAGGTATTGATCGAGAACTTGGAGGACATTGTGACCACGAACATCTCTCACGTGCCCTAGTCACCTTGAAAGAACAGCCCGGCTCGGGCTCCGAACCCAAAATCTTCCAATTACTAGAGCGTTGCCTTTGCCGACTGAGCTACCACGTCTCTTACGCAGTATCTATTTTATTTTATTTACATGCCATTTTTCGGAGCTGTAGTTGCATAAGCATAAACTCATGACCATATACCAGACTGATGAATCCATAGTCGTCCTGGTACAAAAGCATATAACGTCCCACAGGTATCTGCTTTGTGTTATGTCAGTAAAATTCATTCCCTTAACCATCTGACTGCTCAATTTGTAAACCGAGATCTCTTTAAAAATTGTGTATTTTTTATTGCATAGTTTAAGTATATATATAAGTATACTCTCTATAATTCTATTATCTAATATAACTATAGTTCTAATCATATAATTCTATTTCTTACCTAATTAAATGTCTAATCTATATATATAAAAATGAATTTGTGTGTGTCTGTCTGTCTGTACTCAATAGACTCAAAAACTATGCATCCAATCGCCGTGAAAATTTGGGAAATGTTTAGGTATATCCCTGGGAAGGTTTTTGTAAATTTTCAACGTTCGAAATTCATTCCTTCCCCCTTTTTCGAGCATTTCATGTCATTATTCCAAGCATTATTTTCCCCGGTTAAACGAAAACGATTAAGTTTTTAATTTATCGCATCATATCTAAGGGAAAGAAGCAATATTTCTAGCAATGTGACGTCATCCCAAGTAATTGTTTTAAACGCAGTTTTCCACGGTTAAAAGCAGGAGATTAAAATGTTCAATTCATCACATAATAAATAGGCGAAAATGATATTTTTCTATCATTATGACGTCATTCATTTAAATATTTCATTTATTCATTTCTTATTTTATATTATTTAAAATCGTCTGCTTAGTATCTATTCGATTTGAACTGAAATTTGAGATATAAAGTGATTCACTTTCATTTCTATGTGACTCAAATTATAGAATTTTTATATGAGAACTAATTTTAAATTTAATTCTTGGTTCATTTTTATGTTACAATGAAATGCATATCAACAATATTCTAAGTACAAAAAGTACAAATTTCAGTGACTCTCATGGCCAAATAAAACCTATCATTTTATATAGTTATCTTCATATTCATATGGTTGTCGATATGAATGTGTGTTTCTGTTTCACACAAAACTATGTGGTTTGTCATAAATTTCCTTAATTTTGGAAAACATTTATTACTACCAACAAAATTAGCACTGTTGCTGTCAAAACCTGTGCTTCCTATTCTATCACGTAATATGGCAAGATCTGTTAACTTTGCTAATCAACGTACAGTAGTAATACAGTAATGCAATTTAGGGTTAAGCTTATATTTTACAATAAAAAAAGTTTGAGCAAATTTAATATAAGACAAATTCGATTATAAAAACTGAATAATGTTATAATACGCTTATGATAGAAATATATAAACATGCCAATGTCTCGAACTGAACTGTGACGAATTTAGAGAGTTATTCACGAAAAATAAATCTTTGTTTAAAAGTAATATATTAAGTTCACCGTAGCGAAGCACGGGCAAACTTGCTAGTGCTGTATAAAATTTATTCCACTGTTTAAATGGTGAAAAGGCGAAATGTGCTTCTTAAAATAGGAAGACAAACACATGCCCGCGAAAATCGCGGGATGAGCAAATTTTGCTAGATTTGAATTGCCCGTGGTAATCGCGGGATGAGCAGACAGAGGGTTAAGCGTTATTTATATCGTTAATGTTTAGGGGGACAAATCATGTAAAAACAAATCAGAAATCTTCACACTCATATGTCTTAAAACGGAGTATAAAATGTGTGGTTATAGTCTGTTTGTGTTATAAGGCAAGAGACTGTTTCAATTACGGAAGATATTTATTTCCACAGTGTTAGTTCGATTTGTTCCCCTTCATTGTACTAATGGAATAAGCTTCTAAATCATTTAATATGAAAAATATGTGGGAACGTCTAAAAAAAATCCTTGTAAAAATCTTCAGAAGAATTTGTATACTATAGCACGCATACCATTTTCGTTCAGACTTTCCTAAATTAGTCCCTAGGTCACTATACAGTTTTAATTGGTAAAATCCCTTTTCTGAGGGCATGTACTGTATCCCCAATGGTCGTTAAGATTATGGGTTGAAAGGGAGAATCGTAAGGATACGTGAGGGTTTTCCACCTTAACTTGAAAACTCCTGAGAATTTTCCCATGCCGTAAGGAGGGTTTCAGGCTAAAAATCTATGTCGGCTTCATTGAACAATCAAATTACAGAAAGATCCAGGCAGTATATTGATTAATTGCCGCCTTCTGCCTTTTATAGAAAATGCCTGCCTTAATTCACAGACTTAGTTAAATTTTTCCCCTTACACTATCCTCCTCAAGCAAAAAGAAAGGTAAGAAAGAAGTGACAACCTTTCCGATAACATAAAATTTTTAACATAAAATATTATGTTATAAAATTAATAACTTGTGTAAGAGTGTGTAATTTGTGAGTTATTCACTCTTCGTTATCCACCCTGTAAGTGTTTATATACTATCCCGATGGAAATTTTTGTGTATCCAATTGCGATCCTTCTGGTTCTAAAATATTCAGATGTTTCTATAAACAGTTGTGATATATTACGGTGAATTTTAGAAAATTAGGTTATGACAATGTAGTCTTTGTTTTTAACATATTGATAATCTTTAAATGCTTAATTGTTTAGTAAAGGTCAAACAGTGTAATAATTTATGTAAAATACAATGAATGTGGACCTTAGTTCTGTGTAAAGAGAAAGAACAGTTCTATAATTTAAATCTAACTTACGAATTTATTTTTTAAACTTTGAAAAATTCTTTGAATTTTTCAAATGTGTTTTCATGTTTCACTAGAAGTAGAGATATTTTTCTTTCTTTCTCATTAAAATTTCAGTATTTTCATGTTACAGTCATCTAATTTCATTTGTGATCATAAAATTAAGTAAAACTACTCAGTAATAACGGTGAGTTTCTTACATTTACATTAAAATTTTTATTTTTTGTTTACAGTAAAGACAAATTGCTTATATAAAATATAAAGCAATTAATTTTAAGATTCAAAATATTTGCCTTATATTAAATAAAAGGCAAGTATTTTAAATCTTATAAAATATAATTATATTTTGTAAATTTTATTAAAATTAATGATAACATTTTTCATTGGAATTAATTGAAATAACCTGAATAGTAATTGTTTCGTTTTTATTTCAGATTTAATTTTTCCTATAGAATCTGAGATCTACATGTGGGGATCACAAATTGTTTTCTGTCTTAATTATCAATTTCAGAAAAACATTTTTTTCTGTAATGGAAGATGAGAATACAATCAATCTCTAAAAATAACGATATCTGCGGTCCTGAGGTACGTCACGGCCTCCACCGGTATATATCGTGTAGGAAACAGCATCAGCAGTAGTCGCATGAAAGATGCCGCACAGTTCAGAGGTGTCATATTTCGAGAAAGTTATAATTATCGGGTATCACAAATGTGGCCGATCTTTAAAGGACATATCTAGTGATATGAAGCACACAAAATCAACAGTGGCCTATGTGATTAAGAAGTGGAAGGTGAGCGGTTATTGTCGGAATGTGCCCTGAGTCCACAGACCAACTAAACAGCGACACAGAGACCGACGAGTGCTGTCCAGAGTAATTCGGAAGAACCTCATCCAACCGATGGCCCTCATTCGCGAGGAGTTTCAACAGGATACGAGAGCATTGTTTCAACTAATATCATCCGTAAGGAAGCACATCTGCTTTGTTTTCATGGTCATGCTGCTGACCATAAGCTTTTGATCACAAAGTGCAACAGCGCTGTTCGGTTAATGTGGTGCAAAGCACATCGAAATTGGACAGTAGATCAGTGGAAACGGGTTCTTTGGAGCGACGAATCAAGGTTCACCCTTTAACGTTCGGATGGCAGAGTCTGGGTCTGGCGTCCGCCTGGAGAACGTCTCCTGCCAGAATACATTGTGTCAACAGTCAAGTTCGGCGGTTGTGTAATTATGGTGTGAGGATGTTTTTCCTGGTATGAATATTGACCCATGGTCCTCATTAATGGGGAGCTCAACGGCAATGCCAACTGCACTATTTTGGATGACAGTGTGCTTCCTTAGTTGTGCCAGGTTTACGGGTTGGACCCCTGTTGCTGTCAGGATGACAATGCCAGTTGTCGTGTTTCGAAGTTAACCAAGGCGTTGTGTCAATAAAAAGGAGTTTATCGAATGGACTGGCCTGCCCAGAGCCCAGACCTGAACCCTACCGAGAACCTCTGGGATGTGTTGGATCACCGAATTAAGTTGTGCCCTACCCTACCAAAATCGGCGATGGAACTTGTATGTCTACTCCCATCCGAGTGGAAGACAATACCACTAGCTGTAATACATAGACTTGTGAAAGTATGCCCCGGAGTGTTGACGCTGCAACTGCCTCTCGTGGAGGCTCTACCAACTATTGATTTTGAATAAAGTTAGTTTTCCTTTTCTATCACAGGTGTCCAAATACTTATTGGTAGACAGTGTATATCATTATAAGAACTTTAAAGTAATAAATAATTTTTAATATAGATTCATGTCTAAAAACAAAAATATCTATTTTCTAAAAAAGCTGCATAGCATTTAATTTTTTTTTCATTGTTAAATATCCATGGAAAGTAATAAATTATCTGACCTTCTATTTCTGATAAATTCTTAGACACGATGAAAAATATTTCTTAACCCACTGTATCGTGTTATCTTTTATTATCAAATCCGAAGTTCCCCCGAAGCAACATATACTGTCTTTATCGATTTTTAGATAATTGCTGAGCTAAACGGTTCCAACTTACCTGAATCTGTACCAAAGAAAAAAGAACTTACTTTTACACACACACAAACACACACATACACATACATACACACACACACTCACACACACACACACACACACACATATATATATATATATATATATATATATATATATATATATATATATATATATATATATATATATATATATATATATATATATATATATATATATATATATATATATATATATATATATATATATACATTTGCGAGTGCGTTTGTGTGTGGAAAATAAATAATTTATTACGACAAACAGTTAGTGTGATTTTGTTTGAATATATCCACATAGGGGAAATTTTCTGTACATGTATGCAGTAGATTTAAAATTTAATTTTATTTGCATACTAATATTTGCTACAGAGTTTTAAGATACATTTATATAAGGATTTACCATCCTTTTCAAAAGTCCCAATAAGGCGATTTCCCACAGTCGAGAACACCTCAACTTATGTCAATTCTGGTTCTAGTTTCAAACGGTAGGGCAATTTATTGTTTATCTATTGGCTGTTGTAAACATGGGAATGAATGGGAAGGGCATTATAGTATCTCATGACGTTGCGACAAATTGCTCTAAAGTAATATAGTATCAATATGGAGTACGTGACACTAAATTTTATAAACGTAATTTTTCCTTAAATTAAATTTCTTTTACATATCATTTTGATTTATTTGATAATAAAATTTCAATGTTATTCATATGGCTCGGAAGTATTTTGCTTCTCTTTTGAAATTAGAAGTTGAGTGGAGACAAATTTTAGCTATAAATTTTTTTGGATATTTTTCTTTGTGTGTATCCTTTAAATTTAGTATTAAAATAATACAATTATTTTTTTACGATGTTATTACATATTGAAATATTTAGAAAGTAGTTTATCATTTAGTATTTAGTATTTTTCATGAATTTTAGGCGTGTGCTTTTGAAAGTCGTGTTTCTATTCAGGGCGATAGTAAACATTCAATAATAATTTATTTTCATTTAATAGTACATACTATTAAAATCACATTTAAGTTCATTTTGATTTAATTGCTGTGTAAAATGTTCATAAATTGAAGTAATATTTTTCAATTATCTATTCAATAATTATTTATATCTGAATTTACACTGGTATTGTTTCACACTAGCTATAGTGAAATATTTTAAACATTTAAAAGAACTTTTTATTTATTTTATAACTGTAAGTTAAGTGAAAGCTATTTTAATAAAAAATAGCATCATGCTGTACACACTTAAAGGCGTTGGATGCCATTTCTGTTTTATAAAAAAAAATTGTCTGTATTACAGTGTAACAATAAGTTACATTCTGTTCAGCTTTTTTTTACCTCTTCCCTTGAGTTATCGTCAAAGACATATCAGAACAGGACCGGTTTGAACTAGAAAGAAACTTCGGATTTCTCCCGACCAATAGAAGGGTCCGTTGGTTTTGGGAATTCTGACCTCTCGCCGTTCTGGAGTAGGCCCCTGTTTTTTCTTTCTCCTCGGGGAGTCTGATTGTTTTTAGAAGACAAGGTTGTGACCAGAGGAGAGTAGAAGGTGAACGCTGCTGGCATCCACGGCTTGAGGGATAGTACTTTTGGGAAAAATCATCGCCATATTGTTTTTTAGGGCCGGCGCCGTCTCGAGAGCAGTCTTCTATATCTATAAATCATAAGTTGATTACAGTTGTATTCCTTAGGCATTTATTTAGTTGTATAAATTAATTTAGTCAAGAAATATTTGTCCATGTGTTTATTAATGAGTATTAATTTCTTCTTTCTCAAACACTAGGTCAAGGTAACATTATTTTTACATACGTCTACTTCGAATATACTATTAAAAAATTAGAGCATCCTCTAACTGTTGCAAACGTACATATTTAATTAACATTCTTTTGTCAATTAAAGGAACAAAAGGTTTCAGATAGGAGAAAATTACTCAAAAACTACATATTTTTAACTTATTGAATTGCAAAATAATACTAACCACAATAATTTTAAAAATAACAGTTTAATAAACACATTAGTGACAACACATTATAGTTATTTTGCAGTTTTCACTAGGTAGTCAAAATGTTTACAATTGTTTTATATTTCATTTAAAATAATTAAAATACTTTCCAGTTTATTTCTAAAATTGTCCATTTTATTAAAACACTTAACAAACTTTTCAACAAAGATTTGTTGAATTTAGGGAGCCCCAAACATATTAACTCCGTATCTTAAAATGGTTTAAATAATTTTCAACTTCTGCATAATATTTATCTGTATAACTCCAAACAATAGCCCAGTAGGTAGGGCCATGCTCTTAAGTAAGAGACTTTGTGGAATTAAATCCCCTGTGGCATGGATATTTATAGCCTTTTAACACTTCGCGTGCGGGCAACGGATTTTTATGTTTTTTGCAGTCAGTCACTGGAGCGCAGGTCACCTAAAAATACGTACTTAGTAGATTTGTAGTCTATAACCGTTAACTACTTCAAATCTACTAAATGCTTTGCATTTTTTTCTTTCCACAAGTTATGATTGTCCAGTTCCTCGGTATTTTGTTGCGTTATTTCGTTTTCAATCGAGTTTCTAGCTCCACAACGTGCAAGTCAAAGTCATGTTTTGTCAATTTCAAGCTTGGTTTTTTTATTGTTGAATACAAATATGATAATAAATACTTCTATTTGTACTTGTCATGACAAAATACTTTTGAATGCATTCTAAAATTTAAAAATCGAATTTTGTGATTTCGAGAATATATATATATATATTTAAATAATCATACAGTATATATTAAAGTAAAAAATAAAAAATAAAATAAAAAAGTTTTGTTCATAAAACAAAGTAGTTTTCGATTTACTGCAATGTTTCTGTATAACTAAACTTTCGCGCGATTCACGAAAAAACGCCCGCTGCACACGTAAGTTGGCGGTGAAGTACCCGCATGCCAAGTGTTAAATTCAGCTTAAGGGGTAAGCCCAAGTCTTGATAGTGCTTGTATAGCAAGATAGTAGACCGTAGGGCTTTAACCAGCCAATCAAATCGGACCAATCCATACGTTGTAAACATGGATAATGTCTTAAAAAGCTACATTTTGTTTTTCTACTCAATTGATAGACGGTATCTTAACTACTTTAGTAAATATGGGGAAATAACAGATTCACAAGAGGGATATAATGGTGAAATTTAAATTTTAAACCGTATTTTAATCTTCTCTGACCAAAGCTCTATAAAATATAAATATTACTAAAATGTCAAACTAACATGCTTGAAAATCTTTGAAAATGTAATTTATAACACTAGAGAGTGGAAATTCGAGATCATAATATTTTGATTTAGTGCATAAGAAGAAAATAAGTATTTAAAATACATATATTACTTTTTCATATTTTAGAAAAAATTTATTTTGCCAGTTTGGGAAAAATGTTTACTTTTGGGAGAAATAAGTGCTGTTAAATATAAGATGGATATACATTTTAATATTTTATAATAAAAACATTTTTAAATAAGTTGAAATATTGGTTGGAATGTTATATAATAAATGTATGGTTATAATTTGCTTTTGAGCATTAAAAAATTTCTAATTAATATTTTTCTATTGCACCATCAAAACAAATTATTTAATTTAATTTCCAACTTTAATGTGCTTTAAGACAAATACATTCTTTTCTGTAAATTTCCCAAGTTTTTCATAAAAACTTCGGCATTTATGAAGTAAACATTTTTTTAATTTGAAATAACCTACAAAAAATTATGTAAAATAATTCAGAAATGTCTAAAGTTTTAAAAGGTCATAATTTTAGTACTTTGATTTATTACCATACGATAGTTATAATTTTTAACACAACGTATAATATATTTTTAAGAATAATATCATTTTTAATAATATAAGTAATATAGATTTTAATTTTTTATATTTTGTCTATTTTAAATTCCCTTGGTGCTTTTCTGACTGTCCGAATACTTTAAAATTTATAAATATTCAACCTTTTAAATTATAAGAAAACATATTTATCAAAACTATTATTATTTAAAATACATAATATGACATTCCTGTACTGATGCGAAATATTGAAAATCTAATTGAAATATCAAACATTAATTATAAAAAAATATAAAATTTATAAAATTATAAAAACAAATATTTATCAAAACTATTATTATTTAAAATACATAATATGACATTCCTGTACTGATTCGAAATATTGAAAATCTAATTGAAATATCAAAAATTAATTATAATAAAATATATAAAACATATAAAATTATAAAAAAAAATATTTATCAAAACTATCATTGTTAAAAATTTATATTATACCATTCCTGTACTGATGCGAAATATTGAAAATGTAATCGAAATATCAAAAATAAAATCTAAGCGAAATAATATAAATGCAAAATTAAGAAGAAAAATGGATATTTATCGTCATCATTTTACTTCCTCAAACAAAGTGAGAAGAAGTTCAATGCACAATTTCAACTAAAATATACATTCAAAACCTTTGAAGACCTTAACCAGATGTCCGGTCTCCATCCACGCTGCCATGCCACCCTCAATAAAGAAATGTATTCTACTTCCATATAAGTCTGGGTGGTTATTCTTGAGAAAGGAGACACATTACATAGGTTTATAAATGCGTCATTGTAATACTCTGAGCTAATCGCTGTCCGGTCATCCAAGTTTGATTTTTAACAAGTATCTTGGATATTTTGAAAGAGATCAGTTATAATTATTTCGACTCTTCTGCGTGTTTTCAAAATTTAATTTTTTTTATTTTTTTCAAATTATTAGCAGATACAGAAGATTTAATTCGAAAGGAAATTAATGTAATTCTTCTATAAAATATTGAATCTTATCGAATAATCACATCAATAATTTTA
This sequence comes from Pardosa pseudoannulata, assembly GCA_032207245.1. Classification (NCBI taxonomy): domain Eukaryota; kingdom Metazoa; phylum Arthropoda; class Arachnida; order Araneae; family Lycosidae; genus Pardosa; species Pardosa pseudoannulata. The sequence continues at coordinate 64,042,736 of CM063504.1, forward strand.
ACAAGAAATCGATAGATAATATAGTATGTTAAAATGTAGTAGATATGATTATGTTTAGAGGTGTAGGGGGATTAAGCAGAATTATAAATTTGAGGCCAGCCTCCCTCGCCTGTTAGATGTTATTTTTTTATTAAAAGCTTAAAATCTATTAAAAATTTATGTAATATTCTTCTGTATTTATATTTAACTGATATATTAAAAATATTGCAACATTTAATATTATATATATATATATATATATATATATATATATATATATATATATATATATATATATATATATATATATATATATATATATATATATCAGTGTCCGAACACAATCATGAGTTATGTATTTGAGTAAATTTTAAAGATGTTAGGAGCTAAAATGATAAAATTAAAAAATATAGATAAAATTTTAAAAGTTCAAATTGAAATTTAAAAAAAAATATTTTTAGTTAAATTTTAAGCATGCAAT
>CM063504.1:64043295-64045795 GCA_032207245.1 Pardosa pseudoannulata
TATGCCGATAGTGTATTTTTTAGACAAATCTGGCAACTTTAAAGCCTTATAACTCCCAAACCAATTATTATTTGAACATAAGATTTGGGGATTTTCTTTATTACCATGAAGTCACTTACTATACCAAATTTAATCAAAATTGGAGGGGGTCAGGTAGAAACCTTGTGTTGATTTGGTATGGAATTACCCGCATGCAATGGTTAAAAATCATGTTTTAAAATGTATTTTTATTTCGATATTAAAATGTAATTAAGTATATTTTATAATTTCGGGGTGGGGATTTTAACAGATCTAACATTACACATTTCTGGTTTTTATTTATGAATGTGAAAATTTATTTCAATAAGAATATAAATTACATAATCTGAGAATTTTTCATTGAAGTTTTCGCATTTAAGTGTTTAATAAATTTTTTTTGTTATTATTTTTATATTCGACTAATTTGGAACTTAAAAGTATCGGAACGTATCATTCAGTTTTCAGATGTGAATGAATAAAATCACCATTAGAGCAGAGAAATCATGCCACGTATTCAAGTATCACAAAAAATTGTTGTACCTAACCGAACATTATGATAAGAAAACTTTAAATATTATAATATATTTTTAATGTCTTACATGGAATACAATTCATATAAAGTAATCTATGATTATAATAGTTTTTACTGCTTTTTTATTTATTAATACACAAAATGTAAGTAAATATTTTAATTTTTTTTATTTTATTTATTATATTTAATTGTTTGTCTTTTATGCACAAAAAAACTGGAATATTCTATAATTATGAGAAATGTAAAAAAAAATACTAAATTATGAATAGGCTTTAATTACAGACTAATTTTAAAATAGCATTTTTATTTAAAATATATTATTTATTTTAAAATATTAAATGACATTTAAAGTTTTATAATGTATTGTATTAAAAGTTTTTTAATGTTTAAGATATTAAAATTATATTTCTTTATATTTAAAAAATACTGTAAAATATTGTTATTACAATTTTGTTTATTTTCTTATATACATTTTAAGAATATAAAAAAGTTTTATAATCGTTACAAATATACACGTCACTTAATAATAAGTTTTTATTCTATATAGAAAATTTTGCTGATAAAACAATACAAAAATTAAATTTCAGTTAGAATTAAAAAAATTTTGAAATTAAATTTATGATACATATTTTTAATTCAGGAGAGGTCTTTTGAGCAAATCGCTCTTTATAAACCTTGTCTGAATGATTACAATTTAGTTGCATGTGTATTTACTTATATTTATTGGAACGTTATTTTCCATTTTATATTTATGAGCTATTTTAGTAGCTTCTTGACTTAATATCTATATGTGTACATATACAAATTTGTATTTACATATTTATAATCTAGTTGTGCATCCTCTCTCTTAATTTCAATATAAATTTTATAAAAGGAAATTTTTTAAATCAATTTTCAACAATTCTTTAATAACAAATATTAAAGTCCTCTGGCATTCCTGAAAGACGATTACCTGTAGAATGCTAAAATATTTTATGTAGGACAATTATAGCAACTACTTTCGCTCCTCCTCTTTTGATTACATTGTGCCATCTATATAAATGATTACAAATAGAGTGATCAAATTTGTATTTAGTACTGATCTAACATCCAGCTATATATTCCTATTAATTTCAAATTGCACTCCATGTACTGAATTAATATTTAATATAATATTTAATAATCATGCTTTAGAGCCCAATTTAAAATTGATTGGAAGTTTAAAAATTTTGTGTTTAGGCTTCAAGTGACTGACACGAATTAACCCATTTTTAGAACCGATAAATATGAATGGGGAAAATTACATTCAATACTATTAGAAATCGTTTATTTGTCTTTTTCGGTTTTAGCTATTTTTTTTATATTTATATAATATATGTGTTGTGTGGATTTTTGTGTTTTATCTATTATCTATTATAATTTATATAACATAGAAGCATTTTATTGGCATATATTTTGTATTTAGGTTTACTGAATTGTCTAGAATTGTGCCTTCTTTTTGAGTGCCACCTGCATATAAAAATTTTATCGAAGCGTAATCGCTGTGGGAATTTCTTGTCACAAAATGTTGAAATTTATGCTTCATAGAAATTTGTGCACAATTTTTGACTGCAAAATACAATAAATAATATAGCCAATAGGTACTGATATAAATTAGGGATATTCTGACTAAGAACATATTTTAAGTGCCCCAGTCATCTTTAACGAACATGGGGTATATTTGTATGGCTCGGGCTCCAGTTAAGAGAGCATTCCCTTGGCCAACTAAGCTACTACGGTTTTGACATGCATCTTTGAGGTATAAATCAAGGATTATAGGTGCATATATGTAAAGATAAAATAATTGTAAATTTTTATACAACTTTTTTTTCCTTTAATTCATGAAATATGTATCAGATTGAGAAAAGATAAATTATTAAAGTAAAATGTGCAAAATTATGCAGTATTTTTTATAATTTTATTAACAAAATT